>JAOEGL010000010.1:13573975-14021475 GCA_034509955.1 Urosaurus nigricauda
AATGCGCAAGTTTCCGGGGCTACACAGGACTATACATCAGGGAAAATCCCGAAAATACAATCGGCAGGTTTCCCGGGCTACACTCGACTATACATCAGGGAAAATTTCAAAAATACAATCGGCACGTTTCCCGGGCTACACTCGACTATACATCAGGGAAAATTTCAAAAATACAATCGGCACGTTTCCCGGGCTACACTCGACTATACATCAGGGAAAATTCCGAAAATACAATCGGCAGGTTTCCCGGGCTACACTGGACTATACAATAGGGAAAATTCAAAAAATACAATGCGCAAGTTTCCGGGGCTACACAGGACTATACATCAGGGAAAATCCCGAAAATACAATCGGCAGGTTTCCCGGGCTACACTCGACTATACATCAGGGAAAATTTCAAAAATACAATCGGCACGTTTCCCGGGCTACACTCGACTATACATCAGGGAAAATTTCAAAAATACAATCGGCACGTTTCCCGGGCTACACTGTACTATACATCAGGGAAAATTCCGAAAATACAATCGGCAGGTTTCCCGGGATACGCTGTACTATACATCAGGGAAAATTCCGAAAATACAATCGGCAAATTTCCAGGGCTACACTGGACTATACATCAGGGAAAATTCCGAAAATACAGTCGGCAGGTTTCCCAGGCTACACTGGACTATACATCAGGGAAAATTCCGAAAATACAATCGGCAGGTTTCCCGGGCTACACTGGACTATACATCAGGGAAAATTCCGAAAATACAATCAGCAGGTTTCCCGGGCTACACTGGACTATACATCAGGGAAAATTGAAAAAATACATTGGCCAGCTTCGGAGGCCACACTGGACTATACATCAGGGAAAATTCAAAAAATACAATCGGCAAGGTTCCCCGGCTACACTGGACTATACATCAGGGGAAATTCAAAAAATACAATCGGCAGGTTTCCCGGGCTACACTGGACTATACATCAGGGAAAATTCCGAAAATACAATCGGCTTGTTTCCCGGGCTACACTGGACTATAAATCAGGGAAAATGTCAAAAATACAATCGGCACGTTTCCTGGGCTACACTGGACTATACATCAGGGAAAATTCCGAAAATACAATCGGCTTCTTTCCCGGGCTACACTGGACTATACATCAGGGAAAATTCCAAAAATACAATCGGCAGGTTTACCGGGCTACACTCGACTATACATGAGGGAAAATTTCAAAAATACAATCGGCACGTTTCCCGGGCTACACTGGACTATACATCAGGGAAAATTCCAAAAGTAAAATCGGCAGGTTACCCGGGCTATACTGGACTATACATCAGGGGAAATTCCAAAAATACAATCGGCAGGTTTCCCGGGCTACACTGGACTATACATCAGGGAAAATTCCTAAAATTCAATCGGCAAGTGTCCGGGGCTACACTGGACTATACATCAGGTAAAATTCCAAAAATACAATCGGCAGGTTTCCCGGGCTACACTGGACTATACATCAGGGAAAATTCCTAAAATTCAATCGGCTAGTGTCCGGGGCTACACTGGACTATACATCAGGTAAAATTCCAAAAATACATTCGGCAAGGTTCCCTGACTACACTGGACTATACATCAGGGAAAAATAAAAAAATACAGTCTGCCAGCTTCGGGGGCTACACTGGACTATACATCAGGAAAAATTCAAAAAATACAATCGGCAAGGTTCCCCGGCTACACTGGACTATACATCAGGGGAAATTCAAAAAATACAATCGGCAGGTTTCCCGGGCTACACTGGACTATACATCAGGGAAAATTCCGAAAATACAATCGGCTTGTTTCCCGGGCTACACTGGACTATACATCAGGGAAAATTCCAAAAATACAATCGGCAGGTTTCCCGGGCTACACTCGACTATACATCAGGGAAAATTTCAAAAATACAATCGGCACGTTTCCCGGGCTACACTGGACTATACATCAGGGAAAATTCCAAAAGTAAAATCGGCAGGTTACCCGGGCTATACTGGACTATACATCAGGGGAAATTCCAAAAATACAATCGGCAGGTTTCCCGGGCTACACTGGACTATACATCAGGGAAAATTCCTAAAATTCAATCGGCAGGTTTCCCGGGCTACACTGGACTATACATCAGGGAAAATTCCAAAAATACAATCGGCAGGTTTCCCGGGCTACACTGGACTATACATCAGGGAAAATTCCAAAAATACATTCGGCAAGGTTCCCTGACTACACTGGACTATACATCAGGGAAAAATAAAAAAATACAGTCTGCCAGCTTCGGGGGCTACACTGGACTATACATCAGGAAAAATTCAAAAAATACAACCGGCAAGGTTCCCCGGCTTCACTGGACTATAAATCAGGGAAAATTCAAAAAATACATTCGGCCAGCTTCGGAGGCCACACTGGACTATACATCAGGGAAAATTCCGAAAATACAATCGGCATGTTTCCCGGGCTACACTGGACTATACATCAGGGAAAATTCCGAAAATACAATCGACAGGTTTCCGGGGCTACACTGGACTATACATCAGGGAAAATTCTGAAAATACAATCGGCAGGTTTCCCGAGCTACACTGGAGTATACATCAGGGAAAATTCCAAAAATACACTGCGCAAGTTTCCGGGGCTACACTGGACTATACATCAGGGGAAATTCCGAAAATACAATCGGCAGGTTTCCCGGGCCACACTGGACTATACATCAGGGGAAATTCCGAAAATACAGTCGGCAGGTTTCCCAGGCTACACTGTACTATACATCAGGGAAAATTCCAAAAATACAATCGGCAGGTTTCCCGGGCTACACTGGACTATACATCAGGGAAAATTCCGAAAATACATTCGGCACGGTTCCCTTACTACACTGGACTATACATCAGGGAAAATTCAAAAAATACATTCTGCCAGCTTCGGGGGCTACACTGGACTATACATCAGGGAAAATTCAAAAAATACATTCGGCCAGCTTCGGGGGCTACACTGGACTATACATCAGGGTAAATTCCGAAAATACAATGCGCAAGTTTCCGGGGCTACACTGGACTATACATCAGGGAAAATTCAAAAAATACATTCGGCCAGCTTCGGGGGCTACACTGGACTATACATCAGGGAAAATTCAAAAAATACATTCGGCCAGCTTCGGGGGCTACACTGGACTATACATCAGGGTAAATTCAAAAAATACAATTGGCAAGGTTCGCCGACTACACTGGACTATACATCAGAGAAAATTCCGAAAATACAGTCGGCAGGTTTCCCGGGCTACACTGTACTATACATCAGGGAAAATTCCGAAAATACAATCGGCAGGTTTCCCGGGCTACACTGGACTATACATCAGGGAAAATTCCGAAAATACAATCGGCAGGTTTCCCGGGCTACACTGGACTATACATCAGGGAAAATTCCGAAAATACAATCGGCAGGTTTCCCGGGCTACACTGGACTATACATCAGGGAAAATTCCAAAAATACAATCGGCAAGTTTCCCGGGCTACACTGGACTATACATCAGGGAAAATTCCGAAAATACAATCGGCATGTTTCCCGGGCTACACTGGACTATACATCAGGGGAAATTCCAAAAATACAATCGGCAGGTTTCCCGGGCTACGCTGGACTGTACATCAGGGAAAATTCAAAAAATACAAGGTGCAAGTTTCCGGGGCTACACTGGACTATACATCAGGGAAAACTCAAAAAATACAATCGGCCAGCTTCGGGGGCTACACTGGACTATACATCAGGGAAAATTCAAAAAATACAATTGGCAAGTTTCCGGGGCTACACTGGACTGTACATCAGGGAAAATTCAAAAAATACATTCGGCCAGCTTCGGGGGCTACACTGGACTATACATCAGGGAAAATTCCAAAAATGAAATCGGCAGGTTTCCCGGGCTATACTGGACTATACATCAGGGAAAATTCCGAAAATACAATGCGCAAGTTTCCGTGGCTACACTGGACTATACATCAGGGAAAATTCAAAAAATACATTCGGCCAGCTTCGGGGGCTACACTGGACTATACATCAGGGAAAATTAAAAAAAAATACAATCGGCAAGGTTCCCCAGCTACACTGGACTATACATCAGGGAAAATTCCGAAAATACAATCGGCAGGTTTCCCGGGCTACGCTGTACTATACATCAGGGAAAATTCCGAAAATACAATCGGCAGGTTTCCCGGGCTACACTGGACTATACATCAGGGAAAATTCCGAAAATACAGTCGGCAGGTTTCCCGGGCTACACTGGACTATACATCAGGGAAAATTCCAAAAATACAATCGGCAGGTTTCCCGGGCTACACTGTAGTATACATCAGGGAAAATTCCGAAAATACAATCGGCAGGTTTCCCGGGCTACACTGGACTATACATCAGGGAAAATTCCAAAAATACAATCGGCAGGTTTCCCGGGCTACGCTGTAGTATACATCAGGGAAAATTCCGAAAATACAATCGGCAGGTTTCCCGGGCTACACTGGACTATACATCAGGGAAAATTCCGAAAATACATTCGGCAAGGTTCCCTGACTACACTGGACTATACATCTGGGAAAATTCAAAAAATACATTCTGCCAGCTTCGGGGGCTACACTGGACTATACATCAGGGAAAATTCAAAAAATACAACCGGCAAGGTTCTCCGGCTTCACTGGACTATAAATCAGGGAAAATTCCAAAAATACAACCGGCAAGGTTCCTGGACTACACTGGACTATACATCAGGGAAAATTCCAAAAATACAATCGGCACGTTTCCCGGGCTACACTGGACTATACATCAGGGAAATTTCCAAAAATACAATCGGCAGGTTTCCCGGGCTACACTGGACTATACACCAGGGAAAATTGAAAAAATACATTGGCCAGCTTCGGAGGCCACACTGGACTATACATCAGGGAAAATTCAAAAAATACAATCGGCAAGGTTCCCCGGCTACACTGGACTATACATCAGGGGAAATTCAAAAAATACAATCGGCAGGTTTCCCGGGCTACACTGGACTATACATCAGGGAAAATTCCAAAAATACAATCGGCAGGTTTCCCGGGCTACACTGGACTATACATCAGGGAAAATTCCGAAAATACATTCGGCAAGGTTCCCTGACTACACTGGACTATACATCAGGGAAAATTAAAAAAATACAACCGGCAAGGTTCCCCGGCTTCACTGGACTATAAATCCGGGAAAATTCAAAAAATACATTCGGCCAGCTTCGGAGGCCACACTGGACTATACATCAGGGAAAATTCCGAAAATACAATCGGCAGGTTTTCTGGGCTACACTGGACTATACATCAGGGAAAATTCAAAAAATAGAAGGGGCAAGTTTCCGGGGCTACACTGGACTATACATCAGGAAAAATTCCAAAAATACAATCGGCAGGTTTCCCAGGCTACACTGCACTATACATCAGGGAAAATTGAAAAAATACATTTGCCAGCTTCGGAGGCCACACTGGACTATACATCAGGGGAAATTCCAAAAATACAATCTGCAAGTTTCCCCGGCTACACTGGACTGTACATCAGGGAAAATTCAAAAAATACATTCGGCCAGCTTCGGAGGCCACACTGGAGTATATGTCAGGGAAAATTCAAAAAATATAATCGGCCAGCTTCGGGGGCTACACTGGACTATACATCAGGGAAAATTCCGAAAATACATTCGGCAAGGTTCCCTGACTACACTGGACTATACATCAGGGAAAATTAAAAAAATACAACCGGCAAGGTTCCCCGGCTTCACTGGACTATAAATCCGGGAAAATTCAAAAAATACATTCGGCCAGTTTCGGAGGCCACACTGGACTATACATCAGGGAAAATTCCGAAAATACAATCGGCAGGTTTTCTGGGCTACACTGGACTATACATCAGGGAAAATTCAAAAAATAGAAGGGGCAAGTTTCCGGGGCTACACTGGACTATACATCAGGAAAAATTCCAAAAATACAATCGGCAGGTTTCCCAGGCTACACTGCACTATACATCAGGGAAAATTGAAAAAATACATTTGCCAGCTTCGGAGGCCACACTGGACTATACATCAGGGGAAATTCCAAAAATACAATCTGCAAGTTTCCCCGGCTACACTGGACTGTACATCAGGGAAAATTCAAAAAATACATTCGGCCAGCTTCGGAGGCCACACTGGAGTATATGTCAGGGAAAATTCAAAAAATATAATCGGCCAGCTTCGGGGGCTACACTGGACTATACATCAGGGAAAATTCCAAAAATACATTCGGCAAGGTTCCCGGACTACACTGGACTATACATCAGGGAAAATTCCAAAAATACAACCTGCAAGGTTCCCCGGCTACACTGGACTGTACATCAGGGAAAATTCGAAAAATACAATCGGCAAGGTTCCCGGACTACACTGGACTATACATCAGGGAAAATGCAAAAAATACATTCGGCCAGCTTCGGGGGCCACACTGGACTATACATCAGGGAAAATTCCAAAAATATAATCGGCCCTCTTTGGGGGCTACACTGGGGTATACATCAGGGAAAATTTCAAAAATACAATCGGCAGGTTTCCCGGGCTACACTGGACTATACATCAGGGAAAATTCAAAAAATACATTCCGCAAGGTTCCCGGACTACACTGGACTATACATCAGGGAAAATTCCAAAAATACAACCTGCAAGGTTCCCTGGCTACACTGGACTGTACATCAGGGAAAATTCGAAAAATACAATCGGCAAGGTTCCCGGACTACACTGGACTATACATCAGGGAAAATGCAAAACATACATTCGGCCAGCTTCGGGGGCCACACTGGACTATACATCAGGGAAAATTCCAAAAATATAATCGGCCCTCTTTGGGGGCTACACTGGGGTATACATCAGGGAAAATTCAAAAAATACAATCGGCAAGGTTCCCGGGCTACACTCGACTATACATCAGGGAAAATTCCAAAAATACAATTGGCAAGTTTCCCAGGCTACACTGGGCTATACATCAGGGAAAATTCAAAAAATACAATCGTCCAGCTTCGGGGCCTACACTGGGCTATACATCAGGGAAAATTCCAAAAATGCAATCGGCAAGGTTTCCGGTCTACAGTGGACTATTCATCAGGAATAATGCAGAAACGCACTCCACCATATATTAATAATAATAATGATAATAATAGCAATAATAATAATAATAATTTATATCCTGCTCCTCTATGTACTCCTCCGCATTATTATTATTATTATTGTTATTGTTATTATTTATGTGCTGCTCCTCTATTCACTCCTCCTTATATTAGTAATAATAATAATAGCAATAATAATAATAATAATAATAATTTATATGCTGCTCTATGCACTCCACCGTATAATAATAATAATAATAATAATAATAATTATTATTATTATTATTATGTACATGCTGCTCTTCTGTTCACCACTTCTTCTTATTATTATTATTATTATTAATAATAATAATTTGTATGCTGCTCCTCTATGCTCTCCACCTTATACTACTAATAATAACAACAACAATAATAATAATATATGCCGATCCTTTATGCACTCCACCATATATTAATTATAATCATAATAATAATAATTTATATGTCGCTCCTCTATTTACTCAATAATATATTAATTATAATAATAATTTATATTTCACTCCTCTATGCACTCGACCATATATTAATAATAATAATAATAGTAATAATTTATATGTCGCTCCTCTATTTAATCAATCATATATTATTATTATTATTATTAATAATAATAATAATGATTTATATGTCTCTCCTCTATGCACTCAACCATATACTACTAGAACTAATAATAATAGTAATAGTAATAAATTATATGTCGCTCCTCTATGCACTCCAATGTATATTAATAATAATAGTAATATTATATATGTCAATCTTCTATGCACTCAACCATATACTACTACTACTACTAATAATAATAATAACTTATATATCTCTCCTCTATATATATATCTCCAACATATAATAATTAATAAAAATAATAATTTATATGCTGCTCCTCTATGCACTGCACCTTATATTAATAATTAATAATAATAATAATAATAATAATAATTTATATGCTGTATTACTATTAATATATAGTCCAGTCCTCCTCTATGCACTGCACCGTATATTAATAGTAATACTAATAGTAGTTTTTACGCAGCTCCTCTATGCACTGCATCATATATTAATAGTAATACTTATAATAGTTTATATGCCGCTCCTCTATGCACTCCACCATATATTACTATAACATTACTATTAATATATGGTGGAGTGCACAGAGGACCGGCATAAAAATTACTATTAGTATTACTATTAATATATGGTAGAGTGCCTAGAGGAGCGGCATATAAATTATTATTATTATCATTATTATTATTTATTATTATTATTATATGTTGGACAGCTGTCCCTTCTTGGTCCTGGCTAAGCCTCCTTTCTGGGCTTAAAACCATCCCAAATTGTTCGGCCGGGTTTTCCGCAAAGTGACCGGTGGCTCTCTGCGGCCAACGGCTGACCAAATGACGGCGTTTCCCTCTCTCCTTATTTCGGCAGCAAGAAACGGAGCAACCCAAGAGACAGTCCGGTCCGGACGACTGGACCAGCACCGGATGGTCGGAACCGGCCGCCTCGGCCAAGAAACCTTTGGGCAGGACGGTAAGCCTGGCTTTGGTTGCCCTGGCACTAAACCTGGCCTGGATTGGACAAAACGGTCCAGGAGTGCGCAGTTGTAGTCGCATCTACATCGCATCTACGTGGAGTTGCTTTGCATCTACGTTGCATCTACATGGAGTTACATTGCATCTACATGTAGTTGTAGATGCATTTGCATTGCATCCACATTGCATCTACATGCAGTTACATTGCATCTATGTTGCATCCACATGTAATTGTAGTTGCATCTACATTGCGTTACATTGCATCTCTGTCGCATGTACATGGAGTTACATTGCATCTACATGTAGTTGTAGTTGCATCTACATTGCATTACATGGAGTTGCATTGCATCCACATGGAGTTGTAGTTGCATCGATGTCGCATCTACATGGAGTTACATTGCATCTACAGGTAGTTGTAGTTGCAGCTACATTGCATCTACATGGAGTTGCATTGCATCTACATTGCATCTACATGGAGTTACATTGCATCTACGTGTAGTAGTTGCATCTACATTGCATCTACATGGAGTTGCATTGCATCTACATGGAGTTGTAGTTGCATCTATGTTCCATCTACATGTAGTTACATTGCATCTATGTTGCATCCACATGTAATTGTACTTGCATCTATGTTGCATCTACATGGAGTTACATTGCATCTACACGTAGTTGTAGTTGCATCTACATTGCATCTACATGGAGTTGCATCGCATCTGTGTTGCATCTACATGGAGTTACATTGCATCTATGCACCTACATTGCATCTACATGGAGCTTTATTGCATCTACGTTGCATCTACATGGAGTTACATTGCATCTACATGGAGTTGTAGTTGCATCTGTGTTCCATCTACATGTAGTTGTAGTTGCATCTACATTGCATCTACATGTAATTACATTGCATCTACATGGAGTTGTAGTTGCATCTAGACTGCATCTACATGGAGTTACATCGCATTTACGTTGCAACTACATGGAGTTGCATCTCCGTTGCAGAAATAATGCAGCACGACACACTTTCATTCCCTTTGCTCCATCCAATGAAGGTCTGTACTTTAATTCATGTACTTTAATTCATATATATATATATATATATGAATTAAAGTACAGTTAATTCATATATATATGAATTAAAGTACAGTCCTTACATTGACCCGTGGATAAATCAACCCAAGTTTTATATATGAATTAAAAAGTACAGTACTTACATTGACCCATGGATAAGTCGACCCCGTTTTTTGGGAGTCGATTTTTTGACGAAAATTTCTAAACTAATACATGAGTATCTACATCACGTTAAAGTATTAAATTTATCAATTATTAATAAGTATTAAAGATTTAATAACAACGGAAAGATCCGAAGTGTTAAGCGTCAGCCATAAAGTCTCCAAACCATCCGGAGAGACGAGAGGCTCTTGGAAGGTAAGGAAAGCAACCCCCCTTTCTGCGTCCTTTGCAGGTTGCCACGTCCCCGAAACCGGAGTCCGACTGGAGCGCCTCCGCCTGGGACCTAGAGCCCTCCTGGGGTAACCAAAAGGGACGCGGCGGCACCGCCGGGAACGACGGCTCGGGTGGCAACCGCGAGGCGGAGGATTTAATCCCAAAGGCTGCGGTCTCCCCGCCGGAAGGGACCAAGTTGGCCAGCGAGTACAACTGGGAGAGCGTCCCGGCCGCAGAGAAACCGGATCCGTTTTCGTCTCTCGTCGAGAGGCCGACGACGGAGAGGCAGGTGGGTGTGCGTCCGTGTGCGACGGGTCGCAATTTCCTCCTTACGCCGACGGCGAAGGAGTTGTGGCCTCTTGGACACAAACGGCATCCGAGTGAGATTCGGAGACCCTTGCGCCGCAGCGGTGTTCAAAACGTGCCCCTGTTCCCCAACCTCCGGAAGCGGATAGTTTCCCCATTCGCCCAGGAAAGCTCAACGTCGACAACTCTTGACCAGCGTGATCCATGTCCAGTTTACTGGTTTTAACTGGACCGTGGGTCGAAAGCCGGCAGGGTATCGTGGGTTCAAAAAAGACCCGTCCGAAGCTTTGCCGGTCAAGAGTAGCCAACCCTAAGCTTCGCACGTTCGAGTCAGGATTTGGGGATGCCGACCGTGCAACCTCTGACCATAATGCAATATATGGGAAAGGGGTAAATGAGTTTTAAGCGGTTAGAAATTGAAGGCAAAGCAGAAATTAATTGCTTAGAAATTAAGCCTAAACCTAAACTGTTGCGCTCAGCCGACAACGTTTGTCGTCGGGTGCCCCGAAGTCATTTCCAACTTGCGGCGGACCTATCTTGCCTGAGCATAGATTCAAACCTTGGTTTCCAGGAGCTGTATCCACGCTTCTTTTTAAATCTTTGTTAAAGGAGGCTACAAATGTGAGATCGCATCTTTGAAGTCGTAGGTAATTTGTACAGCAAGCTGCTATTGAGATCTGCTCGGTGGCCACTTTCTCGGCACTTTCTTTAGATGGAGAAACCTAACGCTTGGATTTGGCAGGATTTATTTGGAAAGCTGCTTCGGTAAAGGAGAGTGTCCTAATCTTCCATGCCAACAAAAAATCCCATCAGTGATACCTTTTTCGGCCAAGCCAAATGCACAATGTACTTGTTGCAAGCTTTTTGGGAGGGAATAATTAGAATGTTAATGTATATTGCATTTTTTACTTATTTTATCGGATGTTGCAAACCGCCTCAACCCTGTGGGAGAGACGGGATTATTGTTGTTGTTGTTGTTGTTGTTGTTGTTATTATTATTATTATTATTATTATTATTATTATTTTGAAGCTCCAGGGGCTTCTTCATCAAGCAAAAAGTTACAAACCAAACAGGTCAGAAACATTTGGAGATGTTTGTTTCAGTCCTTAGCAAAAGACGGTATTCTGGGGAGGATATAATTTGTGCAGGCACAAAATATATCCTGCACAAAATATATCCTCCCAGTAATACCATCTTTTACTAAGGATTGAAACAACCTGCAGGCATTTGACTAACATCTCCAATTGCCTTTTTCTCCTGTTTGCTTTGTAACGTCTTGCCTGATGAAGAAGCCCCCGGAGCTCTGAAAGCTTGCAACAAGTCTATTGCGCATTATTTCACTTGGCCGATAAAAGATATCACCAATGGGTTTTTTGTTAAAGGGCCAACACAGCTTTCCCCTGAATATAATCTTCTATGCTTTGTAATATTTTGTGGGGCTCGGTGGCCACGATCTAGAAAGAGTTTATTCCTGACGTTTCAGCACCATTTGCGGCTGGAACGGAAAAGAAGGCGAATGAATCCGTGCCAGCCTTCTCTGAAGATCCCATCCACAGATGGTGCCGAAACGTCAGGAATAAACTCTTCGAGAGCGTGGCCACAGATGCCCGAAAAACCCCCAAAAAAGTAAGGACGCCGGCCATGAAAGCCTTTGACGTATGCTTTGTTATTTTCGAACGTGCCATGCTGCTTTGTTTGACTGCGATGCAGGATGAATAGACAGATGAAGAGCCGGATTTTCTATTCTCTAAAAGCTAACGTTGTGCTCAACCGCTGTCTCTCCTTCCCCCGGATCCTATCTTTTTCCCCCAGAAGACCACCGACGCGTTCGGAGACTGGGGCTTGGAAGAAAACTGGGAAGCGCTGGAGTCCGACCAAGGTGAGCCTCTTTGCCCTGGCGCCCGTCGGAGGGCGGGCTCCCGTGCCAGCCTCTGACCGGGTCTCACTTTCCTTCTTTTGCGCCCGCAGGGCCCAGCAAAGCCGAACTGGCGCGGAAGAAGCGGGAGGAGAGGCGGCAAGAGATGGAGGCCCGGCGCGCGGAGAGGAAAGCCGCCAAGGGACCTTTGAAACTGGGGGCCAGGAAACTGGACTGAGACCCTTTCCCCAAAAACAACGCAAGAAATTGCTTCCTCGGAGGTATCTTTAGGGTTGTTTTTTTTCGGGGAGGGGGAATCGCTCTCTAGTTTGCCCGTTTGCGGCGAGCGGATCCACGTCTTCCCCGCGGCCTTGGACTGGGCCTTTCCAAAAAAACTGTTTTGGGCTCAGTGGAAAAAGACTTGAATTCGGAGGAGGAAAAAGAGGGCAGCTTCTCTTTCTCTGCCCATAGAATCGTCATCGCTGTACAGTTGCAAGTTTCCGGAAAGGGGTATCTATGTTCCCTTTTCTTTTGGCCTGTTTTATCGGTTTATGCGGAAGCGGACAAATAAATTAAGTCTTTAATGAAAGGCATGCAAGGGCAGGTCGCTTCATGCCCTCATGTTATGTTTCTTGGGTGGCACTGGGGGCATTAAGTCGGCACAAAGGGCCCTTCGGTTGCCAAGCTGCGACTCCCAGCACGCCTCACCCTTCGCCAGGATGCTGGGAGTTGCGGTCCGACTCGCGGCAAGGCCGTACATACGTTCAAGAAGCCGGGTAAACGGATAATCTGGACCCCCAACGTTGCGTTCCCCCACGATTCCCTCTGCAAAGAAAAGGAGCCAGGTGTGCCAACTTTGAGACCCTTTAATGGTTTTTTGTGGCATCATTGCTAGCTTTGGGCCGGCCAGCTATGCCCGTTTTGAGACAAGCGTTCTGCCTCTTTTGTAATACTAGAACCCGTAGTCATCCACGGACGAAAGAAAGTCTTACTTTGCAAAACCGGGGGACTCCCTGCCACAAGGTTGCAAAATCCATAGATTGCATTATATTATATATCTGTTTAAAGACCTCCGAAGGAGGAGACTCCGCCACCCTCCGAGGCAGTCCGTTTATTTCACTGTCAAACAGCAAAGACGTTCTTCCTCGTCCGTTTCTTTCCTTGTCGTACGAATCCATTTCGTGCCCATCTCCGGAGGTCGGCACTCAAGGAATCCCGTCCCGTTCCCTGCCGGCATTCCCTCCCTTTAAAATACGATTTGACATTAGCTTAGCTTTAGAAAAATAATAATAAAAGTAAACCTGAAGGTTCCTAAAAAGTCTTTCAGCCAAAAAAATAGGGCCCTGAGCCAGTTGTTGCGACACTCCGGGGAAAGTGATGGGTAGCGACGGGTGCCAAAAGGAGCGAGGCTGGGTTTCCGCTTTCCCTGAGATGCGAAAGGTCGGACTCCTTGGCGCAGATGGTTACGGAGGTTGGCACCGAGCCCCAAAGGTGGGTCCAACCCGTCTCCATAGCTGCCCCAAAGGTCCAAATGCCAAGGGTCCTTCCTTCTCGCTTTGTGCCAGCTCTTGCCTCCTCCTTTGGCGATGCGCAGAGGCAACTGTGCGGCCCTGGTGAAGCGCGCATGGCTTCACAAGTCGGCTCGCTGGCGGCGTAGACCCATGCCGACGTCTCCTGACCCGTCGCGTCATGTGGAGCTGGTGCTTCCGGCGCACGGAGGACGGCTTGGGTCGGAGACCTTGTCGCAAAGAAAGGAGAAGAATTGGTAACCTTTATCGGACATCCGAAATGCACCGTGCGATTTTTTGCAAGCTTTCGGAGCTCCGCTTACCTCCGCTGGCATGCCGAGACCTGGAACAAGCCCCTGTGGAGAAGCGAAGGAGTCGTCCGACATCGAACTGCCCGATTTGTGCTTTACTGCAAGGGAGAAAAGAGGTCAGAAAGTGGACGTTTTAGTTGGAGGCAAGAAGGTTGGGGAATCAGTATCTATCTATCCCTCCAAATGATGGAGAAACTTTGAGGGACCCGGGAGGTTCTCATCAAGTCTTATGGGATTCGTCCCTCCTTAAATCTTCATTACTGACCAGAGACCAAAGGGTTGTTCCCGCTACGGTCAGCTCCGGATCCATATCTGCCCGGAGTTCCCACTGGAAATCGATCCTGATCCTCACTGGATCGATTCCAGGGGAAATAAAGCGGAGCAAATGCAAAATAATGCCCCGGGGTTTTTATGCCAGCAGTTTTGAGGTTCTTTGGTTCTGATACAATTCCTAACAGCAGAAACGTCGGTTCGGAATCAGAATCACATATTCTATCAAAATCAAACAATCCCATATTCTATCCAGATCGAAGAATGACGTTGAATGACCCGTGCGCGTATCCGAATGACGTGCGACTGACTGATAGAATATGCAATCGATTGAATATGTGATTGATAGAATATGTCATTATTTGATTCTGATAGAGTATGTGATTGATTGATTGATTGATTGATGGAATGGGAGGTCATTTTGCAAATTAATGCACTACTAAGGATTCTGTACAACGTGAAAATGGGAGATCCTTTTGCAAGTTAGTGCAAAAAAGCATTACTCAGGATTCTGTATGGTGTGAAATGGGAGGTCAGTGGGTTCTGTATGGTGTGAAATGGGAAGTCGTTTTGCACATTAGTACAAAAAAACATTACTAAGGATTCTGTATGGTGTGAAATGGGAGTTACTGCACCCGGTAACGCCGACCGTAGTGATGCCAATGGGGTCCCCCACTCATTTGCTTTGGCCTCACCCCATTTGGATCCCCAAATTCGGGGATCCACCTCCCACAGATTTTCAGGATCTTATAGTGATCCGAGCCGAACTCAAAACACCCCGAACAACAAGGAGACGAGGGGATTTCTTACAGGAGGAAGAGGAGGACGAAAAAGAAGAACCGCTTCCCGCCGCCGCGTTATTGCTCCCCGAAGACGACGGACGGCACCGGGTCTCCGAGAGGCTGCTGCAGCGCATTCGCACTCGGGCCTCTTCTTTCTTCTCTTCCTGAGCCTGTCGACGAAGATCGGATTTGGAAGTTAGAGGAAGAAGGAACAGAGGAGTAGAAATAGTAGTAGTAGTAGTAGTAATAATAATAATAATAGTTGCTAATAGCTAATTGCCCCCCCCGACAAGCTGGGTACTCATTATAGCGACCTACGGAAATTGTGAAGTTAAGATGTTCTTTTATTTTTTGAATATTTACTAAAATATTTTTTTAGATAATTTGTTTTTAATATCATACTTTTTAATTAATTTTTTATCAAAAGCATAACCCAATACGATTTTCTTTGCATATATGTTTACATCTTATTATTTTCCACGTTTCTTGAACTTCTACATCTTTTTGGATAATTTATGTTATGTTTGTACAGATTCCTCTTCCACAAGTTATATCCATATATCGATTATATCAATTCCGCACTGCAACGTGTCAAATAATATATCTAATAACCTTTTTTTCCCACTTTGGATCGTGCAATCGTATTTAATTTGCCGTAAATTTCTCTCCCCTCGGCGTGATCGTTCAAGACTAAATACTGTTTTTCTCAAGAGTATTTCTAAATTCTTCCTACTTGTTTAGTCCCTTCAAATATTGTTTTACTCCATTTGTTGTTGTTGTTATTATTAAATGCTTGAATTAATGTGTTTTAATCGATGTTGTCTGTCGTCGAGCCATGAAGCGGCGACAACAGTCGTGCCCAAAAAAAGACGCAATTATAGGGTATAATGGAAAGATCCGCTTTCATAGTGGGATCGACGGACCTTTTGGAATCGATTCACCGACGTGGAGCGGAGGCGAATCCAAACTGGTTTAAATGCAAGCGGGAACGGTGCCCAGGCATCGCTCTTCTCCGGCTTCCAATGCAAATTTCAATGCAAATTTCAGGACTTACCGCATGGAGATCTTGCAGTTTGTGATGCCTTTGGCTTGGACCCACATGGACCAGATGGTTAAAGTTGCTGGGGGCCGAGATGAGCTTCGAACGGAGGCTGGGATCCCGCATCATCTCCCTGGGAAGCCATAGGGAACCCGAATATTTTATTACGGCATGCGAAAAATAAGTGCATGTGTTACAAAGCAAGAGGGGGAGTATATTAAACGCTAAAAAACTTAAAATCCTAACCCTCGCAGCTAAAAACCCAAAGCCCTCCAAAGTTCACCGCTCAAGATCCCGGCACCCCGTTCCTCCAAACTGGTATTTTTCCGGCCGTGAAAAAAGGTTGCTTCCCAAAAAACTTCCCGGAGCGGCAATTCACCTTTCCGATATAGTTCATAAAGCCCCTCCGTTTTTACCGTTTCGCCATTTTAATTACACATTTTGCACAAGCCAAAAGTAGACTCCTCGACTGTTTCGGCGTCTGTTTTTTTGGGGGGGACGACCGTTTTCGGTAAGGAGGGGATAGTGGGGTTATTTTTATACCTGTCTGAATCCTATGAATTTTATTATTATCGTAATTATTATTATTAGTCTAAAAGCCCGACACGCTCCGTAAACGTTCGCCTCTAGCATCCCCGAATCATTCGGGGAGCAGCCCTTTCCTATGAACGCACAGTTTCCGTTAATGGGAAATGGCTGCTCCCCGAACGATTCGGGGACGCTGGAGGCGGACGATTCCCTGACTTCCCAGAAGCGCGTCGCGCTTTCATACGTACACGCTTCCTAAACGTTTTACCACTGTTTTAAGTAAACGTTTTGCCGCTGTTTTATGGCCTCTGGCTCCACCGCCGCAAAGAGAGACGCTCCCCAAAAAGGGTCCGACTCACCGCCTCTGGTGTTGCCGCTCCTCCTCGGTGATCCGGAAGGAAAAGCGCCGCTTGTGTCTAGTCCTCATGAGGTGCCGCCGGCTGTTGTCGGTCATCTGGGGGATTTCAAACTCATCCTGGTCTGGAGACGAGGGGAGAATTGACCCCGGTCACTCGGCGCTCCAAAAGAAAAGTCCAGTCTTTTCTTCCCAAGGGTGCCAATGTTTTGGTGCACCGTTTCGGACCGGCAGCAACTGGCATTGTCGGCCCGTACCAAAACCTGCTTTGGACATACTTTTCCTTCCTTTGCCCTTTGGCTCTCACCGTTACAAACCGGAACGGTGAACGCAAAGAGCCGGGAAATAGAAGAAGCTGGTGATGCCACTTCATCTTTACTCTTTTTGCTGGCATGACCAATGGTGACCGCAAGAAGAGAAACCCACTGAGCAAACCCTAGTCCAAAAAACCCTCTTCCAATGCCATCTAGAGAACATCACAATATTCCCAAATTTCCTTGGGCTTCGCCGTGGCAGACCCTTGCAAAAGCATGAACCCACAAAGCGGAATTTGGGAAAAATTGATGTTAGGCTGCAGTTTCCAGAGTCTCCAAGCTTGCATAGAGCCTTTGGAAATCCTCCCCAAGTTTGGCCACAATGCAAAATTAATGCGACTCGTATAAATTCCTCCCAGGTTTGGCCACAATGCAAAATAATTCGACTCTCATAAATTCTTCCCAAGTTTGGCCACAATGCAAAATTAATGCGACTCATATAAATTCTTCCCAGGTTTGGCTACAATGCAAAATAATTCAACTCATATAATTTCTTCCCAAGTTTGGCTACAATGCAAAATAATTCGACTCATATAAATTCTGCCCAGGTTTGCCCATAATGCAAAATAATTCAACTCAAAATTCTTCCCAGCTTTGGCCACAATGCAAAATAATACAAATCATATAAATTCTTCCCAGCTTTGGCCACAATGCAAAATAATACGAATCATATAAATTCTTCCCAAGTTTGGCCACAATGCAAAATAATTCAACTCATATACATTCTACCCAAATTTGACACAATCCAAAATAATTTAACTCCTATAAACCCAGACTTAAGTGCTACAGCAGTCTTAAGACACACTCCATTATATTTTCAAAATTCATTCATAAGCAACACTTCTATCCCACCAATCCACTAAAAAATAAAATTTCTCTGAAGATGCTGGCGAAACATTGGAAATAAAACTCTTCTAGAACAGGGCCACATGCCCCGAAAAACCCACAAAAAATACTATGGATGCCGGTCGTGAAATACTTTGACTTTGCATTAAAAATAAAATCAGAAAGCAGCACTCCAAGCGGCGAAATGACGCCAGTAAATAAATCAGACCAAAGAAGAAAAATATTATAAACGGAAGAAAACACCTTCCTTACCTGCCGCCTTATTTCTCAGGTAGGTTAGACGGACCTTTTCGCTGCCGAAAGTGCAAAGGGAGCCCTCGGGGTTCAGCGCTCGGACCTGTCGAAAAACGAAGTATCATTTATCCATCCAACGGACGGATGGAAAGCGTTGCCATCCTCGAAAGTAACTTTTCCCCAAATCTCTTCTTCTCCCTTCCTAGAAACCACCCAACTTTAAGGAGGCAAGACGGATACTATGCCACCCATTTCTGGTTTAGTCTAACCGTCTCCAAACGTCTCCAAAATCGGCACCTGCTTTCTACATGGATTGCAACGTCCATCGCTCCCCAAGCGGCGTGCGGACAATTTGACAGAACTACTGCATTGCCGCAAATCGGGGTCCTTTTCTGTTTTTATTTTATTTTATTTAGGCCCTTGTTATCTGCTGGGGTTTGGTTCCAGGATAACAAAATCCGTGGATGCTCAAGTCCCGTTAAATATAATGGCACAACAAAATGGTGTCCGATATATAAAATGGGGGGAAAAATTAAGGTTTTTGCTATTTGGAATTTATACTTTTTGGGAATATTTTCAAGATGTGTATGCTCAAATCTGTGGATAAAAAAAAAACAATGTGGGTAAGGAGGGCCAACTGTATTTATACTAAAAGTATACCGTATCCGTACATATATTCAACTATAAGTCAACCTCACGTATCGGTCGAGGGCAGGTTTTGGGGTCAAAATTAGGGATTTGGATATGACCCACGGATAAGTCGAGGGTAAAATTTAGGGGCATGTAACAAAGGATGATGCAAAAAACAAGGTCAAAGAACATACAAAACTGAGATAAATAGAGGGAGGTCAGCGTTTCCAGGGCAGATTATGGTCTTTCCTTTCACCAGGGTATAGTTCCTTTTTTAAAATAAAGTATTAAAGTATAGTACTTATATAGACCCAGGGGTAAGTCGACACATGTTTTGGGGGTCAATTTATTTTTACTAAAATCCCTAGACTTACACATGAGAATATACAGCATTTATTTTTTCTCGAACGTTCTCCGTTTCAACCTTCGGTCCGGGAGGAGTTTCAAAACGTCCTCCTTTGGAGCACCGTTAAAAAGCACGAATTTATATTTCTGTTAGTGGGTTTTAAAGGTTTTATTTTGGCCATGCCCTCCGATTTTATTGAACGTCTCAAATCTGTCTTTTCCCCCCCTTGAACGTCTTATATACCTAGGAGGAACGACTTAGGAATCTGGGTATGTTTAGCCTGGAGAAGGTTTAAGTATTTGAAGGGATCTCATATTGAGGATGGAATAAGAATTGGTCGCTTCTGTTTCCCGCAGATATAAGTCCGTCGACGTAGGTCTAAGTGCCATACCGAATTCTAATTTTTATACATACGTGAGCATATCTCTTAACCCAAAACGCTACCTGCGCATACCTTTTTCAGCGAGATGGTCTGAATCCATTCCGCTTTCCGGGCGTCGAACACATCCACCGCGTTCTCGCTGAATACGGATAAATAGGGAGCGTTGTAACCTGGGACGGAAAGACCAAAGGACATCCGTGCGAAGGACAGTTTCGGGATTGCGCTCCGGTCACTCGCATAAGAGTTTATCACACGGAGGATATCGGGAGTTTATTCCGTGAACGTCCCGGAAAAAATCGCGCAATTACGGGAAACGGTTTCGCACGAAACCCGCCATTAAAGTGATCACAAAGAAGCATTAACGCGCATCTTTTTACTCTCCACATTTCGATGATGCATTTCCGATATTGCTTCATTTGTGCAATTGCGTGTGATAATCATTCGTGCAATTACTTGCCGTTTTTCACTTGGTTTGCAGGGTGCTCTAAGTGCGCTTTTAATCTCTCTTTAATGCCGAAATCAGCCCCAGTGTGATAAACTCCATAGACTTTCCTTGTAGGTACCCTTTTTTATGACTGGCAATATCCGGAGATCCTCTGTAGGGTAAGCATTGCTTGTAAAATGCCCCCCAAAACATCGTTCAGAGCGGGATTATGCCTTTAAACATCCCTCTTCTCCAAACTAACTGGAATTGTCGAAACAAAAACACACAAAAACAAACTGCAAAAACTGAACATTTAAAGTGACTTTTCCCGATTTGTCAGGGACATTTAATCCTCTATCGTCCCACTTTCAGCTTACTTCGACGGGTGCAAAATGAGCCCCGGGTGCAAAAATAGTTTGCACTCGTTTGTATCTTCCTCACCTGTCTACAATTCATTCCTACCTTCTTTCCTTCTATAATTTCATAGTTAATAACTAATAATAATAGTAATAATAATTTTTATTTATATCCCACCTACTCCGATTAGGACTGAGGCCGCTATCGGAGCAGAAAAAGGAATAAATTAAAATTAAAATTTTCAGATTGTAAGCCTGAGGGCAGGGAAATGTCTATGTAACAAATTGTAAGCCGCTCTGACAACCTTGGCTGAAGAGCGGGGTATAAATAAAAATTATTATTATTATTATTATTATTATTATTATTATTAAAGTAAGCAATCGTTTACACAATTATAACCTACTAGCTCAGCGAGAGGACCAAGAGCAAAAGCGGACAGAGTCTCGTCCTTCCCGAAAGGGTCAGGCAAAAGAAAACGGCCAGGATTGTGACCCATTTGTGGTTTTGTCCAACGTCTCCAAACGTCTCCCAATCGGTACCCGCTGTTTGCATGCGTTTGGGTTGCAACGCCCATCACTCTCTGCCAGCATGCAAGCAACTCAATTCAGATGTTGCATGGACGGAAATGGAAGACGCAAAATAGCCCCCACGGTCCCCAAATGTTACTCACAGCAGCTGAGGGGGGGCGCCGGCCACATGAGCTCCTGCGGACGGCTGCGGCGACCCTGGCCGTCCACGTAAAGGCCAAAGCCGCTGAAGCAGAGGATCAGCTCGCTCAGGCTGACCTCCACGGCCTTCAGGGCTTCCATGTGGGCCACGGCCGTGGCGCAGGGGTCCTCGGCGTGGGGCAGCTGGACCGGGGGTCCCTCGTTGAGCAGCGGGTAGAGGGAGAATCCGGAGGGGAAGCCCACGCAGAGGCGGTCGCCCAGGACGTCCAAGCACTGGACGTAGCCCTGGGCTTGGATCTCCTTGATGCGGCGGTGGGGAGGACGCGTGGCCGTCAGCTGGTAGCAGAGGACTTGGCGCTTGCAGGCCAGGCAAAGGACCGGGGTGGTGTTGCGGCAGATCAGCCCCACGGCCACCGCCTGGCAGCCCTTGACGTCCGCCAGCTTGGTCCCCGGGGCCTCGGGGGTCTCCAGCTCGGACCAGGAGAAGACGCGGACGCCGTGGTTCTTGCCGCACAGCACCGAGAGGAGCTGCGCTTGCGGGGAGACCAGGAGGAGTTGCACCCGCCGGCAGTCCCCCACCTGCAGCACGTCTGGGGCGGAAGGGATGAGAAAAAGGGGGTGAGACCCTTGAGCGAGAAAGGCGATTGATCACCAAGAGGCGATCGATCGCCAATTACCAATAACTGCGTGGCCCCCAGGAATCTCAGGGTGCATGTATCCTAGGACTCTTTCAGACGTGGGAAATTGGAAGTATAATCCAAGGGCAATCCAAACGCAATCCTGGGGTTTCACGTTATTGCGAATTAGAGCTTCTCATGCAATTTCGGGCAAAAGGGAAGTCACTCCGAACGCAATCATAGGTTTCACGTTATTGCGAATTAAAGCTTCTCACGCAATTTTGGGCAAGGAGGGGTCATTTTCGAGTAATGGGAAGTCATTCTGAATGCCTTCCAAATGCAATGGGGATTCACGTAAATTCGCTAAACAAGCAAATTCACATGGATTCGCATTGGCTGCATTCGAAGTTGGGAGAAATTCCTCCCATGTGAAAGAGTGCCTATAGAAATAATACAAGCTGACACCACTTTGAGTGCTCTAGTGCCACCCTGAGAGAGTTGTAGTAGTTTTGCAAGGACTTTCACCGCCTTTGCCTAAGAGTGCGGGTGCCTCTCCAAACTACAAATCCCAGGATCCCATAGGATGGAGCCTAATATCAATGCAAGTGATGTCAAAAGACATTATCGCTGCAGCGTAGGTGCATCCTCGATGTGCTGCATGGATGGATAATGTACTAATAAAACCTCCCATGCCTGCATACGCTCTCCAAAACATGGTTCAGGAGCTGTTTGGAATTAAACTTCAGAAACTCTTGCACCAGTTACCGGGCAAAATAATAAGTCATATGGGCCAAAATATGGTGGGCTTTTTATCAGTAAACCATTCAGCCATGGAGTACGTTGAGATCCGTCTCCGTTTTGATTATATCGGGTGTCTCCGTCCCAAAGAGTCCACCCCAAAAAGTCCTTACCGTTTGTCCGAAGATGAATCAAGAAGAGGCCATCTTCCGTACCCAGAGCGATCCTCTCCCGGTCTGGAAAAGGAGATATTTCCAAAATTAGAAACATGGGCAACCCAGATTTGGGGACTCTGCCCCTTCCTTACACAGTTTGTGGGTCAAGCGGAGTCGATGGTTGTCAAGAGAAGGGAGTGGTTACCGGGTATCCTTTATTACAGTCAGCCCTCCTTATCCGCAGATTATCCACGGATTCAAGCATCCACGGCTTGAAAATATTTTTTAAAAAGTACAAATTCCAAATAGCAAACTTTGATTTTCCATTTTAATATAAGGGGCACCGTTTTGCTGTGCCGTTATATTTAACGGGACTTGAGCATCCACAAATTTTGTTATGGGTCGTGGAACTAAACCCCAGCGGATAACAAGGGCCCACTGTACAAAGGGATGCCTCTTAACGGAGGGTCCCTTATAGGGTTTTCCAGGTGTCTCTTTTGCAAAAATATAAAGGCTGAGGACAAGGACGGAGCCATCCGGGCCTCCCTAGGGACGGAGTCACAAAGTCTGGGAGCAATGACCTAAAAGGCTACGTTTTCTCTCGTTCCCATCAAACGAACCCGAAAAGGCGGTGGGATGGAGAGAAGGCTCCCGTACCTATGATGGCGGCCGAAAGTGCATGAGGGACGAAAGGGAGCCCGTTGTCGTATGCCTCCTTGAGCACGTAGACGGTGCGGTCGTGGTGCCGGTTCTCCCGGAGGATGTGGTGCAGCTCGGTCAACACTTGCACCCATTTCCGCATCTCGGCTTCGCTGTCGGCAAGAAAAAGCATGGAGCTGGTGGTGGGTGGGGAGCCCAGTTGCGTGGCCGTCACCTGCGGAGAAGGAGAGAAACATCAGGAGATGGAGCTGGGTCACCATCATCACCTGCGCACCAGAAACCTTTGGGCTACAACTCCCAAAGGACCTCGACTTGAACATTGCGATGGGAGCTGCAGTCCAAACCCAACTTCGCAGCCCAGGTTTGGGGATTGCCGTCATTCGTTGCGCGCTTTCCAAGCCGTTTCCAACTTGCGGCGAGCCCACGGTGAACCTATCGAGGGGTTTTCTTGGCACGTCCAGAGGGGTTTTTTTTGCCGTTACTAAAAAAGTGGTTTAAAAAGTGTGCCTTGCCCAGAGTGGGTTTCATCGGAATCGAACCCTGGTCTCCGAAGTTGTACTCCGATGCTCAACCACTGACGCCGCGCAACCGTGGCATCTTTTGGGAATTATTTATTACCGACTGTATCATGGTACGGAGCTAGCGTGGCGGAGCGCTTCGAGCATTGGACCAGAGCAGGGTTCGAATCCCCACTCGGCCATGGAAACCCATTGGGTGACCTCATACAAGTCACACACTCTCGGCCTCAGAGGAAGGCGAGCACAAACCGCCTCCGAAAAAATCTTGTCAAGAATACGCCATGATGCTTTGGGGGGGGGGGTCACCCAATGGGTTTCCATGATCGAGTGGGGATTCGAACCCTGGTTCCACCATAAGTTGGAAACGTCCCGACGGCACACAACAACAACAAAATATGGCGCACGATGACGGCAATCTGTTTCCGAGTCAATGGAAGAAATAATCCCACTATATTTTGCACTATAGTTTGGACACCTCGTTTTAAGCAGGATACGGACAAGTTGGAGCAGGTTCGGAGAAGGGCAATTTCTTTGAAAGCGGTGGGACTAATATCATCGCCAACGCTTGTATATATCCTCCCCATTTGCCTCTAAATCCAGCCTTTCCTTCTTACCCGAAATATGCAGGACACGTCTTTGCTGTTGGCGTGGATGACGTCCGAAGCCAGGACCGGACCCACGGAGAACTGCTCATCCCTGCGGCAACGAGAGGAATGGAGAAAAGAAGGAGAAACTAAGTTTTTCTGGCTCAAATGGAAGTTTAGTGGTTTCAGTACAGATTCAGATTCTGGAATATTCGCTTCTACTTATTGAGATTATCTTGGAGATGGGACCCAAGTCTAAACATAAAATTCATTCATGTTTCGGATACACCTTGGGTAAGTCACGCTCTCTCAGCCTCAGGAGATGGCCATGGCAAACCTCCTCTGAACCAATCTTGCCAAGAAAACCCCAGGATAGCGTCGCCTTAGGGTTGCCATAAGTCGGAAACGGCTCGAAGGCACACAACAATATAACTTACACACATATCCCGAAGATCATTTTATATATAATTTTTAATAATTTTGCAAAGTTTGCATCCATCGAACCATCAGGGATTTCCATGTTAATCTGTGTATTGTTCTGTCGTCAATGGCAAGGCCTATATACCCAACTCTCTTCCGTGCCAGCGTTCTCCGAAGATGCCAACCACAAATGCTGGCGAAACGTCAGGAATAAACTCTTCTATGACATGGCCACAGAACCCGAAAAACCCACAAAAATCTAGGGATGCCAGCCAAAACATATACACTCATCCCTCCGCATTTGCGGCTTTGATATTTGCAGATTCGCTTATTCGCGGATTTGATTAAGACGTTCTCTCTGGGAATGTATAGGTCCTCCTCCGGCACAACTCTGTGGTCGACTTTAACCAAAAGTTGCATTGAAAGACCTAGAGATTCCTAGAGAGATGTCCTTTCCGATTAAAACATGGTGTTTTTTGTTATTTGCGGTGTTTCCATATTCACGGGGGTCTTGCGCCCCTAACCCTCGCCGACGTGGAGGGACAAGCGTATAATCAAAAGTACACCATAAAACACAACACTATAAAATGCTCAAATGATATACCAATATACTATCCCAAATCCAGTTGATCACCTGGAGAGCAATCTTTAATGCACGGCTCCGGAAAAATCTAGTTTTCCGTGGCCCTTCCCGCGCGGCACCCACGTACCTCATGTCCGTGACATGCATGGCTGCCACGTCGCATTGCGACGCCTTCCCTTCCGGGACGTCAAACAGGAAAATCTTAAAGTCGCTGACGACCACGAATGCCTTCTGCCAGCCTTTCTTCACCCCAGACGGTTTGGGCACCTGCGGTGGCAACGAGGTTCCTTACTTGGAATGAAATCCTTTTTCCTTTCACATTACTTCTCTCTCCGAAAATTACTTCTCTTTCACGTTCCTTTTGCTCAGTTTCATCTCTTCGCTGCAGCGTCGGAGATGCAAAATGCAACCAGGACCCCATAGAAACTTCCTACTGAGTTACTAGGGGAATATAGGGGGTTAAACCAGGAGATGGTGGCAGCTCCGTTTATTGGGATAGATGGTCTCAAGGGGTCCCATCCCGCAGCAAGAAGAGGACCGAAGACCCCACAAAAGACAGGGAGAAGCCATAGCATCTGGAAGGCTGGCTTCTTGTCCTGCATGGCCCAGAACCGTTTCTTTATTCCTTTATATGCCATCTTTCTCCCCGAAGGGACCCAGGTTTTTTGGGGGGGGACCCAAAGTTTTTCCTTGTGCCCTAAACTGACCGACAAAGACCCCTTAGTACAGTATCATCCAAAATCCGCAAGACGGTGGGTACCTTTTATTGGGCAGCCTTGGCAAAGGGGATTTGTTAGGAATTTATTGCAAAGGAGTCCCAGCCCTGGGGAAAAGAGCGGGGTACTAATAAATATCATACATTATAATAAAGAATAAATTGAAAAGCTTATTTTCTGGGACCGCATCTCCCAGTAGCTGTTGGGTATTTGTGCCCGCCTGCGTGAATATTCCTCCATGCCGTCCGACAACGACAACAACAACATCTGGACCAAACGCAGAACTAGGACTAATATCGTCCACGGTCCCCTGTATATCATTTTAATAATAATAATATTATTTATTTCTATCCCATGTCTCCAATAAGATCGAGGCTGCTTTTAACACCTTTGCCTGGTGAAGAAGCCAATGGAGCTTCGAAAGCTTGCAACGTGTACGATGCGCATTTGGGTTGGCTTAATAAAGACACCCCTTTCCCGCGGGTTTTGGATGATACTATACTTTGCTATAGGACCAACACGGGAATATGTTAACCTCTATAGTGTGCATTTTGGTCGGCCCCGCAAAGGTATCCCTGTCTTGTGGGTTTTGGGCTGTCGTTTGCTATATGGCCAACGCAACTACCCCTTTCCAAAGATTCCCAACTTGCTTAGCGCTCCCCGAGGACGCCAGGGATTTGAACCCGGGACCCTCGTCCGTGCAAAATAAAGTGCTCTGCCACGCAGCGAAGGATGCTCTCTCCGTATCGCAACCCGAAGCACCCAAAAGTGTGGCGGAAAGAGCAAAAGCGTATCTCACCGAGAGGAATCCTTCGAAGGCGGTGCCGGTCCCGTTGGCAGGGTTGACCCCTAAGGTTTTCTGGAGCTGTTCGGGGGGCATGGGGCAGATGGAGGCTCCCGCGGCGCAGGAGACGTGGCAGACAAAGTGGCAGGCTGGAAAAGAACAAAAGAGAAAGCGTTTGCAGAAAGAGCAGGCTTTCCAACTTATGGCGACCCTAAGGCGAACCGATCGGGGGGTTTTCCTGGCAAGGTTGGGTCAGAGGAGGTTTGCCACGGCCTTCCCCCGAGGCTGAGAGAGTGTGACTGGCCCGCCGCCGAGGAAGACGCCACTCACCCTCGCAAGCCAAGCCCTGCCGGACCAAGCCGACCAGGAGCGACGTGCAGCGCATGCACTTGGTGGGCGCGGAGAAGGTGTGCGTTTTGAAGGCGTGCGATTTGGGCTGGAGAAAAGCAAAACCAGGAGAGATCATATTAAACAGGACGTATTAAAAGAAGCATCTATTTTATTCAGTGCGTAAAGAGACGTTGCACGTAGCGCCTTTGAGACTCACCGAAAGAAAGAAGTTGGCAGCACGAGCTTTACCAAACTTAAGCCCGACTTCCTCGGATGCATCTGGAGATGCGCCAAATGAGTCTTTTGCAGACTAACATGGCAATATCTTTGAATCCTGTCACTATTTTATTCGGGTAGGCATTCCCTTCTTTAGAAAACGTTTCCCTTTCCGTCTCTCTATAGACGGTGGTCCAAAACACACTGCAGAAATAATCCAGTTTGATCATTTTTATCTGTGGGTTTTTTGGGGGCTCTGTGGCCACGTTGTAGAAGGGTTTATTCCCGGCGCTTCGCCAGCATCCGCAGCTTTGGCATCTTCAAAGTTGGCATCCTCTCCGAAGACGCCAGCCAGAGATGCCGGCGAAACGTCGGGAACAAACTCTTCCAGAACGCCGTCACATAACCTGAAAAACCCGCAAATAAAAAACTACGGACGCCGGCCACGAAAGCAACTTGGCGAGTCCGGTTTGAGACCGCTTTTGCTAGGGAATCCTGGGAGCTAGTTTTGGGAGACATTGAGCCTTCTCTCCAGGATCTCCGGCACCACAATAAACTACAGTTCCCAGGATTCGCGAACCTTGAGACCGCTTTAACCCAGGGCGGTTAAAGCGGTCTCAAACTGAATTATTTCTGCACCGTTTCGGACCTACGGACCGCAGCTTCCCAAGCGGCGGATCATAAAGCGTCTGCGAGTTCGTTTCGGGAAGGGAAAATGGAGAGGCCAAACCGTTGGCAAGCTTGGCATCGCCAGCACTAGAAACGTTGCCAGAGAATATATTCGGCATCGGGTGGCAGGATGCAAACCAACGGGGAGAAACAAGGCTCTTTTAAGATGTTTCATTACCTGCTTAAGGGCTCCAGGTGAGTTTTCCGCGACGGATGCTCCTACCTGGGTCGGAGATGCGGAGACCTTCGATGGAAAACGCAAAAAGAGGCGGCGTAGCGTGAGTTGCAACGCTGCATTGACAGGTCTCCAAACGTGCCAACGCCAACGAGTGGCACAGGGCGATATTTCAAATAAACCAAGCCAAATCTTCGGAGGGGTCAGGATATCGGCGTCGGCAAAGAAGTGGGAACGGGAGAATGTTTTTTCCCCGTCGATGGGGAAAACGGGTTTTAGGAAGGTGAGAACGGAAACTTACGTTGGAGGAGCGCAGGCTTCTCCTTCCGTCGCCGCGGAGCTGGGCCTCCTCCGTGGGTTTCCGAGGCTCTTGGGGGTCCGGGGAACCCCCGAAAGCAATGGCGTCCTTCTGACGAAACGGAGCAAAAAGATGGTTTGCAACAAGGTTTTGACTTTATCACATCAACGGTCACAATCACACTAGTTTAGGAAGGGAAGCGTGCCGGTTTGGCACAATTATTGTAACCTGCCTCGATCCATAGGGAGAAGCGGTATATAAATGAACACATTATTATTAATATTAATAATAATGTGTTCATTTATGTGTTCATTATTAATATTAATTATTATTATTATTATTATTTATTATTATTATCACACTTTCACGCACGACGGCGCTTAGGCAATCCATGCTCGCAGGATCCCATTTCCGTGCTGCCAAATGCCACTTTTCCAAGAGGAACGGTAAGGAACAAACCATAAAGTATAGTCCTTCCAAGGACCCTGACAAAAATATATCTTTTTTGCAGGCACCCCACTAATACATCTTTATATATTTTGAGCTGTCGCGACCCGTCGTTATCGGCGTCCTTGACGTCGTTTCCGACTCGCGGCGACCCTGCGGCAGGGTTTTCTTCGTACCATTTCGTCGGAGACGAAATGGTACGAAGAAAACCCTGCCGCAGGGTCGCTGCGAGTTGGAAACGACGTCAAGGACGCTGAAAGCTTCGGGTTGCGTGACCTATCCAGGGATGGGTTTCCAGGGCTGAGACAGGATTCGAATCCCGGTCCCCGGAGTCGCAGTCCGGTGCCCGAACCGCTATGCCACGCTGGCTCTCGAGGCAAAGCTATCCTCGGTTGAAGTCGGAGGCTTTCACGGACGGCGTCCATAGTCCTTTGGGGGCCACGTTCGGACGAGTTTGTTCCTGACGTTTTGCCGGCATCTGTGGCTTTGGCATCTTCGGAGAACGCTGGCACGGAAGAGAGTCGGGTATATATATCTATCTTCCGTGCCAGCGTTCTCCGAAGATGCCAAAGCCACAGATGCCGGCGAAACGTCAGGAATAAACTCTTCTGAACTTGGCCACATATCCCCAAAAACCGACAAAGGACTATCGTCGGATTTTTCCTCGCAATCTTTGTTCAGAGCTAGAGCAATATTTCTTCTGCTATATAAACGTCTACATTAAAATATATAAATGTCAACATAAAACTTAGGGGGTTAAAAAAGAAAAATATTCTGCATTTCCAGGCCAAACATCTCACTGAATGCTGAAAAAGTATTCTGCTTAATCTGAGGTCTGTGCTCTCGGTTTTGGAGAGCCCCGGCGTCTCGCCTTTCAGCTTTTCCGACAAATATTTCGGGACGGCGACGGAAAACTTACGCTTGAGCTCCGGAAGGACAGGAAAGGGATCAGAGGTCCTTGATTCTTGGTTCCTATCATGAAAAAAAGGAGAGAGAAAACACACCGTTATCTTCGCCTTTCGCTCCGATCCATTTGGCGCCGAGACGTTGTTCCGCTACGCTGCAACTCCGGCTTCCTAACCTTATATTAATAGTAACGGCGGTCGTTTCGGTTCCCTATTCCTTTGGGTTTTACCATGCACAAAAAGTCGAAACGGATGATCCAGACAGTAGCGCCATTCTCTGTGCCGTTCAATAGGATTTCCATTCTTTTTTCCGGGGGAAATCGGACACCGAAGCGTCCCTTTTTGCCGAACGGCACAAAGGCACACCGCTACCTTGCAAACCCGAAACGCTGAACTCTCACATTTACCGACTCTTGGGACCACAGTCTTTGGGACGGCTAGTTTTATCCAAAGAACGGGATCTCACCTTCCAGCGACTGGGCTTTCAGCTCCCCTTTGGTTTTTTTCCAGCTCCAGACGCAACGCCCGGTTCTCCTTCTCCGCTTCTTGCAGCTGGCTTTGGGACGGAGATAACGGGGTCAGAACGGGGCGAGGAGGAGAGAATTATTAATTTTAATTAATTAATGGGACTTTTAAATTTTATTGTGCGATACACGGAGAGGTATTATTTTAGAGGTCGCCCATCAGATGCATTTGGAAACCTGCGACGACGCTAGGTAGGGACGGGGTTTTTCCTGAGCCGTAGAAATACGAACCTAAAAGGTTTACTCCTGGCTCATTCTTTTACAGTTATCGAACCCGACTTATTGTTAGGTACCTTCCAAGTCCGATTTACGGCAATAGAAATTGGAAGAAAACGGCAAAGGAAATGCTACGATCGGGTCGCCTTCGCGTCCCGTAAGTCGGAAAGGGATTTGAAGGCGCATGGCGCCAAACCAACCCAATGAGCATCCGAATGAAAGGAGCCACTATAAAACGCGGTGCACAGTTTTTCTTTCCGACGCAAAGCCTCGCTCCCTCGCGTTTGCGCGCCTGCAAACCCCCCCCGACGCCGCCGACGTCACGCTTTCGCAGCGCTTGCTCACCGTTCGACCGCCAAATGCGCCACTTTCAGCTTGTCGAGCTGCTCCTGGACGTCTTGCTTGGCCCGGATCTCCGCCTCCAGCGCCGACTGCAGCTCCAGCTTCGCCGAAGCCTCCACCTTTTGCAAACGCCGGGCTTTCCAGAGCGTGTCCTGCGGCGCGGAGACGGAAGGTAAAAATATATAAGTCGCGGGTCTCTAGGAGCCGGGGTTCTAGATCATAGAAGCCCAGGGATCTAGAATGACAAATCCACGGAACCGTGGCCATTAAAGCGGTGCCAAAATGCGCCATTTTCTGCATTTCTGCCGATGGTCAAAAACGACGGAGCTTGGCAATACAGTGTGCGCTTCGCATTTCTATTCGCTCGAGCCAGCAATCTGCAACCGTCTAATTAAGAACAATAATAATTGCAAGCCGTTCCGAGAGCATTTAGGGCTGAAGAGCGGGGTATAAATACCGTAAATACATCATAATATATAATATAAATTAAATATAATAATTAGCTTAATCCCGGAGGGACAAGGACCAAGTGAGAGATGATAATATATATAAAATATAATTTCTATTCACCTGAGCCAGCGATCTGCAACTGTCTAATTAAGAATACTGTAATAATAATTGCAAGCCGTTCCGAGAGCATTTAGGGCTGAAGAGCGGGGTATAAATACCGTAAATAAATTATAATATATAATATATATAAAATATAATAAGTAGCTTAATCCCGGAGGGACAAGGACCAAGTGAGAGATGATAATATATATAAAATATAATTTCTATTCGCCCGAGCCAGCGATCAGCAACCGTCTCATTAAGAAGAATAATAATTGCAAGTGGTTCCGAGAGCATTTAGGGCTGAAGAGCGGGGTATAAATACCGTAAATACATTATAATATATAATATAAATTAAATATAATAATTAGCTTAATCCCGGAGGGACGAGGACCAAGTGAAAGATGGGCACTAGGACTAAAAGATGGATTCGGAGAAACTGTCTCATTAAAAATAATAATAATTGTAAGCAGCCGCCCCGATAGCCTTTAAAGGCTGAACGTCGGGGTATTAAATACTTTAATAAGTAAGATAAATAAAAATAAACGGGACGCGCCGTTGCAAGCGGAGCGTTTCCGAGGGGCGACAGCTTCCGCGGATGGAACAAACGCAGGAAAAAGAAAGGCAGGAGGAAGACAAAAGTCCCCAAATACCGGCGCGGGTTTCCGTACCGGGGTTTTCGGCGCCGGGCTCTGCGCGCCCGTCTGTTTCAGGGTTTCGACCTCCTCCATCATTCGGTTGGCCATCGCTTGGAGGTAACCCCTGGACTCCTTCTCGTCGCTCACCCTGCGCAAAGGGAAACCCCGGCGGACGTAAATTCGGAAATAAATAGAAGAGAGTAGGGAAGACGCAAGGCTTTCTCGATATACCGTTAACAAGAACGGTTTGGGGTTTCGGACCGGTTTGGATTTCGGAATGAACGTCGGCCCTCCTTATCCACGGCTCAAAGAGTCTAGATCCCAAATACTGAACCTTTTCCCCCGTTTTATATAAGGGGCACCTTTTTGCAATGCCGTTATATTTAACGGGACTTGAGCATCCGCGGATTTGGTTATCTGTGGGTTCGGGCATCCACAGCTTAAAAATATTCCTCCCCAAAAAAGTATAAATTCCAAATAGCAAACCTTGATTTCCCCCCTATTTTATATAAGGGGCACCATTTTCTTCTGCCATTATATTTAATGGGACTTGGGCATCTTTGGATTTTGTTATCCACGGGGGAACCCTGGAACTAAAACCCAGCAGATAACAAGGACCCACTGTACCTGTATTAATAATAATTATTATTATTATTATAATTATTATTATTATTTCTACCCTGCCTCTCCAACAAGATCGAGGCATATTTGCATTTATGCATTGCAAAAAGCATGGGATACTCTTGATGAGAAATCTGTATTTAGGATAAAAAGGCTGTGGTGAGAATATGGAAAAACAGAACGGTTCCCAATTGGCAAAGTGATCTTGTGGATATTCCTTCCTCCTATCTTCATTATTTAAATATATTAATATATATTAAATCAATATTTAATAATAAATAATAAAATTATTATTATTATTATTATTATTATTTTAGTTTTTTAATTCTTGTGTCGTTTAATTGTATTTTAAAAGGGGGGATTGAGGGTTTTGAATGTATTTTTTTAATCTTTGCAAGCCGCCCCGATTGCATCTTGTAGATATAAATAAATAATAATTATTATTACTATTATTCGTCCTTCTGCTTTTCTGAACTCTATTTGTTCAAATTGTGTGCAAAAAATATCATAAGAAAAGCAGATTTAGACTCAGAAGAAGAAAGTGTGATGGGAGGAAGGAATATCAACAACTGTAGCTATGCGGACAGTACAATAATAATAATTATATAATTATATAATTATAAATATAATAATTTATAATATAATAAAATTATTATTATTATTATTATTACTATATTATAAACTATTATATTTATAATTATATAATGATATTATTGTTTAATAATAATTATTATTAAACAATAATATTATATAATTATAAATATAATAACTTATAATATAATAATAATTATTATTAATTATTATTATATTATAAACTATTATATGTATAATATTATAATATTATTATTGTTTATTATTATTATTAAACATTAATAATATTATTATATAATTATAAATATAATAATTTATAATAATAATAATAATAATAATAATAATAATTATTATTATTATTATTATTATTATTATTTATATACCTCCTCCCCCTATGGATCGAGGCGGGTTACAGAAATACAATAAATACAATGAAATACATAGTACTGTAAAATTAAAACAACCAAATATAATCCCCTATCCATCCCACCAAAGAAACTAATAAAATAAAATATTAAAATAAAACAATAAAATAAAAATACAGATTAAAATAGATTCAAAATAATACTAGCGGAAAACACCAACAACTCGGAACCACAACTAAGGAATTTATCACACCGGGGCCAATTTTAGAATTAAAGACAGATTAAAGCGTATGTATATCAACCCACGAACAAAGCGAAAAACGGCGAGTGATTGCGGACGATTATCGCACACGATGGCGCAAATAAAACGGCATCGGAAATGCGCCGTCGCCAAAATCCCGGAAGCCAAAAGGTGCACATTAATGCTCTTTTGCAACCGTTTTAATGGAGGGTTTTGCGCAATGCTGTGCAAAATCATTCAGTGTAATTACGGGATATTCATGGGATGCGATCTCCTTTGTGTGATAAACAACCGGCTACTCACCAGCGCAAAATGTCGGCGATCTGCATTTCCCAGTTGGCGAAGGCGGCTTTACTGGTCTCCGTGGCGCTCGGCTCCGGATCCAGGCGCGGGTCGTCCGTGCCGAGCGCGGCGTCCACCTGCGGACGCAAAGAGGGTCAAAAGCCTTTCTTACTTTATTTTTTCCAGTAGCCATGACTAACTGGGGATACTGGGATGCCCAGTCCCACCAAACAACTTCTCCAGCTGAGTTGAAAAGTTTAATAATAATATTAATAATAATAATAATAAAATATTATTGTTATATTATAATATAATAACTATTATTATTATAATATAATAAATAATAATATAATATAATAATTAATTATTATTATTATTATTAATATATAATATATATTATATAATAATAATATATTATATTATTATTATAATATAATAACTATTATTATTAATATAATTATTATAATATAATTATTATAATAATAATTTTTTATTATTATTAATATATAATATATTATATATATTTAATAATAATAGTAGTAGTAGTAGTAGTAGTAGTAATAGTAGTAGTAGTAATAGTTGGGGAAAAGGTGTCAGGAATTTATTATATTAATATTAATAATAATATTAATGTATTGATACAACCGTTGTATTTTTTTGGGATACTTCGCCGTGCCGAATTATTAACTTTCATGCAAATATTTTTACAATTCAGGTTGGTTTCCCATTAACGTTTCGGATTAATTTGCAGCCCGGCCTCGTAAAAACCGCGGCACGTACCTCGTCGCAGAAGTTCGGGGTTTTGCATTTCTCTGGGAACGGCGAATGGGTTCCCTCTTTGTCCTTCTCTTTCAGGTCGAGATTCTCCCGCCTGCGGGGAAAATTTAATTCAAAATTGCAGTCAAATTGCGTTAAATTTGTTATGTGCTAGGCTTAAAATCCAAAGGGCCTTATATAGGCATCTCCCTTTATGGGTCTCTCCTCAAGAGGCTTTTTTTGGGAGGACTAAGGATAATGGGCTTAAATGGGTAACTTATAGAGAGGTATTGATGTGGGACAGAAATGTAAACGTACCGTTTAAATCTAGAGAGCAGCTTGGACGTGATAATAACTCAATAGATTGGTATTTATATCGTCAATTATTGGAGAGATATAAAATAGATGCAAAAGATCCAGGGATCTCCAATACACGTAATGAGGTTGATAACATTATTTTTGATAATGGAAGTAAGCATTTATCGAAATATTATAAAGTTTTGTTAAGTAGAGACCCGGAGGATGAAATAGTAAAGCACCCGATGATAGTCTGGGCTAAGGATATTGGGAAGCCTATTCAATTAGAAGACTGGGAGTATTCATGGAAAATAACAAAAAGATTTACAGTATGTCAAACATTATAAAGAAAACTATACCAAGATGTTTTTCAGATGGTATATGGCACCTGTAAAGATTAATAAAATATATAATGCGGGTGATTCTAAATGTTGGAAATGTTTAACATATGAAGGGAACTTCTTTCACATTTGGTGGAAATGTAATAAGGCAAAGGAATTCTGGAATGTTATATGTACATTAATGTCTGAGTTGTTAAATGTAACTATTCCTCTAAATCCATTATTATTTCTTCTAAATATGACCTGTATCCTTGATAAATCTGTTGAAAAAAAAATATTCCAGATTGATTCTTTATATGGTGACTCTAGCGAGAATCCTGTACGCTCAATATTGGAAAAGCAAATCAATTCCAACCAAAGAAGAATGTAGACTATGGGAAACTAAGAGATTGGATATCTTAACTTCCTCCATCAGGAATGATCCTATGGATATAGTTGAAGAAGAATGGAAATGTGTAGAAAAATATTGTTGGGACATGCTAAGAAAAGGGAGTGATGTCTGGGACGAACCCAAGGTTTCATTTTTTATATATAGATATATACCGCAGAACCTGACTGAAATTTGGTATTAAGGATACTTACGTTACCTGGAAGTGTGGTAATAGTTTGTATTCTGTTTTTTTGGTATAAATATCTAATTATATATGTTCTTGGTGTTGATTTTGTATTTGTATTGTATTTGTATATGTACTGAATGTGTAATGAATGTGTATGTAGTGTATGGGACTGTACTTGTGTTTTTATATTGTATTTTTTTTTTTTTTGGTAGTAATATTAATAATAAAACAAAATAATAAAACAAAATGCACCAATAAAAAAAAACAGAAAGTTCAGAGCTCTTAAGGAAAAAAAAAATATTGCGTTAAATTTGTCATTATTGTTTCTAGAATGTACGCCTCCCGCGGGTTTTTTATTTCTTTAAATGGATCCGACGGTTCTGTGCAGCGCTGTGCAAACCTACGGTGCTTTATAAAGTTTAATAATAATAATGATAATAATAATAATAATGATAATAAAAATAATAATGATAATTTCCAATGCAGTTCAAGCGGTTTGCTTTTGCTTGATCCTACTGGGAAGAAGGGATAGGATTTGCCTCTTCTTCTCCTCTCCGCTCAATTTAATTCAATGCAAAACCCTTTTGCGTTTTGAACTCATTTTGCAGCGATGGAAGTAAGCGAAGGACAAACTGGGACATTTTTAAAAGCGGCTGAGACAGTGTGACCGAACAGGATTAATGGGGGACGGTCCCCGCCGAACGGGGGACGGTTGGAAAGGCACGGTTGGAAAGGGTCCCCCGTCTCTTCTCTCACCTTTCCGTCCCGGTTTTCTGCATCTGGTCCCGGAGGCGAGAGAGCTCCGTCTGCAGCGCCTGGAGCTGCTTCTCCTTCAGCCGCAGCGCTTCCCGCAGGACACGGACCTCTTCCTTCGGGTTGCAAGACGCGTCCACCGAGCGCCGGGAGCCCGAGCCACGGAAGAGGGCCACGCTCTGCCTCGCCTGCAAAGGGAGGCAAAAATATTATTATTATTATTATTATTATTATTATTATTATTATGGTTTCCAAAGACGTAGCTGCGTTAGTCTGCAGAAGCAGTAAGCAGAGAGATCTTGTAGCGCCTTTGAGACTGACCAAAAGAAAGTTGGCAGCAGGAGCCTTCCTAGACTTCAGTCTAGAAATGCATTTGGAAATAATAATAATAATAATAATAATAATTGCATTCGGATATAATTTCCTCAGATGTATTTGGAAATAATAATAATAATAATAATATTGCATTTGGATATAATTTCCTCAGATGCATTTGGATATAATAATAATAATAATAATAATAATAACAACAACAACAATAATGCATTTGAATAATAATAATAATAATACATTTGGATATAATTTCCTCAGATGCATTTGGAAATAATAATAATAATAATAATAATAATAATAATAATAAAAAATTTGGATATAATTTCCTCAGATGCATTTGGAGGATAATAATAATGATAATTATAATGCCTTTGGAAATAATAATAATAATAATAATAATAATAATACATTTGGATATAATTTCCTCAGATGCATTGGATATATAATAATAATAATAATAATAATAATAATAATGCATTTGGATGTAATTTCCTCAGATGCATTTGAAAATAATAATAATAATAATGCTGCATTTGGATATAATTTCCTCAGATGCATTTGGATATATAATAATAATAATAATAATAATGATGCTGCATTTGGATATAATTTCCTCAGATGCATTTGGATATAATATAATAACGGCTGGCATTGCTGCCTTTCGTGGAAACGCAAAATGACGCACACATTTGCACGGGTGACGGGGTGCTGTAAAACCTTATCGGGGAAGTTCACATTCGGAGAAAACTGGTAAAAGAATCAATAGAAAATCATCATCCCCTGGGGTTCCCCTACAAAGTTTATCCCACTAGCGAGATCCCGCAGGGAAACGGGATTTGAGCGCTTTAGGACGCGAAGGAAACCCGGAAACGCCCAAAGTTTTTCACGCGACGTCGCGGTTAACGTGGACACAAGTTAATCCGCAGTTAAAGCGGAGGAAACCAGCACCTTTTTTAAAAATTCAGAACAAACCAAATTATAATTTTTTTTATTATAAATTATATATTATTTATTATATATATATAATAATATATTATTATATATTATATAATATATATATAATATATTATCATATATTATATAATATTATATATTATATATTATATATTATAAATTATAATAATTTTTTATTATAAATTATATATTAATTATATATATAATAATAATATATTATTATATAATATTATATATATATTATATATATATATATATAATATTATTATATGTTATATAATATTATATATTATATATTATAAATTAATTTTTTATTATAAATTATTAAAAATTATAATTTTTAAATCGATTCTTTTACCAATTTCCCCCGATAACCTTTTACGGTGCCCGTGTTTTGCATTTCCGAGAAATGCAGCAACGCCGGCTGCGCTTTGCGCTCTTGCGCTTTTGCGCATACGAGAAACCGGACCTCGAATCGGCAAGCCTTCTTTAAATCCAAATGTAGCCTAACTCCCGTTGGCCCGCGGAAAGTCGCGAGTGCGAAAAACCCTTCCGTGGTGCCGTCCGACTCACCCTGATCTCCTCCAGCTCCTGTTTCGTCCTCCGCAGCTGCTGCTCCGTCCTCTCCTTCCCTTTCCGCTGTTTGGAGACTTCGTTCATCAGGCCCTCGATGCGAGACTCCAGCTGCAAAAAAAACAAAAACGGGGGACGGAAACGTTTCCTCTTAAGTTTGCAAAAACCGGGGACGCTTTCGACTCGCCGTCCGAAGAACGGCGCACAAAGCCGCCGGTCCGGGATCCGGCAAGATCCCAAGATCCTAAGATTTCGGAGACGGCAACGGATTCGCCTTCTTTGGAGGTCTCCGGACAGACCTTTTCCCATTGCATTCCTCTATCGCGTTTTTACTATTGCGTCCCGCTATTGTATCTCCGTATCTTATACCAAGACGCAACGGGTCCTCGGTATCCGCCGGGGCTCGGTTCCAGATCCGCCCGCGGATGGCGAAATCCGTGGACGCTCAGGTCCCATTAAATAGAATGGCAGTGTAAATGTATAAAATGGCAAAATCAAGGTTTGCGGCCTGGAATTTATACTTTTCGTTGGAATATTTTCAAGCCGCGGACGCTTGAATCCGTGGATAAATGCATCCATGGATAAGGAGGGCCGACGGTAGCTGCGTTTTATTCTATTGTAAAGTGGCGTTTACATTGATGGAGTTATATATATATTGGCAGTCACCCTATATATATATATATATATACACCTATATATATAATATATACACACACATATATATATACACACACACACACATATATATATATGTATAGTAGAGTATCGATTATCTGTCCTTCGTTTATCCAACATTCCCGATTATCCAACGTCACGGCTGCTGCGATTTTTTAAAAATTTTCTATGATTTCTTAAAATTTTCGGTGATTTCTTTAAATTTTCAGGGGACTGAACTGTTTATACTGTACATCGCAACGTCGGCCGGTGATTTCTTTACATTTACTTTTACTGCTACTGCAATAAAAACTTCTTTACATTGACTTTTACTGGTACTGCAATAAAAACTACATTTGCAATTCGTAGCGATTCCGAGGCTTTTCTTGGACCTTCCGGATTATCCGACGTTTTCGGTTATCCGACTATCAAGTGTGTATATATATATATATATATATAAAATGAGTATATATATATATATATTATATATATATGATATTATATATATAATGAGTATATATATATATATATATTACAATCAAGTATATATAATGAGAAGGAAGAAGAGAAACTTATTTATTATCCGAAATTTTCAGTTATCCGACTATCAAGTATATATATAATGAGTGTATATATATATATATAATGAGTATATATATATATATATATATATACACAATCAAGTATATATAATGAGAAGGAAGAAGAGAAGCTTATTTATTAACTGACATTTTCGGTTATCCGACTATCAAGTATATATATAATGATATATATATATATATATATAGATATATTATATATAATGAGTATATATGTATTATATATATTATATATATAATGAGTATAAATCAAGTATATATAATGAGAAGGAAGAAGAGAAGCTTATTTATTATCCAACATTTTTGGTTATCCGACTATCAAGTATATATATAATGAGATATATATATATATATGGAGAGTAGATATATATTATATATATTATATTATATATATATAATGAGTGTGTGTGTATATATATATATATATATATATACTATCAAGTATATATAATGAGAAGGAAGAAGAGAACCTCGGCGCCACGGACCTCTTTGCGCCCGCTCTCGGAGCGCGCCAGCTCTTTGCGCAGCCCTTCCACCCTCCGCGCCGCCGCCTCCGTCTCCTCCTGCCGTTCGCGCAGCTGCCGGGAATGTCGCAGGAGCTGGGCCCGCAGCTCGCCGCATTTCGCCTGGGCGCCGCGCAGCTCTTCGGCCGTCTCCTTTTGGCGCAGCTGCTCTTCTTGGAGCTCCCAGGCCTGGGTTCGAAGCTGCTCCTGGGCCTCGGAAAGATCCTGCGACACACACGACACGACGCCAAAAAAGAAACACACATCCCTTATGTCAATGTTGTGGTTGTTGTGGTTGTCCATGTTTAGAAAAATGCATTTGACACACCTGTCACTGTGTTGGATTACGATTCTGGGGACCAGGGTTCGAATCCCGGCTCGGCCGCGGAAAGGCATTGGGTGACACTCTCTCAGCCCCAGGGGAAGGCGATGGTAAATCTCCCCTGAACCAAATCTCGCCAAGGAAAAAACCCGGGATAGGTTCGGCTTAGGGTTGCCATAAGTCGGAAACCTATGCCGAAAGTTAGGTTCCTGCAACTCGGCAAGATCCTGACACGCGCCTCCAAAATAATAACACACACCCTTGTTGTTGTTGTTGTCGTTTTCCCTTTGCCACTAAGGCAAGATCAGTTTGCATCTGGGGATACACGCTAGACCTTAAATATCCGAAATATCAGACCCTGGACGCTAAGCGGGGTCAAGCCTGGTTAAGACCTTCACCGGGTGGCCGCCAATGACCGCCGTCGGCTATATGGCCGAGGCAGGACCTAGCGTCCTCCTTGCCTAAGAAAGCCCTACAAAAACCATGGGATTGTCATAAGGCGACAAGACGACACAAAGGCATCGGAGACCTTCGCACGGAGCCGTGACAATTAAAATGTTTGGGTTTTTGTGGGTTTTTCGGGGTCTGTGGCCATGTCCTAGAAGAGTTATTCCTGAAGTTTCGCCGGCGTCTGCGGCTTTGGCATCTTCGGAGAAGGCTGGCATGGAAAAATATATACATACATATATACACACATACACATATACTATGTGACCCTGGGTAGGAAGGAGTAAGTGTGTGGTGTGTTATATGTATATATACCCAACTCTCTTCCATGCCAGCCTTCTCCGAAGCCACAGATGCCGGCGAAACGTCAGGAACGAACTCTTCTAGGACACGGCCAAACAGCCCGAAAAACCCCAAAATAATATGGATACTGGCCGTTTATCTATGTGCCTAAGTACAGTACGTATATATATATATATATACCTCTCTTCCGTGCCAGCGTTCTCCGAAGATGCCAAAGCCACAGACGCTGGTGAAACGTCAGGAATGAACTCTTCTAGGACACGGCCAAACAGCCCGAAAAACCCCAAAATAATACGGATACTGGCCGTGAAAGCCTTCAAGTTCAAATATCGCGATGTGTATCTTATCTATGTGCCATATACAATATATATACCCCAACTCTCTTCCGTGCCAGCGTTCCCTGAAGATGCCAAAGCCACAGATGCCGGCGAAACGTCAGGAACAAACTCTTCTAGAACGTGGCCACAGACCCCGAAAAACCCACAAAAAAACACTATGGATGCCGGCCCTGAAAGCCTTTGACTTCACAAACTAAAAGGCTACCGAGACGACGGAGGTTTGTAACGTAGGGTGCGCCTACGCCGGAGAAACGGTGCCGTTTCGGCGCCGCTTCCGTCCTCCCGAACCCTGAGATTTGCAGTTTGGGGAGGCACCATCCCTTTTAAGGCAGAGATGGCTCGAAGCGACAAATCCCGGGGGTCCCGTCGGACGGGGCCAGAGCGCCAAAAGGGGTCCCCAAAGTGCGTCATTTTCCGCATTGCGGCTCACTTGTACCTCGAGCGCTTCGTTCTTCTCTTGCTCCAAAACGTCACCCGCTCTTCCAAGGCCTTGAGTCGCCCCGACGCCGCCAGGTCCATTTGCCGCCTTTGGACCTTGTCGCTCTCCAGCTGGTTGTCTGCCGAGAAGCGAAAAGGAAGAGAACGAAATGTTTTATTTCCCCTGAAAAGAAATCCGCCTGTTCCCTAAAAATATTCTCCCCGCGGCTCTACGGCTGAAATAACGGCGGTTAGGAGAGACGCGACGGAAAACCTCCTCTGCGCAAACCTCGCCGGGATTCGGGATACATCGGGGTCTTCGGGTCGCCATGCGTCGGGAACGACGTGACGGCACACAACAACAACAACAGAAGAGAAGCGACAACTACTGACCCTTCTCACTTGTGCCAATTATTTTATTTTATTTTAACTAAAAATTTGGTTACTTTTAGAGTAGAAAAGTAGGGCAGAGGAAAAGCTAAAACCTTACAGGATCTTACTGCTCCAAAGCAGTCTTTCAAAACCTTTGAAGCTTTCGAAAACTACCCTTCTATAAAACCTGATACGGTTTACGTTTGTCGGAAGTAAGTTTAGAAAATTTTATTACTCTTTGCGTAAATCGAAAGTAAGGGGAAAGCTGGACAGACGTTGAGTTTTGTTCCACAAAGGTTTGGTTAATTGCATCCTGCCCCCCAAAAAAGATTTAATTTGGGGACAGCCGATCCACATACGTTTATACGTCCCTCGAGTTGGACATCCTCTCCAGCATCATAAAGGTGACTTTGACTTTATCATCTGTGATAGTCGGATACCGTTTCTGGACTAGTTTTAAAAAGTTAGTTTTAAAAAGAGCTCCTATTATCTCTATCCTATTATTTCATCCTGGAGAGAAGGGACCAGTGGGGGGTCCAGTGGGGTTCGGTCCCGGACCCAGTTTGATATTCAATATCTTTATTAATGACTTGGATGACAGAATTGGGGGCATAGCTATCAGATTTGCGGATGACACCAAAATAGGAGGAGTAGCTAATACCCCAAAGGACAGGATCAAAATTCAAAATGACCTGAATAGACTAGAAAGCTGGGCCAAAGCTAACAAAATTAAATTCAATGCGGAGAAATGTAAGGTAGTGCACTTAGGACGCAAAAATGAAATGCACAGATATAGGATGGGGGACACCTGGCTGAATGAGACCACATGTGAAAGGGATCTAGGAGTCCAAGTAGACCATAAGCTGAACATGAGTCAACAGTGTGATGCGGCAGCTAAAAAAGCCAATGCAATTTTAGGCTGCATCAATAGAAGTATAGTGTCTAGATCAAGGGAAGTTATAGTGCCACTCTATTCTGCTTTGGTGAGGCCCCACCTGGAATACTGTGTCCAGTTCTGGGCACCACAATTCAAAAAGGATGTGGAGAAACTGGAGCGGGTCCAAAGGAGGGCAACTAAGATGGTGAAGGGTCTGGAAACCATGCCCTATGAGGACCGCCTTAGGGAGCTGGGGATGTTTAGCCTGGAGAAGAGAAGGTTAAGAGGTGATATGATCGCCCTGTTTAAATACTTGAAGGGATGTCATATTGAGGAGGAAGCAAGCTTGTTTTCTGCTGCTCCAGAGACTAGGACGCGGAACAATGGATGCAAACTGCAGGAAAAAAGATTCCACCTCAACATTAGGAGGAACTTCCTGACAGTAAGGGCTGTTCGACAGTGGAATATGTTGCCAAAGAGTGTAGTGGAGTCTCCTTCCTTGGAGGTCTTTAAGCAGAGGCTGGATGGCCATCTGTCAGGGATGCTTTGATTGGGAGTTCCTGCATGGCAGAAGGGGGTTGGACTGGATGACCCTTGGGGTCTCTTCCAACTCTAGGATCCTATGAATCTATGAGTCTAAAGCCCCATCGATGCCCAACAAGTACCTGCCAGCTGTTTCCGCAAAGCCGCCATCTCATTCTGGAGGCTCTTGATCTCCATGTCTTTGGCCGCGATCTTGGATGAGGATTTGGGCAGGGAATCTGTGCAAGCAGAGAATTTACCCATATATATGCCGACCTCTGTATTAGTCGAGGGCAGATTTTTTGGGGGGGTCAAAATTACAGATTTCGATACGATACGGGTCTAGCGCACGGCCCCACCTCTCTGAACCGCTTCAAGCGGGGACCAATATCCTTTGAAGCGGTCCAAACCGATTTGCGGATCCGGTTTAAAAGGTAGTGGGAATCAGCCCCGGGAGGTAGATCTTTGGGATCTGGAAGCCACTGCTATTTATTTCAGGGAATAACGCACCTTGCAATTTCCGGCTCAGCTCCATCTTCTCGCGTTCCAGGCAGCGGATCTTTTTCTCAAGCCGCGTGGCGTTGGCGTTGCTAGAAGGGGAGGCTGCGTTCGTCTCGGAGAGAGGGCTGCGGACACAACGGGACACGGAAAGGAATAGGTAGCCTCAAGAGATGGAAATCCCAAATTTTTATTTTCCTTCCGCTCAGGCTCGTTGCCGTCCTTCAACCCGTTTCGTCGAAAAGGAGACACCCCAAAAACCCGGCCAAGCCTTCCCCATCGGCAGCTTCGACGTTTGCAAAATGCTGTCGTTCTCGAGATTGTTTAATACATTCTCTCTCGGAAGACATTTTTATGCGTTCTCCGCCGGACGCTGACCGCAGAGGACTTTGAGCGTCCGGAAACGCATTTGTAGGTCCTCCGGCACAATTGTATGGTCAACGTCCAGCGGACGCCGACCACAGAGTTGCATCGGAGGACCTAAAGAGGTGTTCCTTTAGGTCAAAAACAGTCAGGTTTTTTAATATATACAATATTTTTGCAATTTCATAACCGCAGAAAACGCGGAAGGCCCGCTGTAAAATGGATTATTTTCCTACCTTCCGGAGGTGAACGTAAACCCGACGAACGGCAGATGGTGGCCGGAGAAAGCGGCATGAGACACGGGCGGAAGGGTCTCCTGGAAGCAGGAAGGAGAGAAAGAATACATCTTACAAGGATTTCAGAGGCTGCTTTGCAAGATCTTTCTCTCTCCTGACCATCAGGCACGAAATCAGATTATGTTGGGAGCAAGGAAAAGCACAGGAATGAATCAAACCTACAGGAATTGATTTGTGGGTCCTCCAGCGCAGGTCTATCTATAACCATAGCGCAGAGCAAAAACAGGGGCTCGGCACAAGCTCGGACTAAAACCCGAACGGGGGAAAGGGCGACCGACGTACCGATTCCTTGAGGGTTTCGTCGTCGACGTCGAAGTTGGAGGTGTCGACGGGGCTGGCGACTTCGGGCATGAAGGGCGGAGGGCTCTGGCGGATGTTGTCCCAGTCGATGCCCTTGAAGAACGGATGGCGCTTGAAGTCGTCGATCCCGTTCTGGCCCAAGCGGAGCTCCTGGCGGCACAGGAGCCCCCGGATCAGGTCTTTGGCGTCTTCGGAGACGTCGGTGATGTCCGGAGGGAACTGCAAGTGGTCCTGAAGGGAAGAATTAAAACAGACAGGATTCAAACAGTGCGAGGAGAAATTAATAATAATAACAATAGTTGTTGTTGTTATTTCTTACCCGCCTCTCCCCATGGATCGAGGCAGGGAACAACAACAAATCAACAATAAACAACCTCAGTCAAAACCCATGAATTAAAACATGCAACAGTTTAAAAGTTTATCTAAGGAAAAGCTGGAAACGATCTGGTCTACCAGAATTACATTCCAAAAATTGGTAAAACGTTAATAATATCATTACAAATGTGAGAAAAGGGAATTCGAGAAATAATACTTATTATTTTTTGGGAGGGAGATAAGAGGTCAAAATAATTTAATCGGAGTGTATTTACCTACATAAAGAAAAGAAGAAGAAATCTTTATTAAAGTTTGAAACTTTTATTTAATTATGGGATGAGAGTCCAAATATGTAAAATGATATGACGTCGACTACAATGTAATCCGATTCAGTTTTAAAAATAAACATAAATATAAAAGCACTAAGGAGAGATAATATAATATCCCTAATATAAAGGGATACTATGAGGCCAACCACTTAAAATATGTAATAGAAGGTATGTTAAATATGACTGGTTAGAAATGGGAAGACTGGTTAGAAATGGGAAAAGAAGAAATAGATATGAAAATAGATAAAATTTTCTTCAAAGATTTTAGTAGGAGGGAAATTAAGGAGATTGAAAACCCATTCATGAAAAATAGAGATATGGAACAAATATTAAAAAAAATGATGAATGAAAATTCAATGATAACACCAATAATTATGGAAAAAATCATTCCCAAAAATTTTAAGAGATTTACTAGATAAGGAATTAAAGGAAAGGAAAATGGATAAAATAGAAAATTGGATAAAGATAGGAAAAGAAAGTATAAAAGAAAAGCTTAGCGGAATAAAAATGTCTTGGTTTCACTATATGCAAATAGAACAATGGTTTAAAAATTGGGGAAAAAAAGAATATAAGAAAGGGGGGAAAAAAGGAGAAATGTACGTTCTAAAAAAAAATCCAAATTGAAAATCCCCAGTTTAAAAATCATCTGTATAAGCAAATCATCTGTATAAGTAAAATTTAAAAACCATCTGTATAAGCAAACTTTCTGTTCATAGGAAATGGCTGCTCCGCGAACGATTCGGGGCGCTTGAGTGTTTCAAAGAAACGGAAATACGGATCAACGCAAAAAATCAAGATAGTGCGGACTGAGAAAGAAATCCCCGCAAGTCAGACACGGACGTGATCCGTCCCGCTTCCGCCGGCGGCAACGCTTCCCTTCGGAGAGGCGGGATAAAAATGAAATATTATTATTAACGTTATAATTACCTCGTGGTTCATGATCTTGCCGTACGTTTCCACCAGGGACTCGGCGTAGAAAGGGGTCTCCCCAAAAAGCAGCTCGTACATGCAGACCCCCAAGGACCACCAGTCGCATTCGGGGCCGTATTTCCCTTTCCGGTCCTCCATCGCTTGCAGGATCTCCGGGGAGATATAATCCGGGGTCCCCACCGCCACGGAAGAGACCACCTTCGGGGGCAAGGAGGCGTGAAACCCGTCACCAAAGGCACCCTATCTTTTCGTAAATATTCCCTTAGAATATATGGCTCCCCTCCTGTCTTTGCATCTTCAACCAGAACAACCCAGTGAAACGGGTCAGGCTGCATCCGCGCTGCAGAAATAATCCGGTTCGACACCGCTTTAACTGCCGTGGGTCAATGCCGGGGAATTCGGGGAATGGTACTTTGGGGTGGAACCAGAGCTTTTGCTAGGTCCTCCGGTGCAATTCTATGGTAAAAACCTTTGCCGGATGAGATCCAAGATATAGCATTGAGCCTATCGTGGGGTCAAACCGGATTATTTCTGCAGTGTGGATGGAGCCACAGAAAATGGGAGAAAGGAACATAGCTGTCACCCGGAGAGTTGCATAACTCGGTGGAGACCCGAATCTCCATTTTTTTCAATCCAATACTCTAAATCCAGGATGCAAATATTTAAAAGCAAAGTAATGTCTCTGTGTTGCAAAGAAGCAAAAATACAGGTCAATGCAGAATCAAGAGAGTGTGGACCGACGAAGAAACCCGCACGGGTCAAACACAGGCTTGATCCATCCCTCCCTTCCCGTAACGCAACGCAACGCGACACAACAGGCTCACCGTGCCGTCCGGACTCAGGCGTAGGCAGGACCCGAAATCGGCCAGACGGATGTGTCCATTGGTATCGATGAGGATGTTGTCTGGTTTGATGTCCCTGCAAAAGCGAGAGCGTCCCGGATAACCCTTTGGGGAGCTATCCTTGGAGTTTGGATCCCATACAATAGCATAGTAAAGTGGATCAATATAATATTATGTGTGTGTATGTGTGTGTATATATATACACACAAACACACATATATAAACACAAAGTCAGAGGCTTTCGTGGCTGGGACCCAAAGATTTTGGTGGGTTTTTCGGGTTCTGTGGCCATGTTTTAGAAGAATTTATTCCTGAAGTTTGGCCAGCATCTGTGGTTGGCATCTTCGGAGAATGCTGGCACGGAAGAGAGTGGGGTATATGTAATATATAGAAATGAAATATATATATATATATATATATATATATACTGTGTGATCCTAGGTAGGAAGGAGTGATATCCATGTTAATCTGTGTATACCCCACTCTCTTCCATGCCAGCGTTCTCCGAAGATGCCAGCCACGGATGCCGGCGAAACGTCAGGAATAAACTCTTCTAGAACATGGCCACGGAGCCTGCAAAACCCACAAGACACTATTTTATTTGTTTTTAAGACCTCTCTGCAAATCTCTAGGTCCTCCAGCGCAACATCTGCCAAAGCGGACCCAAGACACCTCATTACGTATACGCAAATAATTCCAAAATCCGAAACCCCAAACGCATCTGGTCCCAAGAGTTTTGGAAACAGGAGACTCACCTTTTGTTTCTTTTAACATGTACGGTGCGCCATACGTGGCTTTCGGCTTACGTTAAAGCCGTGCGGCAGAAAAAGCAATGGCGCACGCCCCCATGGTGCACATGTTGCGCCGCATGCACGCGGCCCCATTGTTTTCAATAGGGCTTGAGCATATGCGGGTTTTTTCCCCTTACGCGGAGAGGTCCGGAACGAATCCCCCGAATAATCTGTAATTTGTTTTAATGTTGTAATATAGCCACCCTTAGCAAAAATGGGCAACCTAAAATGTTTAAGCCATTTCAAACGCGTTTCTATTATACCGAATCTTTATCGTATAGTATTCATAGATTTGTTTTAATGGCATTTCATTTACATCTTATTGTGTTTTTAAGGTTTGTAATCTGTACAGAATCCCCGTAGAATTTTATAGTTATGTTTTATTTTATTCTCTTATATGTTACCTCGAGATGGCATATATAGTCTAATCAATAAACTTTGATTGATTGATTGATTGAATGTTGCAATCATTTAATTTTAATTTAATGTACCCTGTTTGGCACGCTTTGGATTGTTCCGGTTTTTAATATTGTAAGCCACCTTTGGTCCCAGAGTTTTGGGGAAAGGGAGGATATAAATAAACATAACAACAACAACACAACAACAACAACAACTAGTATTTGCAGTAACAAACCCTTTTGGAAAAGGAAATTTTATACTCTGATTTGTGTCTCCCTTCCTTAAGCCTCACCGTCTGGTCCAGGTGAGTCTCTTTTCCTTTCTTTCTTTCTTTCTTTCTTTCTTTCTTTCTTTCTGGTTAATGAGTGAAGACACCAAGGCGGAAGGCCTTGGGGGTGTTTGTAGGATGCGAACAGTAACGTAGGAGTAAATTTTAAGTACTCAACGCTTGGGAAAGTTCCCGCAGCCAGGCCTCCAAGGGGAGAGACCATTGTGCCGCTCCGGATCGGCAAACCAGTTGTAACCGTTTTGCGTCGCCACTGGGAAGAACTGGTCTCTTTTTTGGAAAGCTTAACGGGTCAAGACTGAAACACGCCCCGCAGCTTTGCATAATGAGAAGGGCAGCTCGCAATAAATACGGGTTTGACGGCGAACTAGTCCTGGCTTGTTCTGGTTCGTGAAAAATAAAGATATATAAAAACCTCCACTTGTTGCAGTAGGTTCTTTGCAAAGCTAAAGAGGCTTAGAGCCAACGCGGTGCAACGGTTTGAGCATTGGACAAACCCTACTACTACTACTACTACTACTACTAGATTTTATTTATATTTCCCCTTTCCAGAAGGATCAAGGCGGGTTACAACAGAATACAGTTGGCCCTCCATATCCACGGATATTTTTTATACACAAATTCAAGCATCGACAGCTTGAAATATATTGCAGAAAAGTATTCCGAATAGCAAACCTTGATTTTGCCATTTTATATACGGGACACCATTTTGTTGTGCCATTATATTTAATGGGGCTTGAGCATCCGCGGATTTTGTTATCCGCGGAGGGTCCTGGAACCAAATCCCAGCGGATAACTAGGGACCGCTGTACATAAATAAATACATAACACATACGTAAATAAAACTACATATCCCCTTATCCCTTACTTGAAAACTAAAATACCAACGCTATAAATACAAATGAAAATCAGTTTAAAATAGGTAAGATTGGGGAGAGGCGTTCGGGCAAACGAAGGGCAATCTACATCAGTTTCGCTCCGGAAAGGTCTGAACAAATCTTACTGATAAAACACAGCGATACGGTTGACTAGTTGTTGTTGTGTGCCTTCAAGTCGTTTCCAACTTACAACAACCCTAAGGCGAACCTATTGCTGGATTTTTTGGGGTTAAGAATATGTCAGTTGCCTAAGGTCGCCCAGCGGGTTTCCGTGGCCAAGATTCGAACCACGGCCAAGATTCGCACGGGTTTGAACGGGTGAAAGCGGATCTTATCGCACGCTTTTTTGCCCAACGCAGCCACATCGCGTACCCAAGCCGGTGTACTTTTTCAATTTTCCTGCCCTTCGAAAAGTGTGGACAAATTGTCGAAAGGATAAAGACATGATAATTCAAGTATAAGGAAGATTGGGAGAAAGTAACAGAATATCTCCGACTGAAACGGAGAGAGACTAAAGTATAATTTGATTTGATGGAGATATGTTAATGGAAAAACTGTCCTTTTTAATAAAGTGAATTCAAACTTAATATTTTTTTTTCAATGGAATGGAAAGACTGTAGTGCAAAGAAAGGAAAGATTTAATTTAATTTTGACTACCGGTAACCGATAAGCTACGAAAGGGAGAAAATGGCTCCAAATCAGCAGCGAACGGTTGCACGATCGGCGTAGTTTTATTGTAATTATTTGCTTTCTGGGCTTAGACGTATGTTATGCTTACGTTTATACGTATATGGAAGTGTTACGTTTGGAATTGTGTGCATGTTTTAAAACTAATTAATAATTAGTTTTGAAAGAAAGAAAGAAAGAAAAGGACGCCAGGAGTCCGGATCGGGTGCGCGATGCGGCTGGCCAAAAAAGGTGAGCGATACGATCCGTTTTTCACCCGTGCCCGGATTGCGCAAAAATAGACGCGCGACCCTACGCAATGCGCGATCGTCGTCGGACGCAAGGTACCTGTGGACGTATTGGAGCCGGTGGAGGGAGTGGATGGCCAGGACCATTTCGGCCAGGTAGAAGCAAGCCATGTCTTCGGGCAAGCGGTCCTCGAATTTGCTGAGGAGGGTGAGCAGATCTCCGCCGGCGTAGTAATCCATTACTAGGTACTGCAAAAAAAAAAAAAAATCAAGGGAGGAATAATAATAATAGTAATAATAATTTATTTTCATCCCGTCCGTCTGCACAGCGCAACGCAAATGGGAGTCGGAGAAGAGCAACAGGAGGCAGCGGTGCCCAAACTTTTGGTTTTCCGGATGTTTCGGACTTCAGCTCCCAGAATCCCGTACCATTGGCCAAGACGGCTGAGGCTTCTGGGAGCTGAAGTCCAAAACACTCAGAGAACCAGAGTTTGGGAGTCATTGGATTATATAGAGTTGGACCATCCATTACGCGGGGATCCGTTCCGGACGCACCGGCATAAGGGAAATGCCGGGTATTGCACTGAAAACAATGGGGGTCGTGCGCATGAAGCGCATGCCATTACTTGCTCCAGCGCGCAGCTTCAACGTTAAGCTGAAAGCCACATACGGTGTGCCTGCGTATCTACCCAAAAAGTCTTGGGTTCGGGTCTCTGTCCTTTCCACCTCCAAGGATCTGGAGATGATCCGTCTTTAGCAAAAACCGTACAGCCGAGGTAGGAACCATAACGTGACGACTTTGCACATTGTTAATTTTAACTGGGTTAGTAGGAGTTTAAATTAAGGTGGAAAATTTAATATCATAATTTTTTAATCCCGTTTTAAGGGGGGGGGGGTTGTTTATGTATATACAGTAGAGTCTTGATTATCCGTCCTCCGGTTATCCAAGATTACCCAACGTCGCGGCTGCTGTGATTTCTTTCAATTTTTCTGTGATTTCTTTAAACTTTCAGAGGACTGAACTGTTTCTACTGGACATCACAATGTCGGTCAGCGATTTCTTTACATTTACTTTTACTGTAACTGCAATAAAAACTTCAATACATTTGCAATTCATAGCGATTTCAAGGCTTTTCTTGGACCTTCCGGATTAGCCAACATGTTCGGCTCTCCGACTATCAATCCGCCCGCTCATGTCGGATCGTCGAGACTCTACTGGATTTGTATTTTAAACTGGAGTTTTCGGGAGAAGCCGGGACCCCAATGTTTTTCTCTCTCTGACCCCTTATGGGGTCACTTATGGAGCCTTACCAGGTAATGGTCATCTTGGAAAGCGTAGTGCAAAGTGGTGATCCATTGCCGGTCTCCGTGAACCAAGACGTCACGCTCCTCCCGGAAGCAAGCCGTCTGCAAGGAAGGAAGGAAGAAACAAAAAATCAAGCTGAACCGGACGGATTCCACGCCGAGGATGGAAACGGCGGCCTAAATCTTATTAGTACGCTCATCCCTCCATGTTTGCGGATTGATATCTGCGGATTTGATTATTCACAGATTTGTATCTAGGTCCTGTGGTGCAACTCTGTGTTTAACCTTAACTAAAAGTTGCGACGAAAGACCTAGAGATTCCTAGAAAGGATACTCTACTACGACTTTGTAGCTCCTCCGGCACAACTCTATGCATTTCTGTCGGACGTTGACCACAGAGTTGCGCTGGAGGACCTAGAGATTCCTAGAGAGGTGTCCTCTCCGGTAAAAACATGTTATTTGCAGTTTTTCCATATTCACGGGGGTCTTGTGCCCCTAACCCTAGCGAATATGGAGGGACAAGTGTAATCCCAACTCTTTTATCAATAGGATCAATGGTCACCATGCAACGGTTTAGTCGGTCTTTGTTACGGCACCCAAGCTCTCCGACGCAAAACTACGAATCCCACAGCCTTGAGCCATGGGAGTGGCGCAAAACCGGATTATTTCTGCAGCTACAGTCTCTCCGAAAGCGGAGCGCTTGGGTTTGCCAATTTGCAAAAATCCGGTACCTCCGCTCTCTTCAGCATTTCCCATTTATGCAGGATTTTCATGGCGTAGACCTTCTCCGTCTCCTTCATCCTCACAACGGCAACCTGGCGGGGAGAGAAGCAACGCAGGGTGTGATTGTTGTCGTCGTGCGGCCTCCGTCAAGTCACACTCTCTCAGCCTCAATGGCAAACCCTCCATCATGAAACCTGCAGAGAAAGCCCTACGATCGTTTCCCCTTCGGGCTGCGGTACATCAAAAACGACTTGACGCCGCACAACACGAATAATAAGACCACCCCATTATATAGAATGGGACTTGAGCATCCATAGATATTGGTATCCATAGGGAGTCCTGGAACCAAACCCCTGTGGATATTATTATTATTATTATTATTATTATTATTATTTAATAATAATACCAATTATATATAATCGTACATTTTTGTATCCATGGCTAGTCCTGGATGCAAACCCAAGTGGATACTGGGGCCCCACTGTAATCATCATCATCATCATCATCTCCCATTGTATATATTGGAACGTGAGCATCCATAGATTTTGGTATCCATGGGGAGTTCTGGATCCAAACCCCAATGGATACCAAAGGCCCATAATATTAATATTAATGATAATAATAATAATAATACCACCACCCCATTATATATAATGAGACTTGAGCATCCATGGATTTTGGTATTCATGGGGGGTCCTGGATCCAAACCTCAGTGGACACCAAGGAATAATAATAATAATAATAATAATAATAATAATAATCTATATAATAGGACTTGAGCATCCATGGATTTTGGTATCCATGGATCCAAACCCCATCAGACATCAAGGAATAATAATAATAATAATAATAATAATAATAATAATAATCTATATAATAGGACTTGAGCATCCCTGGATTTTGGTATCCATGGATCCAAACCCCATCAGACATCAAGGACTAATAATAATAATAATAATAATAATAATAATAATCTATATAATAGGACTTGAGCATCCCTGGATTTTGGTATCCATGGATCCAAACCCCATCAGACATCAAGGAATAATAATAATAATAATAATAATAATAATAATAATCATCTATATAATAGGACTTGAGCATCCCTGGATTTTGGTATCCATGGATCCAAACCCCATCAGACATCAAGGACTAATAATAATAATAATAATAATAATAATAATAATCTATATAATAGGACTTGAGCATCCATGGATTTTGGTATCCATGGATCCAAACCCCATCAGACATCAAGGAATAATAATAATAATAATAATAATAATAATAATAATCTATATAATAGGACTTGAGCATCCCTGGATTTTGGTATCCATGGATCCAAACCCCATCAGACATCAAGGAATAATAATAATAATAATAATAATAATAATAATAATCTATATAATAGGACTTGAGCATCCCTGGATTTTGGTATCCATGGATCCAAACCCCATCAGACATCAAGGACTAATAATAATAATACGACCCCGTTATATATATAATGGGACTTGAGCATCCATGGATTTGGGTATCCATGGGGATCCTGGATCCAAACCCCGGCGGACACTAAGGGCTCCCTGTATGGTATCTCCTCATAACATCCTAAAGTAAGATTTCCAAATTCTACTCCGGAGAGAGGCACCTTCACATCAACCGCAACGCAACAATGGGATGCATAGTACTCACCTCCCCAAAGGCCCCTCGGCCGATCACTTTCAAAATCTCGAAGTCGTCGCGGCGGAGACGCAGCTGCTTCGCCTTCGCGGCCAAAGGAGAGGCTAAAAAGGACGTAAGAGAGAGAAGAGAAATCCTTATTGAGGGATTGACCGGTAGAGCTTATGATTTATTAGGATCGTTACCTTTCCTTTGGACAACGGCACCCAAAATCCTCCAAGAAGCACAAAAACCTCCAATTGTTTGGTTTATAACATCTTTCCTGATGAAGGAGAAGCCCATGGAGCTTCGAAAGCTTGCAAGGAGTATCTGGTGCATTTCGGGTGGCCGATAAAAGGCATCGCCGATGGGTTTTCGATTGGATTTTGAAACAGACGGGTTGCAATTTTGTATGGTCATTTGGGTGCAGCGGTGAATTGCCGTTGTCGTTGCTGTTTTTGTGTGCTTTCAAGTCATTTCTGACTTATGGTGACCTTTTAAACCGGACCGCAAATCGGTTTGAACCGATTTAAATGATCATGGTTTTAACGGAGAAGGAAGCCATGTGCCAGACCCGTTTAACCCACGTCCTTTTGACGCCGATTTCCCCCTGCGTCCTTTTGGATAAACCAATTCCACGCGTGCACTGGATGCAGATCGGAATCGATTTACATTTGCCCTTCGAAATGGAGCGGATCCATTTCGAACCGATTCATCTGTGAATGCGAACCAGAAGTGGGTTATTTTACAGAGGGGGGAAATGCGATCGGGGCAAACGGAGCGGGAACCACGCTCCGCTGTCGAATCGATCCATCGATTCGGATCGCAAACCGATTTATTTGTAAGCGGGAACGAGGCCTCGGCAAGATTCGTTCCGGGGAGGTTTGCCCTTGCCTTCCCCTGAGGCTGAGAGAGTGCGACTTGCTCATGGTCACCCAATGGGTTTCATGGCCGAGCGGGGATTCGAACCCTGGTTGCGGATGCAGCGAGTCAAAACAAGCATGCCTCCTCCTTTGCTTCCCAAAATCTGGCCTTCCAGATGTTTCGGACTCTGGGTCCCAGAACCCGAGACCATTGATCAAGACGGCCAAGGCTTCTGGGAGATGAAGCCCAAAACATCCGGAAGGCGCAGAGTTTGGGCATCGTTGCAACGGGTGCCTTTGCCCTCCTCGGTCCTTCCTTGTTTGGGAACGTATCCCAGGAGATGGCAAAACAAAGGAAAGACCTGGCGCGGCTGTTGTTGTTCTCCGTGGCTTTCGGGCGACAGCGATCCAACTCGTTCCGCCGCCTTTGCAACCAGGTCTGGTCGGTGCCCGGGGTGGGGAGCTACAACGGCATGCCCTATCTTGCCCCGCTTGGCACGGTTTGGCCTTGCAACGCGGCACCTGGCGATGGTGTTACAAAACTTCCAGCCCTCCCGACAGTCCTGAATACTAATACTAAGGATAATAATAATAATAATAATAATAATACACTCATGCCTCCCTATTTGCAGCTTTCATATTTACGGATTTCATTAAAATGTTCTCTCTAGGAATATCTAGGTCCTCCTCCCGTGCAACTCTACGGTCAACTTTAACCAAAAGTTGCATTGCAAGAGCTAGAGATTCCTAGAGAAAATACTCTACTTGGCCTTTGTAGCCGTCGGACGTTGACCACAGAGTTGTCCTGGAGGACCTAGATATTCCTAGAGAGGTGTCCTTTCCGGTAAAAACGTGGTGTTTTTGTTATTTGGGGTTTTTCCATATTCACGGAGGTCTCGTGACCCTAACCCTAGCCAATACGGAGGGACAAATGTAATCCTTCATATTAATTTTTCTAAAGAACGAAAAAGCTTGAAGGGGCTGCAGTGGTTTGCTTTTGCCTAAGTCTACTGGGAAGGGCGAGACTCTCCTCTCCGCTGAGTCAATCAAATGCAAACCCCTTTTGAAAGGGTTTTTATTTGTGAAACACCTTTCTGGATGAACGGCGTATCCAGGAGATTTTTAAAATTGAAAATTTTAAACGATTATGGGTTACGATTATGACTATTTCTCTGAAGCAAAGTCTATTCCTCCGTCTTATATTTTGCCCCCAAAGTTTTGTCTGTCCTCTCCTTCTTTTTGGCCATTTGCCTTTCTTTTTCTTCCAGCTGTTTTGGGAGTGACACACAGATGTACTGGATTTGCTTTAAAATCACTTGAGATCTCCAAAGAGCTTTGTAGAAAGGTGCTGAAAATGTGCAAATCCAGTTGCTGCATATTGCAAATTCGGGTGCCGAAAACTGCAATCCTGTTCTTTCCGCAAAGAGCTTTGCGGAAAGAACAGGATTGCAATTTTCGGCACCCGAATTTGCAATATGCAGCAACTGGAGCTTTGCGGATCTCAAGTGAGGCTAGACATTGCAAATTCAGACACCGAAAATGGTAAATTCGGGTGCTGAAAATTGCAATTTCAGGTTCCAAAAACTGCAAAACCGTTCTTTGGGGGATCTCAAGTCTATTCGGCCGTCTTTTTCTTTCCAGCCGTTTTGGGAGCAACGCACGGGATTCTCTTAAGATCCCTCGAGATCGCCAAACAGCATTGCCGAAAGGTGCCGAAAACGGCACATTCAGATGCCGGAAATTGCAATTCGGGTGCCGAAAATTGCAAATTCAGATGCCGAACATTGCAAATTTGGGTGCCGAAAATTGCAAACCGTCTCTTTCCGCAAAGCTCTTTGGGGGATTTCAGGTGATCTTGAGCAAAACCGGCGCACGCGTCCCTCCAAAAACTGGGCCCAGCTGCAGAGGAGGGCCTCTTCCATGCGGCGGCGAACCCTTCCAGCGGTGCGCCTTCTTTGTTCCCAAACTTTCGTTTCCACTCTCCGCTCCGCAAGGCTTGGGCTCAGGCATGCCTGGAGGAACCAGTGGGACCGCATTCCTGGCATGGCAAGCAGGGTGGGGACACCGCTGGGTCTCGAACCCACGCCCCACGACGACGACGACGGTGCAGAAGCAAATCCCTTTTCCCAGAGTTCATTCCCCCCGGCCCCGATGTCGCGTCTGAGCGGTCGCCGCTATTCTGGCACAAACTTGGCAACCTCCGCTGAGATCTGCAGGACATTTTGGGTCGGGGTAGTGGTTTCTAATCCTGCCATAACAACGGCAATGTGCCAACTTTGCCGAGAACTGGGAAGATCTGGTGGGGTACTGGTTTCTAATCCTGCCCCAAAGTCATGGCCACAATTCAAAGCAGTTCCACCTTCCCAGCCCTGTTTAAATATTTGAAGGGATGTCATATTGAGGAGGGAGCAAGCTTGTTTTCTGCTGCTGCAGAGACTAGAACGCGGAACAATGGATGCAAACTGCAGGAAAAGAGATTCCACCTCAACATTAGGAGGAACTTCCTGACAGTAAGGGCTGTTCGACAGTGGAATATATAACCTTGGAGTATAGTGGAGTTTCCGTCCTTGGAGGTTTTTAAGCAGAGGCTGGATGGCCATCTGTCAGGGATGCTTTGACTTGGAGTTCCTGCATGGCAGAATGGGGTTGGACTGGATGGCCCTTGTGGTCTCTTCCAACTCTATGATTCTATGATTCTATGATTCTATGTGCCATAAAAGTCTATTCCGACTTATGGCAACCCTAAGGCAATCCTAGCATTGGTTTTCATGGCCAGGTTTGGTTCAGAGGAGGTTTGCCATGACCTTCCCTGAGGCTGAGAGAGTGTGACTCGCTCCAAGGTCACCCAGCGGGTTTCGTGCCAGAGCGGAAATCGAACCCTGCTCTCTATAGAGTCCAAGATTCAAATCCATTACGCCACGTTGCCTGTCTTGGGAACCAGATATCTATGAAAACCTTCTGGGTTGCAAAGTTGCTCTAGATTTTACTCCAACTTTGTTTACTTACAAACAAAACTGCAAACATTTTGCCAACAATTCCCAAACGTTTTTGCCAACCGTTTGCTGACAACTTCCAAACATTTTGCAAGCAATTCCCAATCATTGTTGCCAAGAATTTGCCAACAACTTCCAAACATTTTGCCAACAATTCCCAAACGTTTTTGCCAGGAATTTGCCAACAATTCCCAAACATTTTGCCAACAATTCCCAAACATTTTGCCAACCATTTGCTAACAACTTCCAAACATTTTGCGAACAATTCCCAAACATTTTTGCCAAGAATTTGCCGACAACTTCCAAACATTTTGCAAGCAATTCCCAAACATTTTTGCCAACCGTTTGCCGACAACTTCCGAACATTACACAAACAATTCCCAAACATTTTTGCCAAGAATTTGCCTGACCCGGGAAGCAAAGAAAGGGTTAGCCCTGGTTAGCCCTTGGATGGGAGACCGCCAACAAATGCCAGATGATGGAGGCTCTATTTTAGAGGAATGAATTGGCAAAAAGGCCTCTTTGGTTAACTTAGGCAAACCTGTATCAGCATCTTAACGGTATTGTTTTATTGTTATCGTTTACTGTTATGATTTATTAGTTACGGCGGGCGACTGGGGTTCTGGGGTATTGTATTTTATCGTATTTTAATATTTTTAATGTTGTTAGCTGCCTTGATCTCATTGGAGAGGCGGGGTATAGACACACTCCATATTTACGGATTCGATATTTGTGGATTCGATTATTCACGGATTTGATCAATACGTTCTCTCTAGGAACATTTTGGTCCTCCTCCGGCGCAACTCTATGGTCAAGTTTAACCAAAATTTGCACCGAGAGACCTAGAGATTTCTAGAGAGGACACTCCAGAGGTGTCCTGTCCGGCGTTTTTGTTATTTGCTTTTTTCCATATTCATGGAGGTCTTGTTCCCCTAACCCTAGCGAACATGGACGGACAAGTATAATAATAATTATTACTATTATTACTATCATTATCATTATCTCCAAGTTGGAGATTGCTGCCAGCCACCGTATCGAACCTTATGGAGGAACATTGACCATTCCTGCATTTTATTTGGCACCGGTGTCTCTGCTTCTTGGCCGTCGCGGCTCCAAAATCGGATGCGCGTCGACGTTCCCGACCGTCAAGTGAGCGCATGCTCCGGATCTCAAGGGGAACGAAACGACAAATAAAATAATAATAACAGTATCAGCCTCGCAAGATCAAGGGCACACCTTGCACCCGGACCTGAAGAACAGGTCGGCTCTGGCTGGGAAGCGCAATTTCGCATGCTAAGAAGGAGCCAAAGGGGAAAACGGTGGGTGGAAATTGGCCGCCTTACGTCGCCGGATGACGGCTTTTCGGGCGGCTGCCGTTTCCAAAACGTCCCTTGCGACTAAGCAAAGGGCAAGGCTGCCGTCCAAATTTGGTTTTTCGGAGTTACCTTTTCGTAACTTACGGTACGGCGGAAATCGAGAGCGACCGTCTCCGTTTCGGGGACGCTGCAAAATTCGGCTCCGTTCCTTGCAAAAACCAGGTCACGAAACTCTCTCGCAAGCCCCTTTTTCCACCTCTCTCCGTCTCTTCCTTGCTTTTTGGAGTTTATCGTGTGAAGGGAGATTAAACCGCGACTATCCCGGTCAAAACCGCGCAATTACGCCAAACGATTTCGCACGGGGTCGCGCAAAACCCGCCGTTAAAAGCGGTCCCAAAGGAGCACCAACGTGCACCTTTTTATTCCGGGGTTTTCGGCGACAACGTGTTTCTGAGATCACTTGATTTGCGCAATTGCACAATAATCATTTGCGCAATTACTCGCCGTTTTCCGCTTTATTCGCAAACCCGCTCAGATTGTTGCTTGGGCCTATGTCTTGGAAACCATTTATCCAATGGTTTACATAGTAAAAAAAATCCCAGAACTCACAGCCTCCTTAAATCCAATTTAGCCGAATTCTGCCCTCTTTCCAATTCATCCCAAAAAATAATAGCCCCAGGTACAAATACCCAATAAATCCAGATTTCCAAAGGATCCCATCTTATTACCAAAGAGCTTCACTCCTTCGTCGCTAGCTAAAATACGGCGCAAAAACATTTTTGCCAAACTATAAATCCTCAGGAAGAATAATGCAATGCATGCTCACCGCTGCGAGGATGCGATATGCCCAGAAATGGAAGAAAGATGCAATTTAATTCCTATGAAGATTTAATGCGGGAATGAGCATCGATGGCACCCATCGATGGCTATTTGGAGGGAATAAAATGCGTCAACCCGATGTTGGGAAGACTGGGAAAAGATAATTTGACTTTTTGGGGAAATAATCTTGGCGGCCAAAGATTCGGACGCATTTGTTCCAAGGTGTTTTCTGGGCCGCTGAGCACCGAGCAAAGCCACAAATGCCAGTTTCGGTGTGTGCCGGCGGTGGGATTGAGACCAGTATTAAAAGGAGTGTGGGATTATCCATCGTTTCGCCCATCATAATCCCAACCGCGGATCCCTCAAGGGAAGGATCCGCACCTTAGGGACCCGCGCCTCGGTGCCTGGGGTTCAAATCCTGGCGTCTCCATCGAACCAGGGAAAGGAAAGGCCTTTTTGTCCCAAAAACCCACGGAAAGCTTTTGATGCCGCTTCCATTTCGACAAACTGGGAAGAGTTTCTCCAAAATAATATTTTACCCGTCTGAGAATATATACAAACAAGTATCTAGTTTGTGTATATTATGTGAATAGAATATACATAAACTATATATATATATATATATATACACGCATATATAATGTATATAATATACATAACCTAGGTAATTTGTTGTATTATTATCCTTTATTTTTATAAATATATATATATAAAACAAAATAATATTTTACCGTTTTAACTTCTTTGTTGATACCAAGTGTATTTATATCTCGTCTGATAATATATATAACCAAATATCTAGTTTATGTATATCATATGAATATTTTATATATATATATATATATATATATTACATATACTATATATATATATATATATATATATATACTGTATACGTATATAATATACATAACCTAGGTACTTTGTTGTATATATGGGTATATATTTTACAACAAAATAATATTTTACTGTTTGATCTTCGTTGTTGATACCAAGTGTACTCACTCTGATAATATATAGAACCAAGTATCTAGTTTACATATATGATATGAATATATATATAATATACATAAACTATTATGTACTTGACCTTATGGAGAGTCACACGCTCTCAGCCTCAGAGGACGACTTGGAAAGGACTTGACGGAGTGACAATGCGACTCGCAAACCGGCGCGCATCATGCGCAAAACATTATATTATAGGATTATATATATATTATATATATATATATATATATGGCGTGGCATCCTTGGCATTGAGCGGCTCCTAATCTGGAGGTTTCCTCGCGTGACGGAAGGGAAACTGAGTCACGGCGGCGGCAAGTGATGCACAAACATTGCGGCAAATGGATTTTTATCACATCTGGGTCTTCTTGCTTGGCAAAGGGACCATTGGTTGCTATTATTATTATTATTATTATTATTATTATTTTGTAGTATATTTCGTACTGTTATATTTGGATTTTATCGTTGTATTACTGCATCACATTTTATCGGCGTTGTAAGATGCCTCGACCCTACGGGAAGAGGTAGGGTATACATAAATAATAATAATAATTATTATTATTATTATTATTTTGTTTATATCCCGCCTTCCTCCCAGTGCAGGGACTGCTGGTTTATTTATTGGATTATTTATGATGTCCATCCAGTCCAATCCTCTTCTGCCATGCAGGAATACAGAGGATCCTAAGAGTACTTGGAAGGGACCCCAAGGACCATGCAATCCGACCGCCTTGTGCCATGCAGGAATACATAGAATAATAAAATTGGAAGGGACCCCAAAGACCATCAAGTCCAATCCTCTTCCGCCATGCAGGAATACATAGGATCCTAGAGTCGGAAGAACCCCAAGGGCCATGCAGGAATACATAGAATAATAAGAGTTCGAAGGGACCCAAAGGGCCACGTAGTCGAACCCTCTTCTGCCATGCAGGAATACACAGAATCCTAGAGTTGAAAGAGACCTCAAGGGCCATGCAGGAATACATAGAATAATAAAGTTCGAAGGGACCCATGTCGAACCCTCTCCTGCCGTGCAGGAATACAGGGGTTCCTATAGTTGGAAGGGCCCAAGGGCCATGCAGGAATACATAGAATAACCGTGCCACGATGGGGTCCCCAAATGTCAGAAAAGCCTTGGGAAAGCACACAACAACACCAACGCCAAGTGGAGTTGGCAACCTTGTTCTCCATTTGGCCACCAACATCTCCCATCCCACCAGAGCAACCGAACCCCTCCAAATTTCTTTTTTTAAAAAGGCCCTAAAAGTTATAGGACTAGGGCCAGATGTGAGAGTGCTAGGGGTTGCTGGACTGCAGCTCCCATCATCCTGCACCAAGACTCTCGCTCCCATCATTTTGTGCCCTTCTTTTCCTCCCATTGCAGGCCCAAAACCCCTTTGCAAAATTGCAGGATGTCCTTTTAAAATGGCCCTAAATTGGTCCCAGCTGGGACTTCTTCCACCTGTTGCAGTTAAAGGGCTAAGTGTTGCTGGACTGCAGCTCCCATCATCCTCCTGCAACCCTTCAGCCCCATCTAGGAACCATGTCTGCCCCTCTTTTTTATTCCCCCCACCCCATTGCAGATCCAAAAACTTCCCTCCTTTGCAAAGCTTGGCCCTACCAACTCCTTGGCAAGGACTGCACCTCCCATCACCCTGCAACCCTTGACCCTCAGCCCCTTTTCTGGGACCATTCCTGCCCCTCTTTGCTTCATCCCAGGCTCCAAAAACCCCAATCCTTCTTTTCCAAAAAGGGCCCTTATTATGCTGGGGCTATCCCTCCCTTCCCAAGCTACTGCACCTCCCATCATCCTGCTACAACAACAACCACAAGCAACCCTCTGTGCCCCCCACTTGCATCCCAACAAGGGCTGCCCCTCCCACGATCAGGGGATGCTGGGCCTTGCAGTCCCCCGAGGGCTCACCCCATTGGAGGAAGTGCTGGACGTGCCTCTCCCTCCGGAGGGGGTTCCCCTGGCACTCCTGGCAGACGCAGAGCAGCAGGTCCAGCAGGCCCTCCAGGGGCCAAGGAGGAGGGGGAGGTGGAGGGCCCATCATCCCCAGCCTTGAGCCCAGCCAGCAGCCTCCTTTGCTGCTGCTGCTGCTCTTGCTCTTTCTTTCTCCTCCTTCTTCTCTTTTGCAGCAGCAGCAGCAGCAGGAGCCCCACCTGGAGCTGGAGGGCTGGGCGCAACCTGACACCTGGAAGCCCAGCTGCAGCCCAGGAAGGAAGGGAAGGAGGAGGAGGGAAGGAGGCAGGCACAGGGACTGACACTCCCAGCATCCCCCCACCCCACTCTCACACTGACACTGACACTCCCAGCATCCCCTGCTGTCTCTCCCCCAAACAGGGAGGACTGCCACCCCCAGCATCCCCTGAAAGTGAAATTGACACTCCCAGCATCCCCTGCCCCACTCGCAGACTGCCACTCCCAGCATCCCCCCTGCCAATCCTTGCAACTACCCCTCCCAGTCTCCCCTAGGTAGGAGTGACTGAGGCTCCCAGCATCCCCTGCCCACTCTGACACTGCCCCTCCCAGCATCCCCTGGGTAGGGCTGACTGGGGGTCCCAGCATCCCCTGGAAATAAGACTGACCCTCCCAGCATCCCCCATCCCACCCCCAGCCAACTCTGACACTGATACTCCCAGCATCCCCTGCTGCCACTCTGATACTGCCCCTCCCAGCATCCCCTGGGTAGGAGTGACTGGGGGTCCCAGCATCCCCTGGAAATAAGACTGACCCTCCCAGCATCCCCCATCCCACCCCCAGCCAACTCTGACACTGATACTCCCAGCATCCCCTGCTGCCACTCCTCACAGGTAGGCACTCCCAGCATCCCCTGCCCCACTCTGATACTGCCCCTCCCAGCATCCCCTGGGTAGGAGTGACTGGGGGTCCCAGCATCCCCTGCTGCCACTTCCCCACACAGGGAGGACTGCCACCCCCAGCATCCCCTGAAAGTGAGATGGACACTCCCAGCATCCCCTGCCCCACTCTGACTGCCACTCCCATCATCCCCTGGAGAGGACTGACTGCTGCCCCCATCATCCCCAGCTGCCCCTCTCTGCCCTTGGAGGGCTGCTGCAGCAGGAGTTGCTTGGGATGGGATTCCCAGCCAGGGAGCCCTAGTTATTAAAAACTGCCCTCCCTGGACTACAAGTCCCAGAATGCACCTGGGGCACAGGCAGCCAATCAGAGCGCAGCTGGTTCCCTCCACCTGAGCCTCTTACCTGAGGGGCGTGGCCTCTCCCACTCTACCTGGCCACTCCTGAGCTGTGATTGGCTGGCCGTCTCACCTTGGAAATAAAGGAGTGGAACTCTTAGCATGAACTGAGGATGAGGAGGATGATCATCATCATCACCACAATAAATAATAACAATAATAATATCATCATCATCATCATCATCATCATCTGGAAATTAAATAGTGGAAGTCTTGGGATGAATTTAGGATGATCATGATAATGATAAATAATAATAATTCCAGCACTGCCTTCATTATAATTATAATTATTATTATTAGGATGAACTAATGATGATGATGATGACAATCATATTTTTATTATTATTATTATTATTATTATTCCAGCACTGTCTTCACCTGGAAATAATAAAATAGTGGAAGTCTTAGGATAAACTAATGATAATGATGATGATAATGATAAATAATAATAATTATTTATTATTATTATTATTATTATTATTATTGCATTACCTTCACCTGGAAATTCAAGAGTGGAACTCTTAATATGAACTAATGATATTTGATACTGATAATATATTAATGATGAGTCTGATTATTATAAAGATGATGACGACGATGAATAATAATAATAATAATAATAATATTTTCCCACCACCTTCACCTGGAAATTAAATAGTGGAACTCTTAGTATGAACTAATGATGATGATACTGATTATATTATTATTATTATTATTATTATTATTATTATGACAACAACAACAACAATAATAATAATAATAATAATAATATTTTCCCACCACCTTCACCTGGAAATTAAATAGTGGAACTCTTAGTATGAACTAATGATGATGATACTGATAATATATTATTATTAATTATTATTATTATTATTATTATTATGACAATAATAATAATAATAATAATAATATTCACCCACCACCTTCACCTGGAAATAAAATAGTGGAACTCTAAGATGAGCAGAGTTTGCTTTCAACTAACAGAAGCCTAATAAAATAATAATAATAATAATAATAATAATAATAATAATAATAATACCACTACTAATAATACCACTCTCACCCTGGAAATGAAAAGGTGGAACACTTAGGATGAGATGATGATGATGATGAAACCAATAATAATAATGTCCCTCTCCTCTTGGAATTTGGAAATAAAACAGGGCTGAGCAGAGCTTGCATTCAGCCAGCAGAGGCCAGCCGTGCCTTTCTTTTCCCTCCCTTTGGAAAATATACACATATTTCATTGATGTGCAATGGCTGCGCATGCCCGCTTGGCGCACCTCTCCCCTTTGTGCAATGCCAGCCTCTGCTAGAAAAGGGCCAGAAATATTTGGGAGTTTCCTTCTCTTGACACCTTTCCAAACAGAGGAGAAGAGGAGGCCACCACAGAGCGACTTTTGGTTAAATTTGACCATAAAGTTGCGCCGGAGGAGCTACAAAGGCCTAGCAGAGTGTCCTCTCTAGGAATCTCTAGGTCCTCCAGTGCGACTTTTGGTTAAAAGTTGACCATAGAGTTGCGACAGAGGACCTAGATATTTGTAGAGAAAATACAGCCAGCCCTCTTTGTCCGTGGATTTTTTAAATCCACGGATTCAAGCATCTGCAGCTTGAAAATATATATATTTAAAAAGTATACATTCCAAATAGCAAACCTTGATTTTTCCATTTTTATACAAGGGACACCATTTAGTTATGACATTATATTTAATGGAATTTGAGCATCCATGGATTTTGGCATTTGGGGACGATCCGGGAGCCAAACCCCGGCGGATACGATGGCTCCGCTGCAAAATCCGGACATAATCAAATCTGCAAAAATGGCGTACAAAGGCGGCATTGGAAGACGCGAGCAAGTGTAGTTTCAAAGGACCTTACCAGACGTCAGAAATTGGAAGTATAATCCAATCCGAATGCAATCATGGGATTTCACGTTATTGCGTGTTAAAGCATCTCACGCAATTTCGGCCAAAAGGGAAGTCATTCCGAACGCAATCATGGGTTTTACGTTATCGCGAATTAAAGCATCTCACGCAATTTTGGGCAATGGGGGGTCATTTTTGGGTAATGAGAAGTCATTCCGAACGCATTCCGAATGCAACGGGAATTCACGTAAATTCACTAAACTAGTGAATTCACGTGAATTCGAATTGGCTCCCTTCACAATAAAGAGAAATTCCTCCCGTCTGATAAGGTCCAAAGGCAGCAAAGACCAGGCATCGCATAAGAAATCGGAGACTTTAAATTTTGCCGTTGGCGTTTCCTTTACGCACCAAACCTCTCCGCAAACTGCGACGGACAGGTGCGACCCAAACCCCCTCCATGCTCACGTTTTCCAAAGCCTCTCCTCCCATTCCTCCTTCCTCGTTCACCCTTTCCGTACTCCCTTGGGTTCGGTTTGTCATTGTAAGCAATGGACGCGGAGGGAGAAATATCCTTCCAAGAATGCTGGGAACGCGTCCAAGGAAAGCTCACACGCTCCTGGCTGCGTTCGGGCTCCAGAGGAAGCCTTTTTCTGAAATGGAGAAGGAAAAGAAAGCCCCGCAAAGACGCCCATCCTTGGCGTTCCTGGAAGCCAAGGGCTATCATCGCCGGGTCCCAATCGGGAAAAACGTTTCCAACAGACGTTGAAAAGGGGATTTCGCTTTCCTAAAAAGCCACGCTTCGCTTTTCTCGAGAGTCGCAAAGTCTCCGCAAAGACTGTGGAACTCCCCGCCAAGGGAACCCAGACTTGCGTTTCCCCTGATGTCCCCCTTTTTAAAAAGAAAATTAAAGGCTTTTACTAATTTATATAGCTGTGTTTACTAGTCTTCCATACACACAATGTGTTTTAAAACACATTTTCCAAAGAAGCCAGCCACAGACACCGGCAAAACGCCAGCAATAAACGCTTCTAGAACCCGGTCACATAGCCCCCAAAAAACACCAAAAATGTATGTTTTGAAACTGTTGATTTAGGAATGGTTTTTGTCATTTAATTGTACCCACGTTTGCTGGGGTTAGGGGCACCGGACCCCCATGAAAGTTAAGGGCAAATGCAAGTAAAAACTATTTTTTAAAATGTGCAAGAATACCTCTCTGGGGATCTTGGGTTCCTCCAGCGCAACTCTATGGTGAACGTCCGCAAAATTGTGCTGCAAATGCCCAGAGGAGCGTCCCAAGCTAGGAATCTCTCCGTCTTTCTGGCGAAAGTCGGCCCTAGAGAAACACTCCTAGAGAAAGCCATATCGATCCAAGTCTGCAAACCATCAAACCCGCAGACGTCAAAGCCGCAAATGCGGAGGGCCGACTGTAGTCCGAGTTGGGCAAATACGAAATACGAAAGTAAAGACAGGCGGCGGCAGCAGCAGCAAACATCAGAATCAACTTTAATGCAAAGGATACGGGTGGAATATTAACAGCCCTTCCGCCGTTGAGACCAAATGCACCTTTTTTGTGCCCTCCAGTGTTTTAGTTAAGGTCCAAAGGTGGCTTTGAACGGAAGGATGGTTGCATGCCAACCTACCGCTGGTATGTTAAGGCACAGACCCGTTTTCCTTATCTTTGGCAGAGAGAAAAATACAGTTATCGGTCCCTCTCGCCCCTCGGTGACTTGCGTTCGGAGGTCTATGCTCACAAAGCCCTAACTCTCCAACTAATTTTCTCGCTAGGAGTCCTGGAAAGACAAAAATCGGTTCATCTTCCAATTCATCCCTGCAACGTTTCTATATAGGACCTGTATTTCTGGGAAAAGTCGCTGCACTAGGATTGGAAAGATCGGAAGAGGTTTGGACATTTTAAGACGTGGATCCAACAAAGGTCTACCCCAAACGTGCCCAGCGCTCCTCGCCGTTGGACATGCTAAGCTAAGGCTGATGGGAACTGCAGTCCAACCGGTGTGAGTTGCCGGACTTTGGAAAGCAGTTATCTAGGCACAGAAGGGACTTTTGCTCCATCATCCACCCCGATGCCATCCCAAAACGACACCCGGGGCAAGATTTAAGATACAACAAGGAGCGGAAACAGTGAGTGGATTGTGAGGGAAGGGGAGCTTCCGAACACCAATGAGTGGCAACGGTGGCAAAGCGGGTGTTCCCCCAAAAAAAGGCAGAACGTACAAAGCCGTGCAATGAAAAATGGCGCACGCAGTGAGGAAGTGTGCCAAGAGGTCGCCGCAGCTTGCTTGTGGCCTCAAGTAATGCTGAGACGACAACAGCACTTACCATGGGTAAAACGTTTAAGAAGTGCATGTGTGCAAAAGCCTGACGCGCTTCCTAAACGTCCCTGAATCGTTTGGGAAGCAGCCATTTCCCATGAAGAGGAACTTTGCATTAATGGGAAATGGATGTTCCACGAACGATTCAGAGACGCCGGAGACGAGGGGATGTTTGGGAAGCGCGTCAGGCTTTCACACACATGCGCTTCCTAAACATTTTACCGACGTTTCACCAGCGCTAACCCCATGAAAATCTTCAGCATTACAACCCAAGGCCAACATGCATACCCCAATTGTCCCGTCTCTAATACTAACCAAAGTGTTGCACAAGCAAACTGTTCTAGAAGGACGGGCTGGGGATCTGCGCCCCGATATTTTGGGCCAGCTGAACATCCCTAGAGAAATAGGAAAAAGCTAAGGACACCCCATTGCCCACCCGCTCCCACTGGTTCTCGATTTGTAGGGGGGCACCAAGGTTGCCACCCCAAGTCAAGGAAAAAGACAGGGTTGGCCCCAGACACCAGTATTGCCTTAAACACAGCCGATGTATTAAACATTTCTTCCAAAAAAAAATATCATTGTGCACAAGCTCCTTCCTTAAAAGAAAAGGTTGCAGAGGGGTCTTTGGGTTACTTTTGTTGTTCTGGCAGAGGGGGAGAGTTCAAAGTCAGTCTCCGCAGGGGCGGTTGGCAGTGCCCCGCTGGGTGAAGCTGTGCCAAAGTTGGGCAGAGTTTGCAAGGCAGTTCTCTCAAGGCCCTCAAGTCACAGCCTCACTACGGCAAAGAGCGGGGGGGGGGGGGGCATCAATCGTGCCGGCGTTTGGAGGGCGGCACCAGGTGAGGGGGCAGTTCTGCGGGCAGCTCGTGGCCCTCCAGCTTGACTTTGATGAGGTGGTTAGCCAAGGCAAACTCTTCGTCGTCCAACAGCCCGTCCCTGTCCACGTCCGCCAGCTTCCAAATCTTGCCCAGGACGGTGTTGGGCAGCTTGGACTTGACCATCTCCTTCTTGGCGCTGGCCCCCGTGATCTTGCCGTTGACGGGCGAGAGCGTGTAGAAAATCTCGTCGTACGTGGGCTTGTCCTTGCTCACCACCCACTCCACGTCGTCGATGCCCTCGCCCGCCCCCTCGCCGTAGCCGTGGCCGAAGGGGCCGTTCATGGTGCCCTCGAAGGCCCCGCCTTTCACCACCTGCGCGGGCATCTGCGACTCCTCCTGGCGCACCATCACCATCAGCCGCGCGATGTCGTTGGCCAGCATGTCGTCCACGGCGTCCAGCAGTTTCTGCTTCAGGGGCTGGAACTTGTTGAAGTCCTGCGTCAAGAGCTGCTCCTGGGGAAAGAGGGCAGACCGTCGGAAACGTTATTAAACCTACCGGCGTGGTGTAAAACAGACTCCCAGCTTCCCAGACGGTTTTGTTCAGAGCAACCGGTGCAAGTTGCTGGAACTTTGGAAAGCGACGTCTTGGCACACGAGGGTCTTTTGAGCCATCATCCATGCCGATGCCATCCCAAGCATCACCAAAATGACACCCAGGGCCTCCACATTTGCTGGGGTTAGGAGTGAAGGACCTCCATGTGAATGTGGGAAAATCGCAAATAAAAACCCACTACAGTGGTCCCCCGGGTTACGAAGGTAATCCGTTCCGGATTACCTTCGTAACCCGGAAGCTTTCGTTTCCCGGGGGACCGCTATTTTAAACGGACCACGCGGCCATTTAAAGGGGCCGCGCGGCTTTTTCTTCGTATCCCGGGGGATATTTCGTATTCCAGGGGATACAATGCCGGTCCGCCGCCTTTGGATCCCGGGGTTTTCATAATCCGGGGGATTCGTAAGGCGGGGGACCACTGTATTCTTTTTACTGGAGAGGACATATCTCCAGGAAACTCCAAGTCCGACTCTGGTCAACATCTGCCAGAATTCGATCACAGAATCATTCTGGAGGACCCTACAAATAGCTAGAAAAGTATTTTCTCTAGGAACATCTTCAGCACAACTCTATGCTCAACATCCAGCAGAGTTGCGCTGGAGGACTTAAGAGATTCCTAGAGAGAATCTAACCCGAAAATAAACAGATTTGCAAAAGTCAAAGCCGCAGATATGAAAGGCCAACTGTACTGACCGATATTAACTCATGAAGCTGACTCCACCTCCAATGAGGTCCAGCTCCTTCCATCCCACGAGTTACCATTTCTCTTCTGCCTTACCTGCATCTTTCGGAGGTTCGGGAAGTCCCCGGGCGAGATCTGGTGCTCCCGCTCGATCTTGAGGTAGATCTCCCCCAGGTTGTTCACCAGCTCCTTCTTCTTGCTCTCCTTGCCAAAGACGTTGGGCATCTCTTTCTTCAGGGCGCTGATGATGTAGGCGTGGACCTGAACCAGGGTTGGCGAGGGAGAAAACCAGAGCTGGGTTAGCCAGGTACGAACTGCGGATGCCAGTCCCCTTCGGGGTCGGATATCTCCTAAAACTCTACCAAGCCCCTATCTGGAAGACAGGACCCCAAAATTACCTACCACCAGCCATTGCCCAAAGGCAGGACTATGGACCAGAACATGGAACAACGGATGCAAGCTACAGGAAAAGAGGTTCCAGCTCAACATTAGGAGGAGCTTCCTGACAGTAAGGGCTGTTGGACGGTGGAAGATGCTCCCTTTGACTCTGCTCCGTTGGAGGTCTTTAAACAGAGGCTGGATGGCCATCTGTTGGGTATACTTTGATTGAGAGTTCCTGCATGGCAGAATGGGGTTGGGCTTCATGGTCCTTGTGGTCTCTTCCAACCCTATGAATATATGACTCTAATGCCCCACCAACGAAGTCAACCCAGGGACCTCCGGAGCATCCAAAGTAGCATAGCGAAGGCTCACGGGGCAAAACGGCAAGGATTCCTTTACATTACCCCAGTCCACCTTCCGACATTTCGGAGCGGTACTTATTCTCTGGAAATGGATGCATTCCCAGACATACTGCAAATAGTTAAAAACTGCGGATCGTGGAGAAAGCTTCTCCTGGAGGTTGACCACAGAGTTGGGCTGGAAGACCTCCAGAAAGACCTTCTCCCCTTTTAAACCAGTGAAACCGCAGTTCCTGATTCTGGGGATATGGGACTGTATTACTAGGCTTGTAAATTAGATTATCCATCTTAAAAATTAATAAAAAAATAAAGATTTTTTTAAAGGTCCTGGGTATGGTAAAGATGTTCCCCCGAGTGTCAGAAGTTACCAAACTCCGGCTTAAAGAGAAGAATAGAGCTGGAAGAGACCGTGTTAAAGAGGTGATATGATCGCCCTGTTTAAGTAGTTGAAGGGGTGTCAAATTCAGGATGGAGCAAGCTTGTTTTCTGCTGCTCCAGAGAAAAGGACACAATGGAGCAATGGATGCAAGCTACAGGAAAGGCGGTTCCCTCTAAACCTTAGGAGGACTTTCCTGACAGTAAGGGGTGCCTGACCTTTTTGGAGGTCTCCTTCTTTGGAGGTCTTTTAAACAGAGGCTGGATGGCCATCTTTTGGGGGTGCTTTGATTGTGGGTTCCTGCATGGCAGATAGAGGTTGGATTTGAAGACCTTTGGGGTCCCTTCCAACTCTAGGATTCTATATAGGAATTTAATCCGAAGGCCAAAGCCTTTCTTGTTGAGTTCCCGACTAACCTTGGCTAGTCTGGCTCTCTTGATCAGGTCGTTCAGCTTCCGCAGGGCGGCGTTGCGGGGCAAGGACTGGATATCCTTGAACAGGTCCTGCTCCTCCGCCTCGAAGAGCTTCCGGTTGTCCGGGATGAGCAACGGATGGGACCAGAAGGAGCCGATGTAGACCCGCACCACCTCCGGCGTGTTGATGATCTTCCCGAGGGACCACATGAGGGCTCCGTAGACCCGCATCAGCTGCTGGGTCTCGATCTGGTCCGCCTTGTTCAGCACCACCCGGATCTTGTCCTCGTGGTTCTTCAGGGCCTTGATCACCTCCGAGAACTCGTCCGAGATGTCCAGCTTGTGGGCGTCAAAAAGCAAGATGATGCGGTCCACCCGCTCGGCAAACCACTCCAGGACGGCGGCGAAGTCGTAGCCTGCGGGAAGCCGAGAGGCATTTAAGCGCGCGTTTGGGTTAGCAGGAAAAAAGCAAAGGAAATAAAACCCAACCTTGCAAAATTCAAAATTGCACAAACAGTCATTGCTATTACAGCATGGTCTCCGTTTATTCACTGCATCAGTGCGTTCACATATTTTCCTTCATTGGACACGTAAAACCTACGCAACTCAAGATGACAATTGTTCATATGAAACCATCCTTCAATAAGCTTTGGTTTTTTGCCTTAGACCTGTTATCTGTGATCTCTTTCATGGTTTTAGGTTCCGCTCTGGACATCCCCCTTTCCCTTCCCTTCTCCCCTGTTTCCCTTTCTCTTCTGGGAACTCCGCAAAACCACCGCAAAGCTATCGCCGCCTCTGTGTGCGCTTCGCAAGCCCTGTTTCAACACCTCGCCAAGTTTCCCAGGCCAGAGAAAAGAAGGAAGCGCAACGGTTACGTCAGTCCACGGGGGCTTCCCTGGTTTCTACAATTCTGAGAAAGCCAGATATGTCAGAGATATACGTTGCGGTGTGCCGTCAAGTCCAAGGAGGCTTTTAAACAGAGGCTAGATGTGTATTCCCTGACTGTGTATTCCTGCATGGCAGAAGTGGGTTGGACTGGATGGAGCCGCTTCCAAGCCTATGACTTTATGAACACTTCTGACCCCTGGCTTCCAGCTGCAAAGCATTTCTGACACCTGGTTTCCAGATGTAATAAAAAGGAACAGAAGATGCTCAACAGCTGCGTGAGCATCTCAACAAACAAGGCACACAAGCCGACGTATTTAACAAGCGCACGTTTTGGCCGTTCCCTGCCTCGGTGCAAAAGAGACGTCCTCTGCAGATTTTTGCATGGGTCGAAGTATTTTTTGCAGAGCGGCAGATTTACCCGTTTCGGGTACAGAGGTTTCTGGGTCTAATCCCCAGCATTTCTTTTCCGCTGAGCAAAGTCCCACCTTGCTATCGGTCACCAGCATTTTCCAGGTAGCCCAGTTCCCAGACTCTGGTTCTCCGAGGGGTTTGGGACTTCAGTTCCCAGAATCCGCAGCCAACAGCCAGGAATTTTGGGAACTGGAGTCCACAGCACCTGGACCACTGCATTACGCAGTAGATTCAGGAATTAAATCCCATACAAAGCACCGCGCAACAATCCCAAACATGGGTTTTGAGCTCCCAGTTCCCCCCCAAAAGCAAAAAGAGTAGCTCCGGGTGGAACTGCCCCTCTTATGCTTGGCTTCCCCAAAGTGATCTTTCATCCTCTCACCTCCAGCCAAAGTCAACTGTTTCACGAAACATGAATTTAAAAACAAAAAAGCCACAGGAAGCGGGGAAGAACCACAGGTCGCCACGTGTGTGTTTATCCGGCTTTTTTGTCCACGGCTGCAAAAAGTTTGCACAATGCTGTCCGCAGCCGGAGAGGTTCGGGGGTCTTCCTTCTCCAGGGGGAACGAAATGATATTTGAACCTCTAGAACCGGAGCTTAAAAACTTTAAAATGTTTTTGACTAGCACTACTACTATTACTACTATATTGAGGGATGCCATGCAAAAAGATGGAATGGGCTTGTATGCTGCAGCTCCAGAGACTAGTCGATCATTCCCAAACTCTGGACAATTGTTATTAAATATTTTAAATATTAAAATCGTTGCAAACCGTGGATGGTTGAACCCGTGGCTACGGAGGGGAGACTGTATAAGCTGACCTTCCTCGCAAATGCTGCGAGTTGCCACAGCAAGATCTCTCTTTGCTCAGACTGATCCACTTCCCTGGATCCGCTGGAACCGCCTTCAGGTGCAAAACCTTTATGGAGGCCAAGACGGATCCATCTTTCCTCTCCATCCGAGAAGAAACTAAAACATTTTTTGCCATCTGGATTTATTTCAGAACTGGGTTGTCGTCGTCGTGCGTTTCCACGTCATTTTCCCAACTTATCACGGGGGTTTCTTGGTGAGATACGTCCAAAGGGCTGTGTGCGCCGTCGCCTCCCTCTGAGGCTGAGAGAGTGGGACCTGCCCAAGGTCACCCAGATTCGAACCCTGGTCTCCAGCCGTAGCCCAATGCCCAGAACTGACTGTAATGCTCCCTTGGTGCTATTGTTTTACGGCTGGTGTATAGTTTTGTGTTTTCGCAAACTGTTAAAATAGCTCACCGTGCAGAGGACGCTCCACAGAAAGAATGCGCCTGTTTTAAACCAAAGGGAAGTTGCGGTTCATGAGCGGCCAAAGAGGAACCCGTGCCTGGAGGAAAAAATTTTTATTCCTCCAGAGGTTAAGGGAATGGCAAGCTTGAGGTCACCGAGGGCTAAGACTTTCCCACAGCGCTGGTGCCGAGAGCGAATCCTCCCCCGTTGCAATGCCCAGGGCCCCGATCTCTTTCCGGGGGTCCCTCCGGCAAAGCGGCCCAAAATGCAAAACAGACTCATGATGCTTGCCTTTCCCACCATTTTTGGCAAAGGGACGACAATCTTTTCGCTCCCTTGACCATATTTGCATTACAAACTCTGTAGCGACATGAGGACAGCTTCCTATATCTGTAAACTTAAAAAGACACTAGGGTTTAAAAATACCATTTTTTGGCCGCAGCAATAAAGTGGCACTCGTGGCACTTAAAAAGGTTAGGTGCGCTGATACTGTTACGAACGCTATAAATGTTGCATTGTTTATCAATTAATGGGCCCATGATAATTAATAATAATAATAATAATAATAATAATACATTTTATTTATACCCCGCTCTTCAGCCAAAGCTATCAGAGCGGCTTACAATTTGTTAATTAGACAATTAAGTCCCCTCAAGATGGTGGTTGAATCTGTTTGCATTCGCATTTGCAGTACTGCACTGAAATAATAGGAGCCAACAGGGTCCGCAATGCAACGGTTTCTTAACTTTGGACCCCCGGGTTTTTCGGACATCGGCCGGGGTTTCTGGGAGTTGAAATCCCAAACACCGGGAGGACCAAATCCAGGTGGGTTTGCGTCTTGGACCATAACTCTGGAGACCAGGGTTCGAACCCCGGCTCGGCCATGAAAACCCATTAGCCACGGGCAAGTCGCACTCTCTCAGCTTCAGGGGAAAGCAATGGCAAACCTCCTCTGAATGAACCTTGAAAAGAAAACCCCATAAAGGTTTGCCTTAGGGTCACCGTAAGACCGAAATGGCACACAACAGCAATCTTGTGATATTTTAACGCATTGTTTTTGTATGGTTTTATTGCACTGTTCTTTCAAATTGGAAGCTGCTCCAAGACCCAGTATTTTGGGGAGGTGGGGAACGCAGGAAACAATAATTCCTGTTTTGCTTTCTTAATGCAATTCACCTTTGGGCCGGGCAGGAAGGCAGGGTGCAAACCGTCCTCCTGCGATGACCAAATGCGAAAGGAACGGACCTCCTCCACCCTTCTGTTGTGTCTCCAAAAAATACAACTGAATCACAATCTACACAAGGACGGGACGGTCCGTTTCCGGCCTTCTGGGTTTCCCAAATCTCTTCCAGGTAGACCTTCGTTTCCCAGCCTGGAAAAAGCGAGGCTCTCGCTTTTGGGACGACGCAAGAGGGGTGCCCCAGAGGACTCCCTGTTTCCTATGAGTCAGCCTTTCCAGCCGCAAAAAAGGGTTGACATCAACGGTCCGAGAAGAAACGGTTACGCAAAAAAAAAAAAGGGCTCCGAGCCGAACAGGAACCTCCAGCGTTTCGCATTCCGAGATAAGGACAAAGGTGGAGTTCGAAAAGGAGGCGCGGATGGGAAAAAACTCCCTTGTTGCACGGACGAAGCCACAACAATGTTGGGCCATGTTTTGCAATCCGTTTCGGGGAGGTATAGTCCAAAAAAATAAAAGGAAGTTTCCCAGACTCTCTTGGATTTGGAAGGGACCCCCAAAGGCCACTCAGTCTTACCCAAGGATTGTAGGAATATGCAACAGAAGCATTCCTGAAACATCATCATTATTACATTTATTTATATGCCACGCAAAACTGGCTTACAAGATTAAACACAGTACAATTAAAAACAGAAATGGCCACCCATCCTCTGTTTAAGGACCTCCAAAAAACTTATTCCAATGTCAGTTCTTACAATAAAAAACGTTCTTGCTAATGTTTGGATGGAAGCTCTTTTCTCGTCATTTGGATCCACTGGTTTGTGTCCGAGGGTGCATCTACGTTGCAGAAATAATGCAGTTTCGACACCAACTTTTAAGCGTTGCAGCTCCGTACTATGAAATACAGGGTTTGGAAGTTTCGCGAGGTCTTGAGCCTTGTCTGCCGAAGAGCGCCGTTGCCTCACCAAACTACAAATCCCAGCTTTCTGTAGGATGGAGCCGTTGCAGTTAAAGCGGTGTCGAAGGTGCATTATTTCTACATTGCAGCAGAAAACAAGCTCACTCCATTTTTGACATGACACCCCTTTGGATATTTAAAAGATGGCACTCGTGTTCTCCAAGCTAAAAGTAACCAAGTCCATTTTCCTCGCCAAGCCTCAGTTTCCAAGACCTTTTGACCATCTTAGCTGGAAACTCTTCCGCGTTGCCAACATCCTTCGCGGTGCCCAAAAATGGACACTGAGTTCGAAGCGGAGGTCCGACTGAAACCTTTTCATTTTCCATCTCTCTACGAATCCCGGGAAAATGGTTTCTCAACAGCCAGACGCGACTGAACTGAAAAAGCTGCTCCGAAGGGAGGAAGAAATGAACAAGGTTTGCTTTAAACGTCGCACTCGATACACAAATCTTCGCTTGGAAGAGGGCTTTTTTATTGGGACGCCTGTAAAATCTTCTACCAGCAGAAACGCTCAAAGTGCGCACTTCCTTTCCCTTTAACCGTTCTACGCATGTTTACTCAGGAGTCAGCCCTGCTGAGCTTGACGGGGTTTACTCCCCGGTAAATGTGTTTTAGGACGGCGCTCGCGAGATGCAAATATTTAATATACTAATTCTTGGCGTGCCCAAAGAGCCGCGTCCACAAATGCGTGCGTTTCCTAGGGAGAAGCACTTGGAAAAAAACATTTGGACAACTTGGACTCCATTCCAGTCACCCCGGCTGACCTGCAGCACTTATCCGCGATGGTGCCGTTTAATTTGTATTAAAAAATATATCTCTAAAGGCATTTGAAAAGGATGTTACTAGGACATTTTCCATGCCGTAACACTGCAAACTGACCTCCAGACCTTTTGCATCCTGGCATATGCAACTATATTCCATCCCTGGCGCTTGCAGGTGGTGCTTGCGGATTTACTTTCCACCTCTGGGCAGCTGCGATTTCCAGCGTTACGCTGCAGCCATGTAAAAATTAAGTCCATAAACCCACACAATGCTTTACAGAAGGTAAGGAAGACAACCTTATATGTACAGCAAGTCCTTGGCATCTGCTGGGGCTTGGTTCCCAGACCGCCTATAGATACCAAAATCCACAGATCCTCCAAGTCCATCAAACGTAATGGATTGTAAAATGGTGTCCCTTCTACAAAAGGTCAAAACCCAGCTTTGCTTTTTGGAAAGTATACACGGTCGTTCTTTCGTATCCATGGATTCTCCACTGATTCAACCATCTGGAGATTGAAAACATGCAAACAAAATATAAATTCTGAAAAGCAAACCTTGATTTTGCCATTTTAGTTAACAGGCACCATTTTACTATCCCAAATTCTATCGCCTGTTTTACATGGCCTTGCTTTGGGACACAGAACCAGGTCAAGAAGGATGAGGGCAGGATTATTTTAGAAGTTGCCCATCAGATGTGCCAGCATGGCATTGTGGTTTGGGTGTTGGACCACAACTCTGGAAACCAGGGTTTGATTCCCGGCCATGAAACCAACTGGGTGACCCTGGGCAAGTCACACTCTCTCAGCCTCAGGGCAATGGCAAACCTCCTCTGAACCAACCTTGCCACGTAACGTTAGCAAAAAAATGACTCGAAGACACACAGCAACAAAGACTTGGGAGAGACACTGAAGACCCCCAGCCTGAAATAATCAATGCCTGAATATCCTAAGTAGAAACTTGATGATGATTATTATTATTATTTAAAGCCAAGATTCTCCAAAGGACAGCTGTTACGTCCAACTGCGTTGCTCCTGCCCACAGCAGGCAACTCAAAGAAAAGGAGTCATAATGGGATTCGCGGTGTCCTTTGGGCGTCGCTTGCGCAGCGAGGCTTCGCGGAGAATAAAGATGCTCGCGGCACCTTTCCGCCTCCGGACACAACGGCTTTTCACGTCCTTGCTGACAACGGGAGGCCATCCGACCAACCGTGCAAAGGAATCCGTCCCTTGGTGAAGCTCCAACTGGTTTGGCCGCATGCCTCCGTTGGGACGGGACAAAGCCGGAGGCAGGCACCGACTTACCCGCCGCACAATGGCCGAAGCGGGACTGTTGCGATCAAGCCGCCGATATGACCCACATACGCAGAGGGTACCCTGGCCTCTGCCCCAGGGACATTGCAGTAGGGAGTGGGTCCTCAAATAGTAGGGTGGGACCCCAAGGAAGGGCACAAAACTTGCTCAAGGAGGGCACCAGACTCGGAGACCCTCCTCTTTCCAAACTTCTTTATGTGCAAAACCTACACACGCACCGAGTTACAATACTGAATTTATTTCAATAAAGAAAAGAGATGAGCGTATAAGGGCCGTCCGTCTCTTAGGTTGCAGGATGAGGCCTCAAGACCGCAACGTTCCCATCTTTGTCCCGCATCCTAAGGACCAGCTCTCCATGCAAGTGAAAGCCAGCACGGCGTTGTGGTTTCAATGTTGGACTATGACTCAGGGTTCGAATCCCGGCTCGGCCACGGAAAGCCGCCAGGCGACCCTGGTCACACAGAGCAAAATTCCTCCAGACAATTCGTGCCAAGAAAACTAGGTTTGGAAACGACTCGAAGGCACACAACGACAACTTCCCATGCAAATTCCAACACTCTGGAAATCCAATTCGTTTTAGAAGCGGCCAGTAAACCAACGGAGCCAAACAGGCCAAGCACGCGTTCAGACGCACTTGGGCAAAGGACTACAGTAAAAACGCCAGGTCCACATTTGTCAAGTCGAACATCCTGATTTCTTGTGGGGTCAAGTGGATTCTTATCTGCAACCGGCAGAATTTCCTGCAAGCGACCGAGGAGAGAATAAGGGGCGTTGGGTGGGATTGTGGATTATAGGCCACCGAGCCAAAGAGCACTCAGTTCTTCCATGCTGAGAAGGCTGCTGTCATCCTGACTTCGAGGGCTATTGGGATCCCATGTCTCTGGCCAACTCTAGTTTCCACTTCTGCCTTTTGAGAATGGAATTTGCTCACAAGAGTCCGTTCGCAAGAGGCGGGTGTGCAAAGCTTCCAAAGCAGGAATAGTGATGCCGTTCAGAAGTCGCTGGGCTGCGAATCTCAGCAGCCGCAAGCCAGCTTCACCAATAGCAAGAGAATTGCAGTTCAACAATATCTAGAGGATGGCAGGATGCAGAGCCAGGTTTCCAAAGGACAGAGGCGAAAGGCTGAGCGAGGGTGTCCCACGGCTCCGTCCGCGCTGCGGAATTAACGCAACCCAATTCGGTGTCCGTTTGCCCTCTACGGCTTACGTTCTCCTATACAGCAAACTGGAGGAAAAGTTAACTTGAAACCGCGAGTGTGTCGGACTACAGTTCCCACAATCCTTGGCCATATTGGTGAGGACGATGGGGATCTTTCTCGGACACATCTGGACGGCGCCAGATTGAGGAAGGATGCTATGGCACGCGGCAGGATTAATGCAGTTTGAGACCGCATATGGAATACATATATATATACATATGGAATCCTACAATTTGTAGTTTGTTGCAGCACCAGGGCACCTAAACAGCTCACCAAACTACAAATCCTAGAATCCCACAGCGTGGAGCCATGGCGATGAAAGTGATGCCGAACTGCATCGTTTCTGCAGTGCGGACGCAGCCTCGTAACGCAAAACAGCCCGAGGAAGGGGAGGAAAAGGAAGGAGGCCAAGCCGGAGCAGGCAAGGAGAAAGGAGAAACGCTATTTTTAGTTGCCCTCCTTGACCAGGAAACTTGGCATAAACAGACATATATCTTGCTACCCACCCAGCGGGAGATACAGCTTGTCCCAGACGCAAGACCAGGCTCTGGACGGCCGACTGGGAATGCAATTCCTTCCTGGCGCAGGAATCCTTTGGCAAAGGCGCAGGCAGAACCAGAAGCAACAGCTACGGACCCTCGCTCTGCCAGACGCACAAACTTGGAAGCCACACCTGGAAAGTTCAGCACCGCGAGAAGCGGGGAGTTTCTCCAGAAAAGGCCAGCGCTAAAAGCCAAAAGCATCAGGAATTTCTTTGCAAAAACACGAAAAAGGAGGTATTCTCTACCTTTCCTCGACACAAGACGCCTTTTAATGTGAACGGATGAGCGAAGATGGCCTAAGACTTAAACGATGACTCTGGAGACCAGGGTTCGAATGCCCACCTAGCCATGTACAAGTCACACTCTCTCATCCGCAGAGGAAGGCGGTGATAGCAAACCTCCTCTGAAGGAATCCGGCCAAGAAAAGTGATCCGGAGTGGTATAACGGTTCCCATGTTGGACTAAGACTCTGGAAGACCAGGGTTCAAAGCTGCTCTCAAGCAAAGCAACCCACTGGGTGACTTTGGGCAAGCCACACTCTCTCAGCCTCAGAGGAAGGAGAGAAGGAAACCCCGTCTGAACAAACCTCCGCACAAAAACTCACGATAGGTTCCCATACAGGGTCACCGTAAATCGGAAATGGCTTGAAGGCACGCAGCGACAGTCAGGGTGCAAGAAATGCTCAAAATGAGCCAAACCCACCTATGGAAAGTATAGGTACCTATGGCTTTGAGCATTACCTCTGCTTATCCTCTGCTTCTCTCCGGATAGGATGCCAGGCGTGTCGATGATGCTGATGCTATCCAGAACTGGGTTGGGCAGCTGAGCACACATGAATCTGCAAGGAGAAAAAAGGGACAATTTAAGACATTGGTTTTGGGTCCTGCGCAAACATGGAAAGCAGGAGCAAGCTTGTTTTCTGCTGCTCCAGAGACAAGGACACGGGACAACGGATGCAAGCTGCAGGAAAAGAGATTCCACCGAAACGTTAGGAGGAACTTCTTGACAATAAGACATAATCTTCGAAGTAGATTATGGTGGAGTCTCTTTCTTTGGAGGTTTTTAAACAGAGGCTGGATGGCCGTCTCTCGGGGGCTTTGACTATGAGTTCCCGCATGGCAGAATAGGGTTGGACTGGATGGCCCTTTTTGGGGTCTCTTCCAACTCTAGGATTTTATGAAATTTTTAAGAGGGAGGGGAGGAAGCATTTCTCTCTTCCACGACAAAACTAAATTTTGAGAAAACCTGGAAGGAAATGCGCAAAACGGGAAATACAATGGTAATAATAATACAGTGGAACCGTGGATAACAAAATCCGTGGATGCTCATGTCCCATTATATATAACAGCAGAGCAAAATGGTGTCCTTTATTATAAAACGGAAAATCAAGGTTTGCTGTTTGGAATTTTATACTTTTAAAAAAATATTTCCAAGCCGCGGATGCTTGAATCCAGGGACAAAAAAATCCGTGGATAAGGAGGGCTGAATATAGTTAGCATTTACTGTATATATTAAGACTGAGAATATATTTTAAATAACTATAGAGATGAATAAGACTGTAGGGATCTGTCTAATTTAAGATTGTATGTACAGCACTGTGTAAATTCACAGCGCTATATAAATAAAATTAATAACAATAATAGGGAATATTAAAATAGAACAAAAATATCTATTAGAGAACTAAGAGAAGTAAGATATATTATTTTTGTTAGTATAATAGAACAACTGTATCTAACTTAGAATTTTATTCGTGTTTGTATTGGTACAGTTGGATAATTAGAAAAGGTATGTACGAATGTGTGAATTTGGTTTTGAAATTTTTTTTTAAATCTGGAAGGCGAATGCACCATCGATAATGTGATTTGACATAAAATTGTCATGCCCATCTGCGAGGCGTCCGCTTCTAAGCGAGCCTGAAAGCCCGTCTTCTGCTTTTCAAAGCCCTTCCCTTCCAGTCAACGGAAGTGATTATGTTTACTGGCTGGAAATTCTATCACACCCACACTGTTTTGTCACTGTCAGGAGCCAGTGTCTAAGTTAACAGAGCAAAGTAGAAAAAGAGATTATAATTCTCTCCTCAGTCTTCATGTACTTGAAAGAAAAGTGGCATTGCATGGTGCTCACCTTTATTACTTTGATCTCCAGTAATGTAGGACCAATTCAAGAATGTCAGAGCTTTTGGCCAGGGCAGACTCAATTGATCAGCTGTCCATTCATTCTTGAGACACCTCAGAAAGTGTTTCCCTAGGGTACTAGCCTCCTTTTGCAATTGCTTAGTTATATGCACAATTGTGACCGCTTTAATGGCGGGTTTTGGTGCGACTTTGTGCGAAATCGGTACACGCAGTTACGCAGTTTTTCCAGGATGTTCACGGGATAAACTCCCGATCCCCTTCGTTGGATAAACTCCATGGTGAAGTCAGGAAGCATGCTCCAAAAAGGAAAGGAAAGCCTGCATTTGGAGACCAACCTGGAGATGCCCAGGGGAGAAAAATGCCAGCCAGGTTTCGTCCGAAATTGGCTGTGCCAGCTCTGGGTACCAAACTGCGCTGCCCGCCTTTAACTGGACACGGAAACATAACGGAGATATAAGGAACCACAAAGGCCATCTAATCCAACCCCTGCCATGCCGGAATACACAACTAAAGCATCCCTGAAAAATGCCTGTCCAACGTCCGAAATGACTCAAAGGCACACAACGAAGGCAAGGCTTTCATGGCACAATTTGTTCGGAGAGGATTTGCCTTCGTCGGAGGCTGAGAAAGTGCGACCCGAACCCCCAAGAGGGTTTCCGTGCCCAGGTGAAGATTTGAACCGGTGTCGAAACCACACCGGAGGCACGAAAGCAGCGTGTCGTTCGCCTCTGTCTTGCGGCCGCACAACTTGCGGTGCTTTTTAAATTTCAGGGTTGCCAACAGCGCAAGAGGCCGTGCTTGCATGTATCGGAACGGCTGGGGATTTGGGTTTAATCCTGGCAAGGGGCAAAGGGCCCGTTTTATGGCACGCGATCGAATCCTCGCGTCAAAGAGAGAGACGGCACTGACCAGGACTTGCTCGGCTCAGCAGAAATCGGGTTGTGCGCCCAAACTAGGATTCCTGGCTGCATCCGTATTGGAGGAATAACCGGGTTTGGCACCGCTTGAAGTGCCCTGGCACAAGGCTCTGGGATTCTGGGAGTTGGGGTTTGTTGTGGGGTCCAGAGCGGAGCTCCGCTCCGCTCTGGATCCCACAACAAACCCCAACTCCCAGAATCCCAGAGCCTTGCGCCAGGGCACTTCAAGCGGTGCCAAACCCGGTTACTTCGCAGCCCTGGCACGCTCTTCTTCGCTGGAAAAGCGAAGCTGCTCGCATTCTCGGCTGGCACCCCAACCTTTTTGGGGGGTACGACGAACGACAGACCCGGATCTTCCACACGTTTTAAGGGAATGTAGTATCCGTAGAGTCGGGAGAGACCCCAAAGGGGCATCCGCTCCAACACAATGCCATGCAAAGCGGCTTTCTGCACAGGTTTGGAATGGGCTCAAATCTCTGACTTGGGTGACCTTTGGAAAGTCAGACATTACCATCATCATTCATAGTTTCTTGTGGGTTTTTTCGGGCTACCCGGCCATGTTTTGGAAGAGTTTGTTCCTGACGTTCTTTGGCATCTTTGGTGCATTTTCCTATTCTTCTCTATGCTCTATGGGGCAAGTATTCTCCAATGGTTCTCATTGGAGAATATTTGCCCCATAAAGAATCATTGAGGAATATTTGCCCCATAAAGAATCATTGGGAAATATTTGCCCCATAGAGAATCATTGGGGGATATTTGCCCCATAGGGAATCATTGGGGGATATGTGCCCCATAAAGAATCATTGGGGGATATTTGCCTCATAGAGAATCATTGGAGGATATATGCCCATAAGAAATCATTGGGGAATATTTGCCCCATAGGGAGATATTGGGAATATTTGCCCATAGAGAATCATTGGGGGATATTTGCCCATAGAGAACCATTGGGGAATACTTGCCCATAGAGAATAACCGAAAACACGCAGCCTAGGATTGCATTGGCTCTTTTAGCTGCTGCATCACGCGTCTGGAAGGCGTTTGGTGCGTCACGTAGTTAAGCCCCTTTTTAATACCAATATAGCGATAATAATGAGAGCGCTGACTACTTATCGATTATACTTATATCCCATTTTCTCTCCCCTGATTTGAGACAAATGCCTAGAAGCGCTACAATCGGAGGGGACCGAGCGGATGCAACCTCGGATCGCCTTGGCCCTTTTCGCCAAGCCAGGAACTCAGGGCGGTCCCCTACCTGTTGAGGAAGGCGTTCCCGAAGGCGTTGAGCTTGCGGAAGGGTCGCCGGGGGTCGACGACGAGGGCGTTCCCGGGGACGACGCCCTCGCTCTCGCCTCCCATGACGGCGATGAAGGAGTCGGTGGTGGGCTCGGGGCCGATGCGCATGCCGGGGAAGTCCTGCTCCAGGAGGTGGCGGATGAAGGTGGTCTTGCCGGTGCTGTACTGGCCCACCAGCAGCACCATGGGCTTGCTCTCCCAGTCGGCCGGCTCCAGGGCCGGGGAGTGGAAGTCGTGGAAGCGGTAGTGCTCTTCCAGGGGAAGGAGCTTCCCGGCGTAGAGCTGCTTCAGACCCTCCGAAACCGTCCGGAACAGCTCCGGCTCCTTGCGCCGACGCGCGTCCCGGCTCACCCAGCTGAACATGGCCGAGCTCTGGCCTAAAGAGAAAACAGTATAATTATTATTAATATCATTATTATATCATTATTAATATCATTATTATATTATTATTAATATCATTATTAATATTATCTATATTATTATTACTATCATTATTAATATTATTATTAATATCATTATTAATATTATTATCTATATTATTATTGACATTATTAATAATGAATATTTATTATTATTTTAGCTATTTATAGCAATAATAATGATTACTATTATCAATATGATTATTTATATTATTAACTTACTATTTAATACTATTTCTAATTAAAAATAATTAAAAATTAAAAATAATAATTGTAAGCCGCTCTGATAGCCCTTAAGGCTGAAGGGTAGGGTATAAATACTCAAATAAAAAAAAATATTTCTAGTGATAATAATATAGACTAATTAATATAAATAAGTATAATGATAATAAATATTCATAAATAAATAATATTAATAATAATAATTGTTATTAAATATATTTATTTTTATACTGCCCTACCTGCTCTCAGGCAATCAAAGCAGCTTACAGCAATAAAAAATTATACAAATGATATCCCCCAAACCTCCCACCCTTAATAATAATAAATTTATAATAATAACTTTATTATTATTATTAATAAAAATATCTATTTTAGCATTTTTATAGCAATAATAACTAATATAAATATATAATAATACTAATAATAATTAATATAAATATTTCAATATAATATTTATTTATATCCTGCCCCACCTGAACTCAGTCTTACAGCATTAAAAATTATACAAATCATATTCTCCAACCCTCCCTCCCTTAATAATAATAATAATAATAATAGTAATAATAATAATAAATTTATAATAAGTTGTTGTTGTTGTTGTTGTTGTTATCACACCCTTCTCCCAAGTCTGGGACTCTGGGCCGTTTATAAAATAAAATAAAATAATAATAACATTAATAATAATATACATGTAAATAATAAATAAAAGAATTAAAATAATAATAATTACATTACTAGCAATATAACGTAAATGATAAATAAAATTATTAAAATAATAATAACATTAATAATTATATAACGTAAATAATAAATAAAATAATTAAAATAATAATAAGAATAATTGAACGATAATAATAGTAATAAAATAATACATAAAACAACAATAAATATAATAAAATAAATTGATGATGATAATAATAATAATGATAAAATAAAAAATAAAATATTTTTTTAAAAACCCATAAAATTAAGAACATACAAAAATAATATATTAAAACAGATTTAAAATTGCCAACAACAATTAAAACAAATCCAACTTAAAAGAAAAAATGCATTAATATAATATAAAAGCACCCCCCTATTCACCTGCCTTTTAAAAAAATTCTTTTTTCAAAAGTCTAAACGAAGAGCTCTGGGTTCAAGAGCTGCTGCTGAAAGGAAGGAGCGCGCTTCCTAAGACCTTCCTCCGCAGCGGCGCACCCCGCTCTGCACGCGCTTCTGGGCGGCTCCGCCCTTATATAGTCTCTGCTAGAGAGGGAGACACGCCCACCCAAATTTGATTGGTCCTCGCTCACCCCCCCTAGACACGCCCCGCTCTGCACGAGGCGGCTCCGCCCCTCTATAGCCTCCGCTGCTTGGAGAGCCACGCCCACCCGAAGCTCATTGGTCACAGCTCACCCCCTTCTGGACACGCCCCGCTTGGACTCTCTTCCTTATATGGCCTCCTCTAGGGAGCCACGCCCACCCGAAGCTGATTGGTCCCAGGGCCCTCCTTCTCCTCCTCCTCCTCCTGGCTCAGTGCTGTGGGATGCTGGGAAATGTAGTTTTGAGAGATACTCTGCCATATATATATATATATATATATATACACACACACACACACACACACACACACATATTATGGTATGTGTGTATGTATATATATATATATATATATATTTGTGTGTGTGTATGCAAGTATATGCACATATATATATGCATATATATGTGTGTGTGTATGTATACACACATATAATGCCATATGTGTGTGATGTATATATATATATATTTAAACACATATACTTATATATGTGCATATACACACACGTATATATGGCATTGTATATGTGTGTGTATACATTCACACACACATATATATGCATATATATATATATATATAGGTGTATATGTACACACATGTGTACATATGTGTGTGTGTATATATATATATATATACACATACATATATTTGTGTGTATACACACACACATATATATGGCATTATATATGTCTGTATATACATACACACACATATATATGCATATATATATGCATATACTTGCATAGGCACATATACATACATACATACATATATATACACACACACATTTATACATACACTTACATACATATATGCATACACACACACATATATATACATATGTGTGTATATGCATATATACATGTGTCTATGCATATGTGTATATATACATGTGTGTGTATACGTTTATATTTATGGATGCACAAACACACACACATACACAAAATACCATGTGTGTGTGTATACATACATACACTTACATACATATATATATATATATACATACATATATATGTGTGTTTATGCATATATGTACATGTGTCTATGCATATATATATATATATATGCCATATATATGTGTGTGTGAATATATATATACACACATACATAACACATACATATATATATATATATATAATGCCATATGCTCTCTATATACATATATATACATGCGTGTGTATATGTTTATAATTATGGATATACACACACACATATATATATAATACACACACATATATATAGTGCCATATGCTGTCTCTCTCTATATGTCTGGGTGTGCATACACACACACACACACACACACATATATATATATAGGGCCAGTGTGGTGCATTGAACATTGGAGTAGGACTCCGGAGACCAGGGTTCGAATCCCGCCTCGGCTGTGGAAGCCCACTCTCTCGGCCTCGAGGGAAGACAATGGCAAAGCCCCTCCGAACAAATCTTGCCGAGAAAACCCGAAGAGAGGAAGAAGGAGAAAGAGGGTTCAGCTTGAACGCTGGGGGGCCAGGGTTCGAATCCTGGCTCGGAAACCCGGCGGGTGACACTCTCTCAGCCAAGGAAGACCCATAGAATAAGTTGGAAAGGGTCTGGGTTCGGACGGAGCCGCGACGGATGGTCCGGCCACTGTGCCGAGTGCGAGGGGCGAACGACGTGTCCCTGACCTGAGGTGCCTTCGTCCATTTCGGAGTACGGCCCGGGACGGATGAGCGGTTCAACAGCCTCAATGGCCCTGGCAGCCCGGAACCCCTCTTTGTGAACCGGGTTCCGGCGTCGCCATCGGGTTCTAGAACGCTTGGCAAATGCCACCAACGATTCCATTTCAAAGCTATGGCCACGTGGCAGAATTTAGCACCCTCCGATGCCACCCGAGATGCCACGGCTCCATCCTACAGAAGAAGGCCAGACGTCTCGCGAAATGTCCCGGGATTTCCGTAGCACCGCGCCACGGCGCTCAAGGCGGCATCAAGCCGCATTAATTTCCGCAGCGTGGGTTTAACTTTGGGCGCGTCCGCACCAGAGAAACGATGCGGTTTGACACTGCTTTAACTGCCGTGGCACCATCCCATATAAAATCCCGGGACGTGCCGTTCGCTGCGCCACCAAATAAAGTAAGAATGGCACGCTGTTGCGCGAATGTTTATCGCACGCAATACGGGAAACGCATCGTCGCCGAAATCCCAAAAGCAAAAAGATATGCGTCGATGCTTCTTTTTAACTGTGTGTTGTTGTTTTTTGGTGCGACGTCGTGTGAAACCGTTTTGCGTAATTACGCAATTTTTCTGGGATATTCCGGGATCTCTTTCGTGTGATAAACTCCGCAGATACGGCTCTAAGGAGCGCTCTGTTTCGAAGCCCGGGGGAACGACGCTTTTGCCAAAATCCACAAAACCCGATAAATTGCGAGGACGCGAAGCCTCCCGTCTTGTGACCCTGGACGTGGAGAGAAAGAGCTCCCCTTGTTCTCTGCCTCCTCGGAGGCCTTTCGATGCCAAGCCATGCGCTTCTTTTCCCTCGCGTGGCTAGCATTCCCAGCCGGAGGAGGAACATGAGGGTTTCCATTGAGAGATTTGGAAGAGACCCTAAGGGCCATCCAATCCAAGCCCCGGCCGTGCAGGAATACTCAATCCAAAGCGGGTCCAAAGCCCTCCGAAGAAGGAGATCCAAACAATTATTGTCTTTCTTGGGCCAACCCAAATGCACAGTTGCGCATTGCAAGCTTTCCAAAAGCCGCAGTGGCTTCTTCTTCGTTGGGCAAAGAGGAGAAAGGAACGGGAGACGTTGGTCCTAGGACCTTATCAGACGGGAGGAGTTTCTCTTTGTTGCGAAGGGAGCCAATTCGAATTCACGTGAATTCGCTACTTTAGCGAATTCACATGAATTCCCATTGCGTTTGGAATGTGTTCTGAATGACTTCCCATTACCCGAAAATGACCCCCCATTGCCCGAAATTGCGTGAGATGCTTTAATACGCAATAACGTAAAACCCACAATTGCGTTCGGAATGACTTCCCTTTTGCCCGAAATTGCGCGAGATGCTTTAATTCGCAATAACGTAAAACCCACGATTGAGTTCGGATTGCCATTGGATTGTACTTCCAATTTCCGACGTCTGAGAAGGTCCCTAGGCCTGCATTTTGCTGTTTGGGGTCTTAGTTCAGACGGCAAGGAGGACTACCTTCAGGCTGGAACTTCTCATTTTGGCCACTGAATTTTTCAAGTCAAGGAAAAGTCCATTTGCAACGACACAATAATGGTGGCACCGTAAAAGGTACAGCATTATTCCAGGTGGGGCCTGACCAAAGCAGAATAGAGCGGCGCTATGACTTCCCTTGATCTAGATGCTATACTTCTGTTGATGCAGCCTGGAATCGCATTGGCCTTTTTAGCTGCTGCATCGCACTGTTCATTCACATTCAATACTCCACTAGGACTCCTAGATCCCTTTCGCGTGGACTCTCGGTAAGCCAAGGGTCCCCCCATCCTATATCGACGCGTTTCATTTTTTAATGCCTTCCATTCCTCCCTGTTGAAATTCATTCTGTTACTTTCGGCCCCTGGAAATCCCTTTCTCCCAGTTCTAAGAAACCAAGTCTTTCCGTCCATTTTCCCTATCAGAGGCGAGGCTTGTCTTTTCCGAAATTCTGGCTGATGCTGCGGTCTTCTTCTGCCTTCCCCTCCAAAAGCTGGAAAATGTGACTTTTTGCAAACCTCTCGGGGAACGGATTTGCAAAGGGATGCCAACTCTCACCCTTACTTGGGAGCTTGCATTCGTCATCTTTTCCCTTCCCTTTCGCTCACCACGGCTCTGGTTTTCCGAGGCATTTAAAAGAAAAGGGAAAAAGAAAAGAAATTATTTTAAAGGACTGGCTTTTTAAAACCTGACGCAGCGGATTGGAATCCCTGGTCGGCGTCCAATGTGTAGCCGAACAAACAAGGAGGGGAAGCTTAGCAACTGCTGGGCAGGGTCAGCAAAGTTTGGGAGGAATAAAAGCCAGAGGGAAAAATTGGTTTTGGGATTGCAAGACGTCGAAGAGTCGTTTGCAAAGGATAAAATCCTTAAGCGGGCAAAGCATTGGGGAATACGGTTCCCGAAGGTTGCCAGGGCTGCCTAAAGCTGGCACAGTTGCCCAGTTTGAAAGAGAAAAGATAAGAATCTCAGGAATTCGGGGAAAAAAGGACTTTCAGAGGTGCTGTGCCGCTAAAGTTGCCAAATCTCAGGGTCTGGCCTGCAGCTCCATTCCCTGGAACCCGGAGATTTGTAGTATCGTTGTTGTTGTGTGTGTCTTCGAGTCGTTTCCGACTTATGGTGACCCTAATGGGAACCTATCCTGGGGTTTCGTTGGCAAGGTTTGTTCAGAGTGGGTTGGCCATTGCCAGAAATGACTTGAGAGCACACAACAATAACCACAACAGAGGCACCCTTAGATGTCCCATAGTAGCGAGGCTGAGAGCGTGTGACTTGCACAAAGTCACCCCATGGGTTCCCGCGGCCGAGAAGGGATTCGAACCCTGGTCTCCAGAGTCCTAGTAGTCCAACCGCTACACCACGCTGCCGACTCTCTCGTTGTAGCATTGCGAAGTGTTTCGTCTTCTCTGCCAAAGTGTGCCGGAGCCTCACAAATAAAACTACCCATCCCAATAGTTTTGTAGTCTGTAGGGATGGAGCCATGGTAGTTAAAGTGGTGTCGAACTGTGTTATTTCTACAGTGTAGATGCATCCTTTGACTGCCATGGCTCCATCCCAAAGCCTTTGGCAGAAAAGGCAAAAGACCTTGTCAAAATTACAAGTTCCAGAGATGGAGCTGGGGCAGCTAATGTGGTGTCAAACCGCATTATTTCCACAGTGCAGATGCACTTCGGTCTCACCTTAGCACTGAGCCTTCAGTTTTTTGTGGGTCGTCTCGGGTGCGAAAGGAGAGTCCCGACTCTTCCGTTTTCACGGCGGGAAAAGCTCTGGAAAAGAGGAAAGTGCAAATCTCCAGTTCACCTTAACAGAACTAGAATTTGCATTTACAAAACGGCAAACAAGTTGCAGTTGATGAGTATTTAAACTTGTAATCACTCTCCAGGTGTGGCTCTATCTATTTTCTTGGACCGACTGTGTATTTATCGACATTTGTATATTTAAAATATATTGCCTTAGCAATATTCTCCGCTCTGCCGTTTTGGCTAGAAGCTAACCCTCCAAGTTAAATTTTGCAAGGTGCGACAAGATTGCGAAGTCGAAGGCTTTCATGGCCAGCAGCCATAGTTCTTTTGGTGGGTTTTTCAGGCTATGTGACCATGTTCTAGAAGAGTTTATTCCTGACGTTTCACCGGCATCTGTGGCTGGCACTGCCAGCCACAGATGCCGGCGAAACGTCAGGAATAAACTCTTCTAGAACATGGTCACATAGCCTGAAAAACCCACCAAAAGAACTATGCAACAAGACTATCCAACGTCTCCAGCGTGCCTACTTTTAGGAAGCGAATGGAGGAAGCATTACTTTTTGGAAACTTCGGGTGCCATCTGGTGGTGCGCTCCCTTCCTGGCATGCAAGAGGTACAAAAAGAATGCGTACGACAACATCCAACATCCACAAAACAGGGCCAACCAAAACGCACAATACGCACCTTGCAAGCCTTTTAAAAGCCTCGCTGGCTTCTTGAAAGAATGTGTATTAAAGATGCCACTCTCTCTCAGCCTCGGGGGAAGGCCCTGGCAAACCTCCTCCGAACAAACCTTGCCAAGAAAACCCCATGATAATAGGTTCACCTTCGGGTTGCCAGAAGTCGGAAACGACTTGAAGGCGCACAACGACGACAACGACGACAACCTTGGATATTATTTACCCACGTGACCAGCAGAAATGGATCTTTGCTGCTCCTTTGACTGCAAGGAATAGAAAAGACTGAGATATCGGTTTTGGAAAGATAACGCATCATCACCGCAAGAGGATTTTAACAACGTTTGAAAAGACTGATAGATAAGACGCAATTTGCAAACGGACTTATATTTCGGGATTCGGCCTGCTTTTATGGACATTTGTGAGCCCCTTGCAGAGTTGATCGGTAAAGTCCTGCCCGTTTTCTTTCCCCCCCAAAACCAAAAGGCGTCTGAGGTTGGCACGGGCACGGAGGGGGGCATACTGGTGCCCTACGAAACTGACAGCCAGGATACCGGGAGAGAACCGGCTGTCAATTCATAGGTCATAGCTGCGTGCCCTCGGTCCAATTCTCGGGCAAAGCGGAAAGGGTCCGTAGAAACACCGCCGGTCAGCATCGCTGGGGGTCGGACTACGTATCCTTTGGGGGATCCGTTCCCTATGAAAACATCCCCAGTCCAACAGTTAACATTCCCGGGGAGAAGCGAAGAAATATTCCGCTGTAGAAACACAAAGATATAGCCGTGTTAGTCAGTAGAATCAGTACAGACTGAAAGAAAGGAGTTGGCAGCAGGAGCTTTTGTAGACTCCAGTCTCCAGATGGATCTGAGGAAGTAGACTTTACTCTATGCTGCCAACTTCTTTCTTTCCGATTGCATAGGCTGCTGCCATGTTGCAGAATTAATGCAGCTTGACACCGATTTAAGGGTCATTTCTTATGGAAATGCCATGGACAATCCAAACAGCAGTATTTTTGCAGAAGATGGAATGAGCTTGCTTTCTGAGGCTCCAGAATCCGGTGGAACATTGCAAGAAAAGAGATTTATTTCAAAAACTCATTCCCTCTTACAATTAAATCACTTTGTGATCCGAATCGGTTCAGCAGCGGAGCATGGTCCGCACTACATTGGCCCCGGTCACATTTTCTTGCTGCAAAATAAAACAAAACAACCCATTTGTGGCTCACGTTGGCGCACGGATGGATTCAAAACGGACCCGCTCTAGCCGGCCGAAGGGCAAATTTAAAATCGATTCCGGTCCGCATCTGGTCCACACTCGCGCGGAATCGATTTATGCCTCCCCCCTTCACCGAATCGATTCAAGTGGGAACCAGGGTCATCTGAACCACTTCAAACCGATTTGCGATCCGGTCGAAAAGGCGGTGGGAATCGGGCCGGAGATCCCGACCCATGGCGTTGGGACCCAGTCTCTCCAAATTGGATTGTTGCCACAATCTCCCCAAATCCTGGGGTGTTCTGGGTGACCATCCAAAATAACAGCCCCTCCATTGGAACGGCCTGACTGCTTCCACATGGAGTTGCTGTTACAGCCGATGGGCGCCCCTTCCTCTTATTCCTAATCTGTGTTTCGGGAGGCGCATCATGTTCAGGCGTGAGATTCCTTCCCTGGAGGTAAAGAAGAACCATGGTTAATTTGTTCTCCTTGCAATGAGGGCAGACAACTGGATTTGAGAGAGATTCATTATTATTATTTCCCATATATTTTGGTAGCGGCCAAATAAACTAGGGATTTTATCCCACTGGGGCTAATGTTGGCATTAAAGAGAGATTAAAGCGCATTTAAAGCGTCCCGCAAATGAAGCGGAAATGGCGAGTAATTGCGCAGATGATTATCAGACGCTATTGCGCAAATGAAGCGATGTTGGAAATGCATCGCGGCTGAAATCCCGACAGTAAACAGATGCGTGTCAGTGCTTCTTTGTGACCACTTTCATGGCGGGTTTTGTGCGACGCCATGTGAAACCATTTTGTGTAATTATGCAATTTTTCCGGGATATTCACAAGATAAACTCCCCAATCACCTTCATGTGATAAACTCCTAGGAAAAAGACTAAAATCCTACCAAGCAGCGTACGATTTAAAACGACAACATTACGTGATTAAAACATCTCTGAAATAATACTAGTATACAACGAAGACGAACGAAGCACCAGATAGTGAGGCCAGCGTGGCTTAGGGGTCTGAGCGTTGGACTACAACGCTGGAGACCGGGGTTCAAATCCCGGCCATGAAAACCCATTGGGTGACTTTGGGGAAGTCACACGCTCTCAGCCTCAGGGGAAGGCAATGGCAAAACCTCCTCTGACCCAGCCTTGCCAAGAATACCCCACAATCGTTTCACCAAACACACACAACAACAAGCGGAAGCAGGACTTGCAGGGCAGGAATGCCAAATATTTTGGTTGGGGGGAACCATGAGATCCTCTGCCTCCCAGCTTCAGTTTCTGAGCTTAGCTGCAATCCTCCCAGCGCAGTATACCTTACGCTGCAGAAGTGGTGCCATTTGACCACTTTAACCGCCGCGGCATCGATGGCACGGGGGTCTCCGAAAGGCCAGAAGCAAGGATGATTTGGAAAGAACCTCACCTCCACCTGCAGCCCAGGTTTCCCCTTCAAGGAACGGCTGCAAAGAGGGAACTGCAAAGAGAGAACTCGCCTTCCCTGCCAGGGCCACCCAGCTCGTAAAAAGGGCAAGGTGGGTTAATCATTCTCCGGCTTGCAAATATTTGATAAGCGCTCCGGGGATTCAAAGTTCATTGCCCAAGGAGGCTTGGCAGCGGAGCCTGGGCGGACGCAACTGGGATGGTCTTTGCCCTGGCATCACCCCAGTCCTATCCCGTGCCCTCCAAACCTCCCAGTTTAGACAGGGACAATCTGGGTGACCCCTCTGCCGTCCCACTTTTCCAGCGGCTACGAAAATGTGCCGGTTTCTCTCTCTTCCTCCCACTTTCCCGCTTTCTTTCCTGCTTACTTCCAACGCCGCAGACGGATTTCGAAGCGCCAAAGTGGTTTGTGGCATGTAAACTTCTTTTGCGCTTTGAAACCAGTTTGCATCATGGTAGGGAAGAATCAAGGGGGCATAAGGCTTGCTAGCCGCCCCAAAAGCAAATGGCCGCAGACTTTCGGACCCCCGTTTCGCAGAGACACGTGTGGCCAAGCGACACCAGAGCGTGGTCAAGACGGCCAAAGATATCAATGAGGCAGAGCATAGAAGCTAAGAGAGGTGGCAGCATTTTGTTTTTTCCTGAGACAACTCTCCCGAATTGGGTGCCGAATCCTTTTGCACTTTGAACTCTCATTGCAAGCAGGAGAAAAGCAGGGCAGAAAGACAGGAAATACATTTAAAAATATAAATAAGTTGCTTTGTTTTGGTGAATCCGTGGATAAGGAGGGACCACAGTAACCGGACTTGAGCATCCGCGGATTTGGATTTTGGAACGGATACCAAGGGCCCATTGTGCAACGCCGGACCCAGTTTTATCAATGCAATAAAACTGATGTGATGGTCTGATGTATGGTGCATAGTGGCCTCATGCATCTGAGGAATTAAGACTTTGCAAAAGTTCATGCTGCCGATGTCTTTATTTCGGTTAGTCCCCAAAGTGCTGCAAGATATATATATAGCTTTGGATCGTGGTCAGGATTGATCCCGGGAGCTCCTGAGCATGTGCAGAGTGCTGTCTTGTATTCCTTTGAAATTCAGAGCCAAGAAGCTGCTCACCAGCCCAAGAGAAAAGAAGCCAGGGTATAAATGCAGGGTGGATTTTGACGCTCAAAGGCGTCACAGCGTCGGTTCTGCTTATGGAAGCCAAAACACACTGCAGAAACTGTCCAGTTTGAGACCGCTTTAACTGCCTGGGTTCAGCGCTAGAGACTCTTGGAGACTGTAGTTTGCTGTGGCACCAGGCTACAAAGAGAAGGCTCAAGTGTCTCACAAAACAGCGGTTACCAGCGTTCCCTACCATTGAACCGGGGCAGTTAAAGCGGGAAGAGTGTTGCCGGAGATTAAGAATCCGAAGATATAGCCCTGTTAGTCTGTAAGATCAGTCCGTGGAGAGATCTTGTAGCATCTTTGAGACTCACGGAAGGAAAGACGTTGGCAGAAGTTCTCCTAGACTTTAGTCTGCTTCTTCCAAAAGCATCCGAGGAAGATGTCCGGCAACACTTTCCCCGCTTTAACTGCCCTGGCTCAATGCTATGAACCGTTTTGTGAGACATTGAGCCTTCTCTCCCCAAAGATTCCCAGGCGGTTCAAGCGGTCTCAAACTGGATTATTTCTGCAACCTCTTTTGGACTGGAGTTGAGGAAAACAATGGCTTGAGCCTTGCAATGGGACCTAGGCTCGGAGGGACTTTTTGATTCCCAGGGACGATGGGTGATGCTGCACCCTTATCCTTCTGGGTTCATCTCACTTTAGCTGGGTGTGGACGGCTGGAACAAGGACATTGGCTCTCCCCTGTGACGTGTCCATTTCCGGTCGATAAGAGCCCCACATGCTATAGTTTGGGATTGACGAAAGCCCTTCTAAACAGGGTGGGCAGTGACATTGGTTTGAGTGCCCGCTGCAAGACCTGACGCCAATGGCATCCTCAGCCAAACCAAGCTGGTATTGAGAGACGGAGAGGCGTCTGGCTCACCCTGCAAAGGGCACGGGTGCCCTTCCTTCCATTGCCCAATCTCATGATGCCCCTTACTGAAGACAGAAGCTAGGGATCCCAATGGGGAAAAGAAGGATTCCCCATTAAACCTCCCAGGGTTTTAATTTGTCTACAGTGTGGATTATGGTGGATTATGGGATCAATCAGAAGGGAACCTGATCCGATCTGGAGCTATGCCAGCTCCTACCCTATCATTGACCACCTTGTCAACTGAAAAAATCTGTCAAAGGAAAACAAACCTCAGTTTTAAATACTACAGTTTTGGTAACCATTGGGGTTTGTTTCCAGGACCTCCCATGGATACCCAAATCCATGGAAGCTCAAGTTTCTTCCTGCCTGCCTGCCTGGAGTCTCCCTATGGGAAATCTTCATCCCATAGCTTCAACCCTATTTGCTGTTCTTTCTTTCTTTCTCTGGATGCGTCTCCACTGCAGAGTTAGTGCAGTTTGACACCACTTTTAACTGCCGTTGTTCAATGCCACGGCATTCTGGGAACTGCAGTTTTGTGAGACATTCAGCCTCAAACTGCAATTCCATAGCCATGAGCCATGGCGGTTAAAGCGTTGCCGAGCTGGATTACTCGTGCAGTGTGGATGCAGCCTAAGTCTGGGCCAAGTGGACTGCAATGAGAGAATCCCAGCCTATTACAGCACAATGCAGCACAATGCATACAGTGCGCATGAGACCACAATCCCACATCTTAAACAATCCCACAAGGCTGTGTCCGCAAGGGCCGAATAACGCATCCCTTACCCGTCCTCATGGCAGTTTCTCAGTCCAGATAGACCTAGGACCTAGTCTCCAATTCTGGTGCAAAGCGTCCGTCCAACGTACTGTCCATACTAGGGACTGTCCATACGTATTGGTCACTTTACAGATGATGCCATGTCATCCCCAATGACTCTGTCGTTTTTGTCTTCTTCCTTTTTTTCAACCTCTTCAGGTGTCCTGGCCTTGCCAGCCCATCAACCCGGTGGACCGTGAAGACTATGCGCACAGATTGCTCCGCATATCAGAAGAGCTGGACAACTTGAAGCGCACGGTCCAGGACAAGCTTCACAAAGTCATGGACTACGTAGAAGGATTGACCCACACATTGGAAGAGAAATCCCTGGAAGGGCACAGCAACTGGCTACGTACCGGAAACAGGGCCAAGACGAGCCGCAACAGTCGTTGACCCGGGCACGTCCTCTGTCCAAGTGCCAAGAAGAAGCCCAAGGAACCAACTTCATGAAGACCTTGAACAGGAGATGAGAGATCTTCGACTTCAAGATGTTAGACTTCGAAAGAATTAAAACCAAAAGAAAAGTTGTATAAATGCAGCGTATAAAGAAATACAGGTGTGCCTTTGGATCCGTTCCGGGGACGCCCGCGAATCTGAAACGTCGCAGATATTCAAGCCCCTTCCTCCTTCTTTCCCAAGACTATTTTTTTTATTATTGATTATTGGTTATTGGTTGTGTTTATTATTGATTAAAAAATTACAAATAAAATAAATATGGTGTGTTTGAGAAAACAGAAGAAATATTGCGTGTTCCTTTTAGGGGTCTGGAATCGTGTTTGGAGAGGACACCGTTTGCCGCCACCGTTGTTGTTGCTGTTGTGTGCCTTCAAGTCGTTTCCGACTTACGTCGGCCCCGAGGCAGTGAACTAATCAGTCACACTCTCTCAGCCTCAAAGGAAGGCCAACCGACGCACCTGAGGTTTCCTTGGCAAGATTTCGGAGGGGTTTTTCTTTCCCCCCAAGGCCGAGAGAGTGCGACTTACCCAATGGGTTGATAGATGGCCGAGCCAGGATTAGAACCCTGGTCTCCAGAGTCGCAGTCCGGGATGCCAACCACTATGCCAGGGTGGGCACAGGATCCTCCTAGCATCCCTTATATCATTATATAGGGTATCCTATATCCCGGCATCCCCTCACAGCCAGCCAACTTGCAGGTCCTCCATTTTTGTAGTGCCTTGAGGACATCAGGTCAACCTGGGAAGGGAGGCAGTGAGTGGCACTCTGCCCATGCCCAGAAGGGTCCCTTTTCTGCCTTTGCAACTAGAGAGGGATAATGCAATCCTCCCACTTTCCAGCAGAGGGCAGGAGGAGACAAGGTTTTTCCTGGGGATTTTGGGGGGTGCCAATCTGTCAGCTGTTCCTTCCCCATATATATATATATATATAGCTCAGAAGGAAGCCAGATCCTTCTCTGGAGCAGAGCTGCCTGTCTTTTGCAGGTAAGGATTTGGCTCTGATGCATGGCATTGGGGGGCAAGGGGACCCCAAAAAGGAAAGGGAAACAGTGGGGTCTAGTGGTTAGAGCAGAGCCAGGGAGGATTTATTTTTGGGGGGGGGGGTTGGGTGTCATTCAAGATCATCTTTGCCTCCCCAAATGGTAGATACTGCTCCAGTCTGCACTGGAGGATTTAAGGCAGTTTGACCCCCCCCCCCTTTTCTATGGATGCCTGGGATTTGTAGAGCTACGAGAGGAGTCTGTCTGAGCATCTTCACCAAACTAGAGATCCCAGCATCCCACAGCATAGAGGAGGCTAGCTATCTCATGGCTGGCATGGAGCCATGGCACACAAAGTGGTGTCAAACTGCATTAAGTCTGCAGTGCAGACACAGCCCCAGTCTTGCAAGGAACTTCCTACACTAGATAGATAGATAGATAGATGATATCTATCATCTGTCATCTACCCATCTATCAGCTATCTATCTATCATATATAGATGGGTGATGATAGATAGATAGATAGATAGATGATAGATAGATAGATGACAGATGATAGAAGACATAGACATAATATATAGATGGCTGATAGATAGATAGATAGATAGATGAATAATATATTGAAGGAAGATAGAGATAGATAGATAGATAGATAGATGAATAATATAGTGAAGGAAGACAGAGATAGATAGATGACAGATTATATCTATTATCTGTCATCTATCTATCTTTCTATAATATATAGGTGGGAGATATAGATAGATAGATAGATAGATGACAGATAGATAATATATAGATGGATGATAGATTAATAACATATCGAAGGAAGATATAGATAGATAGATAGATGACAGATTATATCTATTATCTGTCATCTATCTATCTTTCTATAATATATAGATGGGAGGATAGATAGATAGATAGATAGATGACAGATGATAGAAGACATAGACATAATATATAGATGGCTGATAGATAGATAGATAGATTAATAATATATTGAAGGAAGATAGAGATAGATAGATAGATAGATAGATGAATAATATAGTGAAGGAAGACAGAGATAGATAGATGACAGATTATATCTATTATCTGTCATCTATCTATCTTTCTATAATATATAGGTGGGAGATATAGATAGATAGATAGATGACAGATAGATAATATATAGATGGATGATAGATTAATAACATATCGAAGGAAGATATAGATAGATAGATAGATAGATAGATGACAGATTATATCTATTATCTGTCATCTATCTATCTTTCTATAATATATAGATGGGAGGATAGATAGATAGATAGATAGATGACAGATGACAGATAATATATAGATGGATGATAGAAAGATACGATTAGATGATATAGATAGATATATGATAGATAATATATAAATGGAAGATAGAGATAGATAGATAGATAGATAGATGATAGATAGATGACAGAGCATAAATAGATGGGCGATAGATAGATATGATTAGATGATATAGATAGAAGATAGATAATATATAGATGGAAGATAGAGATAGATAGATAGATAGATAGATGACTATCTATCTATCTATCTCTATCTTCCATCTATATATTATCTATCTTCTATCTATATCATCTAATCATATCTATCTCTATCTTCCATCTATATATTATCTATCATATATCTATCTATATCATCTAATCATATCTCTCTATCTCTCTATCACCCATCTATATATTATATGTCTTCTATCTATCTATCTATCTATCTCTTATCTTCCATCTATATATTATCTATCTATATCATCTAATCATATCTATCACCCATCTATATATTATCTGTCATCTGTCTTCTATCTATCTATCTATCTATCTATCTATCATCTATCTATCTATAATATATGATTGATTGATAGATAGATAGATAGATAGATGAGAGATTTTGAACCTCCAAGCAGATGGATGAACCCCTATTAAAGGAAGCAGGGCCTTTTGGCTGCCCAAGGCAAAGGCCAAAATGGTACCCACCCTTCCCATCCAGAAGGGCAACTGTGGACGATGGGTTGGCATCCTTCGCCATCTCTGGAAAAGAGACTGGTTCCAAGGGGGTGGCACTGCCCGCCTTCTGTGCCAGCCAGGGCCAGCCACACAAGCTTCACTCTGCCCAAAGCAAAGGGGTCCTTTTCAACGGCGCCGGGTGAACCGAGGTGTGTTTTCGAGTTGTGTAAGGAGAGGATGTTGTGTGACCAGCTTCCCCGATCAGTTCTTTTCTTGGGAGCTGGCATCGTCCAAGGCCCCGGTTGTTTGGGAGATTGACCGGAGGGTGCCAAAAACGGTGCCCTCGTAGGGCACGCGCCCGCGGTGCCACAAACCCGGGTTGTGCAACTGTGCCATTGTCGCATTTTGAGCCCCGAATGCAAATGCAGTCCCGAGAAAGGCTGGCAAAACAGAGGCCTAGGATCCGGATGACTTCGCGGTGCACCAGACTTTTCCGTCGCTTCGTGGCAGGACGACCCTGCGATGTGGTCCTTCCTCGCCGGCTACGGCTTTGCCTTGGACGAAAAATAAATTATAGTTTCATTTATTGTGCTAAAGTATCACTCGCGTAGAAGAATAAATATATATAGGCAGGAATCTTGCGCCAGGTACGTAATTATTTTTTAACCACGTCCGAATCCTCACTGCAGAAATGATCCGCTTTTCCTGCCAAGGGTCCATGCGATGGGTTCCTGGGATTTGCAGTTTCAAATCCCTTCCCCGTCGATACAAACGACAAATCCCAGGATCCCGTAACACGCAGCCGCGGCAGTCGAAATGGTCCGGACCCGAGCCGCATAGGGCTTTGTAGGCCATAACAATAATTTCAGATTAAAGTGCCTCGAATCGACAAGAAGGCAAGGGCTTCCGGAAGCCATCCATTCAAAAAGCGCAGGAATCCACCAATTAAAAAGCCGACCTTCGTAATGTACGAGAGCCTTCTAATAAAAGTGCAGGAAAGTGCAGGAAGCCATTAACTAAAAGGCCAGTGTCCACCCAAGCCAGTTTTCTCCATCTCCGAGATGCCAGCTCTTTAGTTTCGTCTTGGCTTTAAATTGGCATAAAGATTTCTTATTTTTCCCCTTCTCCTCTTGACTTCCAGAGTCGGGACTCTTGCGTTGCGGTTCCCAAATGCATCTTCCGCCGCAACCTTGGGATGCGATGGCGCCAAGAGGACGACCACTGCGTCCGTTGGCACACAACTCTTGAGCCAAGGATATCTCTCTCTCTCCCGCATCCGGGGAGCAGCCACCAAGAAGGCCTTCCATATCTCCACCCAACGCTTGGGTTGCAGAGCGGTCTCCATGGAAGACTGTGGCACCTTGGAGTGGCCGTCTCCGTCTTCCGGATCTTTGGCCCAGCCTTCGGAACCGGAGACTCAGGAGGCTTCCGGGGTCAGTCCGGAACCGGCCGAGAGCGAAGCATCGCCGCGTGGCGAAAGCGGGAAAGTAGAGCCGCTCCGCTTCGGCGTCCCTCCGAGAAATGGCCTGCAAGAACCCAAGGCCTTGGCGACAATCTGCGAAGGTGGTGACCCAGAATCCCTCCGTCCGTCCGGGGTCCACGCGCCGACCACAAGCCCCCAGGGACCCGGCGGCCTTCCTGACCGCTCCGTCTCCGGTTCGTCTACTTGCTCTTCGCTGGCTGGGTCTTCGCAAGAGTCGGACGAGGTCTTCAGCGACGTGGAGAAGAGCCCTTCGGAGAGGAAGCGGGTCTTGCGCAAGGTGAGACGCGGGAGGTTTTGGGAATTAGGATGGCGAGGATTGGGTTTGGGAGCCATGCCTTCCCTGGAAAGGACATTCTGACATTTACTAGAAGGATCTCTGTTGCACAGCAAAGGTGAGGATGGCGTGGCTCGGGATGGCTACGCTGAAATAGTTCAGGTGGCATCACTGCACTTATAATTATGACCCTGGGCAATAAGTCACACACTCTCAGCCTCAGAGGAAGCAAACGGCGAACTTGTTCTTCCAAACAAACCTGGCCAAGAAAACCCTTAGGGTTGCCATGATTCGGGGAACGACTTGAAGGCACACGACAACAACAAAGGTGAACCTACCACAGGGATTTCATCAGGTGCAAGGGTTAAGGGGAGTCCTACTCCACCGGGCAAACCGCCTCGTCCGGTTTCGAACCCACTCCCGGCTACGGATCTTTCCTTCCTTCTGTGGGGTTTTCACGGCAAGGTTTGTTCAGAGGAGGAAGTTTGCCTTCGTCGTCGGAGGCTGAGAGGGTGTGACTCACCCAAGGTCACCTGGACATTATGATTAAGGGCCGCTCCAGGTTCAAAAGATGGTCAGAGTCTTTGCAGAGGAAAGAGGCTCTCTCTCTTTCAGCCTTGTGCGTTGTATACTTTTGGGTTTATAGACTGTACCCGACTCCGTTGCTTCTTCCGCTCTGTTGTAACATCTCCTCTCTTGGTTTTCCTCCTAGACCAAATCCTGGAAGACCTTCTTCACCATGGTGCACTGGTCCCTGAGGAGACGCAGCTCCTGGGTGCAGCTGGCTGGACACGAAGGTCCGAGTTCGAAACGTAACCGGCCTAGAGCAAAAACCCTGGGCCTCTGGGAATCAATTGCTTTCAAAGGTCTTGCCTCTGAGGATGCACAGAGGGCCTTTCCCTTCTTCCTCTCCCTTCTTCTGGACAAGGGGCAGAACGGCAAGGGGACTGTTTCCCTTTTGGAACGATCTATCCAATGCCATGCATCCCGCATCCAAAACATAAATAAAACGCAATATACCCTCCATATTCGCTTAGGATTAGGGGCACATGTTCCCTGTGAATATGGAAGAAACGCAGATAACAAAAACGCCATGTATGTTACCGGAGAGGACCCCTCTCTAGGAACCTCGAGGTCCTCCGGTGCAACTCTGCGGTCAAAGTCCAACAGACACTGGCCATAGAGTTGAAAGCGGAGGGGCTACAAAAGCCTAGGATTCTCTCTGGGAATCTCTAGGTCTTTCAGTGCAACTTTTAGTTAAGGTTGACCATAGAGATTCACTGGAGGACTTAGATGTTACTAGAGAGAACATATCAATCCAATCCGTGAATAATCAAAGCTGCAAATGTGGAGGGATGTGGAGGGAGTTCAGATTAAAATTTGGAGCAGATTCAGTGCTGGCTTCTGCATCTGGGTTCCTCATGTTGCATTTGTTTGTCTTCCTTCCTTCCTTCCTTCCTTCCTTCCTTCCAGGGAATTTCAAGCCCAGCGAACGGGGACAGATCCTGAAGAAGTTCAGCGCGGTGGAAGACGCCTGCCTGGCGCAGCTGATGACCGACGTCCTCCGTCCCTTCGTGCCGGCTTACCACGGCGTGGTGGAGATGGCCGGAGAGCGCTACATCCAGATGGACGACTTGCTGAGCGGCCTCGACATGCCCAGCATCATGGACTGCAAAATGGGCACAAGGTGAGGCGGGTACCTCCAGCGTCATGAGGTCCATTCTCTGGGACACTTAGGATGAACGTGGTTGAGGATGGCCCACCTTGGAGGTGTGGTGTCCCACTCCGAAAGGTGGCGGACTCTCCATCTCTGGAAATCTGTAGTAAGAAACACGGAGTCCAGTGGGCCCTTGTTATCCGCTGGGTTTGGGTTCCAGGGCCCTCCGTGGAGAACCAAATCCGTGGATGCTCAAGTCCCGTTAAATATAACGCCACGACAAAATGGTGTCCCGTATATAAAATGGCAAAATCGAGGTCTGCTATTTGGCATTTATACTTGTGGGGAATATTGGGTATGCTCAAATCCACGGATTAAAAGATCCGTGGATAAGGAGGGCCAATTGTACAATGCTGGTTGGATGGGCATCTTTCAAGGGGCGCTCCAGTTGTGTTGTCCTGCGTGCCGAGTCTGTGCCAAGTCTGTGCCCAACATCCGAACATCCCCTTTACTCTTGTTTTTCCAACCTCTGCTTCCCCGTTCACCCAGGACTTACCTGGAGGAGGAGTTCGGCAAGGCGCAGCAGCGGTCGACGGCGCGGCGGGACCTGTACCAGAAGATGGTGAAGGTGGATCCATTCGCACCCACAGCCCAGGAGCACAGCCTGGGGGCCGTCACCAAACCCCGGTACATGCAGTGGCGAGAGGACATCAGCTCCAGCGCTTCCCTCGGCTTCCGTATCGAGGGCATCACCGTAAGTCGCCGGACAAAGTTTGGAAAAACGTGGCCTTTTGGGTTGCAACGCCCAGCATCCTCTTGGCTTTGCGTGGGCTTAGTGTGCGCTGAACCACCTGTGTTCGCTCCCCAAGTCCGAACTGGGAGAAAGTAACTTCTTGTGGCTATGTCTACAATGCAGAAATAATAGATATTATTTTAATTAATTTATTAGTTTATAGCCTGCCTTCCTTCCGGTACAGGGATTCAAGGCGGCTAACAAAATCTAAAACAGTCCAAGTTAAAATACTAATAATAGATTTTATGTATATCCCACCTTTTCAGAAGGATCAAGGCGGCGGGTTACAATAGAATACATACATAAATCCATAATACATACGTAACTAAAAAAATTACATATCTCCTTATCCCTTGCCTTAAAACTAAAACACCAACACTACAAAAATGGAAATTAAAATTCAATTTAAAATAGGCAAGATTGGGGGGAAAGTACAAAGTTTAAAAAAGCAATTAAGCAACTCCAAAAAGTTAAAAGCATGATGTATTCGACTTTAAAATTTATTTATTAAATTCATTGAAAATAAGGCAATTTGGCACCGCTTTAACTGCTGTGGAATCCTGGGATTTGTAGCTCGTTGGGGCACTGGAGAACTTGCGACAGAGAAGGCTACATATCTTGCAAAACTACAAATCCTAGGAATCCATTGCATTGAGCCATGACAGTTAAAGTGGTGTCAAACTGCATTGTTTCTGCTGTGCAGACGCAGCCTAGGATTTTATTTAGAAATGAGGTGGGCAGGTGGGTAAGGATGCCAATCCCGCAGAGCAAACCCAAATATCTCCCCTTTCTCCCGCTCAAAATGGGGACATGAAGTGACTCCGTTGCCACTTCCGCTCCGCCATTTTGGGAAGAGCAAAGAGAGATCTTGGAGGCAGTCTGGGGCTCTCCGGCGTTTGTGAGAGTGGAATAAAGGTACTTTTTGTGTGTTTTCATTCATCCGGAAGGGCTTTTGTACAGGATTTGGGGGCAAAAAAAATTGCCTGAAAAGTTTTGGAAGCGTGGGGCTTTTGGAGAGGGATTGGTGGGGAAGTTCAGGGCCCACAAAAGTGGGGTTTGGGGGTCCCACGTGGCCCCACGTGCCACACTTTGGCTGCCCCAATGCGGAACCAGCCCTTTGTTGGAAACCATGAGGATTAGGAACTTGTTTTCTTTGGTGGACGGGAGCTTGGACAATGCTGTCCCCATCCAAAATGTCGTTTTCCTGAGCTTTGGTGTGGCAGAGAAGGTGGCATCGATGGAGATGTTTCTGGAGAGATGTGTGCCAGGATCAGAGCTGGCGTTGGACAGAGCCTGTGTCCCTGTGCCCTACGTATCTCCCCGAATTCTCTTTCTCTGTCTCCAGATCGAAGGGGGAGCCGTACAGAGAGATTTCAAGCAGACCCGGACCAAGGAGGAAATCGTCGAGGTCTTCTTAATGTTCACCAAAGGCCGCCGGGACGTTCTGGTGAGACCTCAAGTCGGATCACTCACATACACGTGCAAGCTCTGAACCACAACCCAAAACTATCCCCAAAGCGAAGGGGTCCCCAGAGGCTATCCATCCAAGCGGAGGAGATCCACCGCTAAAGATATTGGGGGTTTTCCCAAGGAGTTTCTGTGCACTCGGGGACGTCTCCGTCCCTGTTCGGAACATCACATTTCCCCATCGGATGGGGTTTCGTTTCTTACTCCGTCAGTGGGGAAATCCCTCCCTAGTTGTGCCCAAGGAGCAACATATATTTATATAGTATATAACAGAGAAACCGAACGGTTCCCAATTGGGAAAGGGGTCAGGCAAGGCTGCATCTTTTCAACTTACATGCAGAACCTATTATAAGAAAAGCAGGCTTGGAGACAGGAGACGGAGGGGTGGAAAATAGCAGGAAGGAATAAGAGATACGCAGATGACACCGTAGTACTAGCAGAAAGCCTCGCAGACGCGGAGTAAGAAAGTAAGAAAGTGCAAAGGCAGGTGTAACGTCGAACAGAAAGAAAACCCAAACAATGACCGCTGAGGACCTTCACAAGTTCGACCTAGAGGCAACGAAGAAATAGAAATAGTCAAAGAATCAAATATTGATAGAAATGGGGATTGCGGTCAGGAAAGCCGAAGATGAAGAATGGGGAGAGTGGCTACGAAAGAGCTAGGAAAGATCCTAAAAGGGACAGATGTACAAAAGTTAGAACCATACAAGTTGTTGTATTCCCTCTTGCCATGGATGGATGTGAGAGCTGGACGGTTAAGGTTAAGGAAGATGATAGGAAGGAAATCAATTCGTTGAGATACGGGGCCGGAGGAGAGTGCCGAGGATCCCACGGACAGCAGCCAAAAGGACCAAGCAACGGGTCCTGGAGCAGATCAAGCTGGAAACCTCCCTGGAAGAAGCCTAGACGCCGTCGTCCTTCGGACACATTGGAGTTTATCAGATGTCGGAAATTGGAAGTATAATCCAACGGCAATCCGAACGCAATCATGGGGTTTCACGTTATTGCGAATTAAAGCATCTCACGCAATTTCGGGCAAAAGGGGAGTCATTCCGAACGCAATCGTGGGTTTGACATTATTGCGAATTAAAGCATCTCACGCAATTTCAGGCAATGGGGGGTCATTTTCAGGTAATGGGAACGCATTCCAAACACAATGGGAATTCACGTGAATTCGCTAAACTAGCAAATTCATGTGAATTTGAATCGGCTCCATTCAAAATAGAGAAAAATTCTTTCCGTCTGATCAACTCCAAAGATCACTGGAAAAGACAGTGATGCTGAGAAAGGTGGAGGGAAGGAGGGAGAGAGGAAGGCCAGATGGAGAATGGACTCTAGGAAGGGGGTCACAATGGGGTTTATGGGGTTGCGGGAATTAAGCAGCGCAACGGAGGACGGGGGTCTTGGAGGGGCCTCATCCATTGGGTCGCCACGAGTTGAGATCAACAGATTATATTATAGCCAGGGGTCTCCTTTGGAGAGGTGTGATGCCTCAGCGATTCCCTTTGCCTTTTTGCAGAGCACCTACCTTGCCCGCCTGGAGAGCATGCGCACCGCTCTGGAGGAGTCCGCTTTCTTCAAGACCCACGAGGTGAGAGAAGCCTTGGGAACTCCCCTCCACTTGCTTCTTTTTTCCAAGGGGCAGGCAGGCCTAGGAGAAGCTCCAAAGAGAAAGCTAGGGGCAAGCAGATCCACATTTGAGTTCGTCCCATAAAACAGCCCCAGCCGACCCTGCCATGGCCTTCCCATGAAGCTGAGAGAGTGCGACATGCCCAAAGTCACCCCATGGCCAAGCTGGGATTCGAACCCTGGTCTCCAAAATCATTGTCCAGCGTGCAAACCAGCGCACCACACCGGCTCCAGTTTGACCCCTCTTTCATTGACATGAGACTCCGGGGATTGTAGTTGTGTGAGACATCTAGCTTTCCCACAAACTACAAAATCCCAGGATCGCGTAAGATGGAGCCACGGCTGTTAAAGCGGTGCCAAATTTGGATTATTTCTGCAGCGCGGACGCAGCCTGTATCCCACCGAATAGGTCCGTCCCTTTGGGAGCGCTGCTTTCCAGTTCGGGCTAAAGCACGGAGCTGATTCACACGTGCACACGCACCTTGACATGTCCCCAATTTTTCCAGATGGCTTGGATTACAAAGCCCATCATCCCCTTCTCAGCCCAGAGCTCGGAAAGCGACTTGATAAAAGCCATGGGTTTTAACAGCTCTTTTAACAGTGCAGTGTTTGAACAAAGTAACTTTGAAAGAATTAGCAGCAATTAAGAAAAGGTGGAAATGGGACCTTGTTACATTCTATCCCACTCTCACAACTGTGTAAACTTAATACAAGTAACTTTTTCCAATTACTTTGAGGAAATGAGTTCAGACCCGCAAAAACTCGTGCAAAAATACAATCCAATTGGTTGCAAAAGGGCCGCTAAATGCCATTTCGGAGACCCCCGGATGCGTCTGCACTGTAGGAATAATGCGGTTTGGCACGGCTTTAAGTGCCGTAGCTCCATCTGTGGTGTCCTGAGATTTGCAGTTTTGCAACCTCCAAGCTATATGCCGTATTAATGTTGTGTTTCCTGCCCATTTTTGGCTGCATTATTTCGGCCAATGCGAGAGACCCTGAACTTTTCCATTCCCAACCGGGGAAATGACGCTCTTCCTTTCTGGTTTCCGTTTCGCAAGATTGCCAAGGACTTTGCTGGGGAAGGCACATTTTACAGCAAGGGGTGGATGGGGAGAAAAAAGCCCCAGATGATATTGAGCTACAAGTCCCATCATCCCCCGGCTCGGTCTGATGGGAGTTTGAGTCCAGCCATACCTTAAGACCTGAAAATTGCATTGTCCCCGTTTTTAGACGCCTCTTGTTTCTTATCTGGAAAAGACTTAAGATTTGTTAAATGAGGAACCATCTCCCAAGTGGCATAAATTTGCCGAAGTACAAACTGCGCTGCCGAATATCAACTTCTTGTTGGACTCCCGATCCCATCAGCCACAGTGCTGAATGCTGGGAGATGCAATCCAATAACGCTTGCAGAGCTACGCACATGTTTCTCCCCTTTCCCTAGTCTTTTGGTCTACTCCAAATGGGATTAACAATTGCATTCAGGGCTTTGGTTTTATGTTCCGGGAGTGGTTCTTGGACTGCAGGTCCCAGCCTTCCTCAGGCTGGCCAGGGCTGCTAGGAGCCGCAATCCAATAACGTTTGGAGAGGTGCACATTTCCCCACCAATGTTAAAACCGATGTGCCCCATTCCCAGTTTCCCAGCTGCGCACCCAGTTTCCACTTTATTTGGTGCTTTCCATTGTCAATCGTGTGCATCATGGCCATGCTACCTAGGGGATGCTGGGAGCTGCAATCTGAAAATTTGGAAGGCTACATATTTCCCCACCAAGTTATAATCTAATTTTTATTATTCGTTCCCAACTGTGCGACCCAGCTTCCAGTTTCCTTTGGGCTTCCATCACCGACAAAGCGCATCATGGCAACGTTACTTAGGGGATGCTGGGCGCTGCGGTCTGAAAATTTGGAAGGCTACACGTTTCCCCACCGAGTTATAATCTCATCTTATTATTCATTCCCAACTGTGTGCCCAGTTTCCCATTTCCTTGGGGGTTTCCATTGCCGATAATGCGCATCGTGCCACTTTGGGTCCCAGTCTTGGGATAGAAATAAATATCATCATCCATATCATCATGACCGTGCTACCTAGGGGATGCTAGGAGCTGCAGTTGCTTTATAAAGAAAGGTCTCCAAATTCCAGTCTTTTCAGCCATTTCTTTGCTGAAAACCTACAATGCCGTTCTTTCGTGTTTCGCTCGTCCAGGTGATCGGCAGTTCCTTGCTTTTCCTCCACGACCGGAAAGGGCACGCCAGCGTCTGGATGATCGATTTTGGGAAGACGCTCCCCACCCCTGGCGGGCTCCTGCTCCACCACGACACGGCCTGGAGCCACGGAAACCACGAGGACGGCTACCTCGTCGGCTTGCGGCATCTCACCGACACAGTGCGAGCCTCCCTCCGAAAGGCGGAAGAAGGGCAAGAGTCAGAGGCGGCCCATTCTTGAGCTCTCCGTCCGGGAAGACGAAGAGGAGAAAAATACCCGCCGGGCAAATTTGGACGGAGTGGAAGCGGATGCCACCGAGGAGACCCCGCGATGCCCCGGCCGTACCAACCCACGATGACCAGCATTCAGAAGACGAAGATAGATCTACGGAGACGGGACGCGCCAGGGCTTCACAAACTGTGTGCGTTTGCTGCCGGTTTGGACTTGGCGTCCATTTCGTGTCGTGACGGAGAAGGCAACCAGGCAACTACGGATGCTGGTGGTGAAAGCCTTCGACTTCACATCGTGACCAGTAACTTTGGAGACCAAAGTTCTGTCATGTTTTGTCCACAAACAGCATAGGAAGGTGGATTTAGAGAAACATATGTCTCCCCAAACAGTTGTGGGATTACAAAAGGCGAGTTATGCGTTCGAATGCCATTCAGAAAGTGTGCATCCCTCTCCGCCAGCCAAATTGACCGCCGGTTTTCCTGATTCGTTCTGTGTTTCTCTATAGCAGGGACGGGTGAATGTAGGAGGCCGGGGAAAGCCTTGGCTCGTTGCAAAAATAAAACATTTTTGCCTCCAGATGCCCACGTGGAGCCATTTTTGACATGTTTTTTGCCCACTTGGAGAAGCGGAGGGGAGCCCAACTTGCCCTCTGCCCATCCTTGGGGTCATTCAAAGGAATAGTGATGGATGCGAACGTAGCCTTGCTTTTCATCCTCTTGGTTTGCAACCAGAGAAGCCGGGCACAAAAACGTCCGTTGCCAAGCCAAAGGGGCCAGGTTCTCCTTTGCCCACTAGAACCTGCTGCCCAAAGCCAATGCCAACAATTTCTTTGCTCTCTACCACCGTCTCACCCGCTCCTTTTCCCTGGCATCCTTCCACTGCCATCTCCCAACTCCTTTTAATATAAATCCGGTTGCTGGGAGACTGCAATGAGATGGAGTGGGAGGAAAACAGCCGTCCGACTGGGTTGGATACGGGGATTAAATTAGAAAGGGTGGCAGAGAAGCGATGCCATGGTGCCCAAGAGCAGAGTTGATCCGATGCGGGACGTTTGACCACCGCATTTGAGCCTTGGGCACTTATTCCTCATTGCGACAAAAGCAGCTTTTGCATGTTTTTCCCTAAGACTGCAAAAAGTTGTACTCAATCTCTTGGGGGACCAAGGCATAGGGGTTTAATTTTAAATTTTATTTGGCCTTTTTTTGCTTTCTCTTTCCTGTCTGTTTCATTCCGGAAACCAGATACTTCCCCTCAAGACGGCGCATGAGAGACGCCTGGGTTCAGCGGCCTAAGATGGCCTCCTGCCGGCCAGAAGGAGCATGGCTACGCAAGACAACGCCTTGTGTGTTGTTGTCGTTGTTGCAAGTCATTTTTTACTTGTGGCAACCCTAAGGCAACGCCGTGCTGGGGTTTTCTTGGCAAGCTTTGTTTTGCCGTTGCTTTCCCCCGAGGCTGAGAGCGTGCGAATTGCCCAAAGTCACCCAATGGGTTTCGCAGCTGAGCAGGGATTCGAACCCTGGTCTCTGACGCTTTGAGCCACACTGGCTCAAAGACCGTTTTGTTCTTTCCTCGCCGACTTATGGCGACCCTGCGGAATGAGGGACTTCTAAGATGCCCTCGTCGCTCAGGTCTTGCAAGGCAATGCCATGGCATCCGTCCTTGTTTTCGATTAAGCACGACTGTCCTTTCCAAATTAAGTCCTAAAGTCTATTATATTCTCCCATAATAAGCCGGCCTAAGCTTTGAACAGGAGAGACCCTTCTCCGAGGCTGCATCCGCACCGCAGAAATAATCCAGTTTCACACCACTTCAGCTACGAATTTTCAAAACTGTAGTTTATCGTAGCACCAGAGATACGGTTTTCCCAGACTTTCATAGCACTGAACCACGGCGGTTGGGAAAAGTGGCGTCGAACTGGATTATTTCCGCAATGCGGATTATTTCTGCAATGCTGAGACTTATTATTATAATATTATTATTATCCGTCTACACAGGTGCATTCGTTGGGAATGCAAAACAGGGACTTTTGTTGTTGCCAAAACCCCGGTGTTCGGTTTGAACTTTAAAATAAAAAACGTTTAAAAAGTATAGGTTTTTGTGTCAGGAGAGTAATCTCTGAGGTAACCGCCAAAGGAGATTGCTCAGGTAACTGGCCCCACGCTGGAGCGTGAAATTAAGTTAAAATCCCTGAGGTAAATTGCTGAGGTAATAATTGTAGGGGACTAGAAAAGAAAAAAGTGTCCCTTCTATAAAAGTATTAGAACAAAAGCACACTTCAGAAATTAACTTTGGAAAGTGATTTCTGAGGTAAAAAAATGGGGTGTTAACCGTCACTAAATGACGGTTAAAAAACGAAGCGTCGCCATTAATACTCATCTGAGGCACAGATAGTAGTATTTCCTGAGGTAAAAGTTTTGGCTAATTGTCGGGAAATACTATAAAGATGCCTCCTAAAAATAACGAAACCTCTAATGGTACCCCAAAACGGTGGAAGAAGAAATAATGGCTAGCCCTGATACTTCCATTTCTGAGTCGTAATTTCTGAGTAATGGCAACCCTAAAAAGGTTTTGTTGGCAAGATCGTGACCAGAGGAGGTTTGCGTTGCCTTCCCCTGAGGCTGAGAGAGTGTGACTTATAGCCCAAGGTCACCTAAGGGGTTTCCACGGCCAAGTGCGGATTCGAACCTTGGTCTCCCGCAGTCCTGGTCCAATGCTCAAACCGCTACACCGCACTGTCTCCACTTTTAGCAACTCTCTGCCAGGAATTTTCTTGGCAAGATTTGTCCAGAGGGAATTTGCCTTTGCCTCCGCCTCAGTGCACGGCCGAGCGGGGATTCGAACTCGGCTCTCCCAGAGTCCTAGGCCTACATTCAAACAAAACAACCACCTGCTTTTATACGAGGGCATTTCTTTTTTGAAAAACAAGATTTATTCAGGCTTGCAATTGCCTTCCTCTTAGGCTGAGAGAGTGGGACTTGCCCGAAGTGTACTCCCAGGGCTGAACGAGGGTTCGAACCCTGATCTCCGAGAGTCATAGTCCAGCATCCAAACCACTACACCACATGTTACTTTTTAAGGTGTTTTTAAAAAGGGTTTTCCCTTAGAGGTTGAAAGAATGGGACTTGCTTAAGTGGGTTTCCGTGACGGAACAGGGACTTGAACTCGGGTCTTGTAGTTCGGCGCTCAAGCCTATGCCGGCTCTGACAGTGGCCTAGTAGATCTTAATCTACCTTCTAGTTAGCCTGGATCAGCACTGAAAGAAGTCACTTCCGCGCCGCGACTGATCCCCTATTGCTTTTTGGCAGCAAGGGAGGTCTCACCCCAATGGCCCCTTGCAGACATCCATGCAAACCAGAGGCTGGAAACAAGTCACGGCCTTTAATGGTTCCACCGCCTTCGCCGTCCTCCGCCATTCCCCCCCCAAAGTTTCCACTAGGGAGAGAGCGCAGCTCCGCGGGGCGTGCACCGAACCGATGGCAGACTGAGAGTTTCGACGGGTACAAAAAGAAGGGCGAGAGGCAATGCCGGATGGCGGCACACGCGCATGATCACGCACACAGACACACGCACGCAGACATGGGACGCAAAGGCGGCTGCCGTGTTGGGACCTTGCCGATCCCCAACAGTTTGGAGGATCTGTTTAGCTCTCCTCTCCGCGGTTCTTTACACGCAAGGCTGGCAAAAAGACGGAGGCGGCGTGTCCTCTCGGCGAGCTCTCCATAGGGTGGGTGGGTGGGAAATACCGGCCCAATATTTTGGGTCCATGGAAGGCGGGCAGCCTCATTCCTGAGTCTCTTCCGACCGCCATTTCAGCGACTCTTCCTTGCGGGCGTCGGGCTTGATCTGGTTCCGCATCCCTCCCAGGAGGTTGGAGGTGGCCTCCGAAGCCACGATGAGGGGCTTGACCACAGTTGGGGGAATCTGGCGTAAGACGCCCCCCACTGCTCCGGTGATGCCCTTTTGCTCATGGCCACGGGCAGCCACGTCGCAGATGGCCTGAGCGGTGTCAATCACGCCCTGGAGGAAGAGGAAGGGAATGAAAACGTTAGGGATGGAGACATAAAACAACCTGCGTCTTAAGAGTACAGATTCTTGTTGCTCCTGTGTGATTCAAGTCATTTCCAATTTATGCCAACCCTAAGGCAAGCCTATGACACTTGTCCCTCCATATTTACTAGGATTAGGGGCACAAGACCCTTGTGAATGTGGAGAAACCGTAAATAACAAAAACACACCTCTAGGAATCTCTAGGTCCTCCAGGGCAACTCTGTGGTCAACGTCCAACAGACACTGACCATCAAACTGTGCCGGAGGAGCTACAAAGGCCTAGTAGGGTATTCTTTCTAGGAATCTCTCAGTCTTTCAGTGCAACTTTTAGTTAAAGTTGACCACAGAGTTGCACTGGAGGACCTAGATATTCCTAGAGAGAACATATTAAATCAAATCCGTGAATAATCAAAGCCGCAAATATCAAAGCCGCGAATACGGAGGGATGAGTGTACGGGGTTTTCTCATTCAGTTTCTTCAGAGGGTACTTTCTTTCCTTGGAAAAGTTACAGGCGCTCCACTGCCCTGCTTAAGCATGGCATCTGGGGAAAACTTCCCGCGGTCCACCATACCTCTCGCACGGTGTCGTAGGCCTTGGCCACCCCTTCGCGCAGGTCGGCCGGTTGCTGGCCACGCTTCAGCTTGCGGGTTTGCTTCTTGTCCAGAAGCGTGCGGTTCAGAGGGGGAGCCGTCGGAGACAGGATGTCATAGACCGTCTCCGCAGTGGCCTAAAAGGCAAGAAGAAGGGAAGATGGCTCTGAATGACAGAGGGATGTGTGGCTCCGATTCCCCCTTTCCATTTTTTTGGGGGGGAACCCCACTATCAGTGTCTCAGGAGGCAACACAAGTCAAAGATTGTGCCAGGCGCATCCCTTGGAAGCTGTTCAATAGCAGCACTTATCAGTGAACTCGGCACTCTCTAAGCGGTTTACAATCTGTAAACCAATTGCCCCCAACAAGCTGGGTACTCATTTTACCATCCTACGAAAGGATGGAAGGCTGAATCAACCTGGAGCCCTCTGGGACTGAACTCACAACGTTGTGGCTGCAGTAACCACTGCACCTCTAGGGCTCCCTCATGTTCACAACCACACACAAGATCTTGTTGCATTACTGTTCCTCCTTGGTGAGAGTTTAAGATAGGTGGGCAACTCTAGCAGTCTAGTAGGCCATATTAGCCCTGTGCCACAAAAAAAAAAAAAAAAAAAAAAAAAACAACCCCAAACTTCCTGAGGCTAAGAGAGCAGGACTTGCCCAAGATAATCCAGTGGGTTTCCATGGCTGAGCAGGAATCGAACCCTGGTCTCCCAGATTCCTAGTCTGATGCTCAAACCAATACACTAACAATACACTACAGTAACTCCACTTCTGCTAGCGTTTTCTTTGCAAGGTTTGTTCAGAGGGGGTTTGCTTTTGAGTCCTCTAAGGGATGTGGGGGGCATTTCCATTATGCATTTGCCCCTCCCAAGGCCATTTTAAGACCAAGAAAGACCATTTCTTCCCCCAAAATAGGAAGTAACCAGAAGCCATTGCTGGCTTACTTCTGATTTTTTATAAAGGTCTTTCCTGCTCCGGGAGGAACCCAAAATGTGGTAACCCCAGGTTTAATGGGAACTGCCCCCCCCATCTATGTCCTCTCCACACAAACACACACAAACACACAATAATTGCATGCCCCAGACCTGGATGGCTTGCACCAGGCGGTTGCTGAGTTCGAGAGCAGCCGAGGCGGTCGAGGTGCCGAAAGAGGCGGCCCCCCGCTGCAGCCCCCGGATGATGCGTCCATCTTTGCGGTACTGTTCGATTGGTAGCCAGAAGAGATCGCGGAGGCCGTGGACTAGAGAAAGTGGCAGCAGAAAAAGGAGAAAAGAGGAAGATGAAAAGCAGAGCTGTAGGAACGAAGGCTTTGAAACCCCATCTCTCTGCAGGAGGGTTACCTGTTTTACCTCTTAATTTCAGCCATGGAATTATAGACTCTTAGAGGGGACCGGAATGGTGAACCCGCCGCCACGCTGGAATATATAATCCCCCTTAAATATGTCCCTCCAACCTCAGTTGAAAGACCTCCAAAGATGGAGAAATCCACCAACCCAAGAGACCGGATTGGTTAATGAAGACAGCTAAACTTGCCGAAATGGATAAATTGAAAACGCTTATCAAAGAGAGATCTTGGAACAAGTTGAAGAAAGACTTACATATATAGAGTCTAATTGTGGGGGACGAGTCAGTTTTAGGCTTCGTAAAATAAACAGAGTCTGTATGTTGTGGAGGCATATAAATATATCATGGTATATAAGGAAGCATAGCAATAGTGGTATGTATCCATCGACTGGGAAGGGATGAAATCTCTAGTATATGTTTGCTTTTGTTTGGTAGTATAGGCAAGTTTGTTTCTGTTACTGGATACACGTTTTAGTTAAGTGCATCAAATTTGTTTATAGTTGCGTTTAAGTTCAATAAAAATAATTGATTGTGTATTCCTGCATGGCAAGGACTGGATGGCCCTTGTGGTCTGTCTCTTCCAACTCTACGATTCTATGATGATAAAAAAATAAAGAGCGAAAAGACCTCAAAAGGTTCCACCCCGGAACCAGTTCTTTCCAAGACTGAACAGCTTTTACAGTCAAGAAGTTCTTTCTCATTGCTTAAGTGGAATCTCTTTTCTTGTAACTTGGATCCAATTGTTTTGTGCCTGCTTCAGAAAACAAGCCCCGTGGTTGTTGAATTCTTTTGTCTGGATACTTACAGAGCTGTACCACAGAATGCATGGGTCCCACGCCCCCAAGGATGCCCGGCAGCTGGTTCTTGCGGATATCCGTCAGCCACTCGGTCAAGGCGTAACTCACCACCTTCTCTACGCCCAGAAGCCTTGGGAGAACGGATGAGAGAGGGTTTGCTCACTGGACAATGCCTGATCCTGACCCTTGTCATTGAAATAAACAACCCAAGCAAGCCACGACTCCAGCACTTATCAAGTGCAAGGGGAAACTGAGGCCCAAGGGCCACATGTGTCCTTCAGGGGCTTTTCTGAGAATGACTGGAAGGCCCTTCTCTTTCACTGACTCCCTCCCTCTATCCAAAATGACGGTGCCTTACCCGTGGCGACAGCAGAGTCTTTTGAGTTTGAGCTCGGAGCAGTTGAGCTGAGCGAGGCCGATCAAAATGCCAGCAAATGTACCCTGGCGAAACGGGAAATAACAACAGGAGGAAACGGGGAAAAGTCGATCTGTGTGCAAGAGACCATACTACCCGCTTCCCTTGTTCCTGGACTGATTTTTAACCTCCTCCTCTTCCCCGGTATGAGGGAGAGGTTGCAAACCTCCTTTCAAAAAGGCTGCTTCCAAACCCTTGCATTCTTCACAGATTGTGACGCAGTGATTTCCAGAGGCTGGTTGCTGACATAGATGGTTTGGGCAAAGGAAGGTATGGCTGGCTTCCTGTAGCCTGTTCCTAAGTCCCTGGAGCCTGATTCTAAGGTATCTGGCTACTCACCACTTGGTCCACGGTCACATGCTTGCCATGGTAGTCCAGCCAGATGGGCACTTCGGAAGTGAACCGGAACTCCCTGTAGGAGAGGAAGACGCCGGGTGGGAGAAAGCCCCGCTTAAAAAACCTGCTGTCCATTCTCCTAAGAAACCACCTTCCATCTGGGACCTCATCTGTCCAGTTCCTGTTGCAAGGTGCCCTCGCAGGCAACCGACTAGTATATCTTAACTCCACCGCTACTACTGATGGCTCCGAGTCAAGACGCCTGCTCATTTGAAATTTAAAGGTAGCTTTTGTAACGGTACCAGAAATAATTTTGTCGGGCATTACGGATAAAGAACCGGAGAGTAAATATGGATTACTTCTTCAATATCACAATGTGCACCTTTGAGACTAACTGAAAGACAGCGGTTGGTAGCATGAGCTTCCGTAGACTTGAGTCTACTTCCTCAGATGCATCTGGTGAAATGGAAAGCCCTGGGCAAAACAGGGGCATCCCTTAGGATGTGTGAGGGTAACACCTCAGGGAGCAGTCACACACTGTTGGGTCCACCAGCCACTCTCCCTCTGCCATCCATCGTCTTTGTCCAACCCTAGCAATGCCCTTGGGGCAAGAGAGAGCCTGTGACATAAGCCAGAACATCACTACTACAGTCAGAAAAATGACTCCAGCTGTCCTCCTTGTGATGCTACTCACCGAAAGTAAATGGGCTGGTCAGATGAGGAAGAGGAGGCGTTGGACAAGGAGCTGTTTTCGCTGGCTGTGGTCTCCATTGAAGCCATCATCTCCCCCTCGGTTCCCTCGGCCTCCTTCCCAGGGGACTCCGCACGACCTTTCAAGAGGACGGAGAAAACACCATTTCTTGTTGTTGTGTGCCTCCAAGTCAGTCCTGGCTTACAGAGACCCAAGGGCAAACTTATCACGGGGCTTTCTTGGCAAGATTCGTTCAGAGGGGGGTTGGCCATTGCCTTCCTTGGAGGCTGAGAGAATACGACTTGCCCAAAGTCACTCAGTAGGTTTCCACAGTGGAGCAGGGATTCAAAACCTAGTCTCCTAGGATCCTGGTCTATCACACACAACATGCCATAGTGGGTTTCAGAAGACAACATGGATGAGGAATAAGAATGAACGAACCTTCCAAAGATCCACTCCTATCCCATTCCCTTAGAAACTTCCCCTTAATCCAGAGTCCTCCAAATGCTTTGGAATATAACTCCCAATGTCCCCAGCCAGTATGACTGATGGTCATGGGACGATGGAAATTGTAAGCCAACAGCCTTTGGAGGTTGGGGATGGCTGGTCTAAGGGACAGTGGCTCAAGAGTACTTACCTTCTGAGCCAGTCTCGATGGGCACTACTGGGTTAATACTGGCAACCACACTGGTGAAGAAGTCTTTGAGGAAGAACAAGGCATCCTTGCGTGAAAAGAAAGGAGAAATGGTGTTACTTTTTGGTGTACCTGGATGGATATCTCCCTGCAGCTCCAGGTTGTAAAGGGTGGGTGGTTGCAACCAGGAGATGAACGGAGTAATCTAGAAGCCCTCCATTTCAAGTTTGCTGGGTCTGCCACAACAGAAGGCCACCAAAACAAACCACAGCCACACACATGTGAGCCTCTCCAGTTCCCAGCCAACAAAGCCACTAATACAAAACTTTTGTTTAGAATGACGTTATAACTGAAATTGGAGCTATTTTACTGGGACTGCCCAATGAACAGTTTAAGATGTTGAACTGTTAACGCTATAGGATTTTGGCTGCTAGATTCTTATATGCCCCAAACTGGAAAAACTGAGAGATACCTACAATGGAGGAGTGGCTATCGAAGATATTTAAAATGGCTGAAATGGGTAAATTGTCAGCAGTGATTAAGTGGAAATCTTTGGATAAATTTAGAAAACAAAGGGAAGCATTTATAAATTATGTTTAAAAAAAGAGAAGAGGATACTGGTGGGGTATGAATATTATGTTTTCCACCAGAGTCGACCACAAAATCATGCTGGAGGATGTAGGCCGCGTCCGCACTGCAGCAACGATCCAGGGCTCAATGCTATGGAATCCTGGGAACTGTACTTTGTTGATGGGACTGCCTTCAAAACAGAGAAGGCAGCACGAAAGCATCAAATCGCCTTTACCTGGTCAATGTTGAGCCTCAGTGGCATGAGCGAAACACGAAGGCAGCACTCAGGGCCCCCCAAGCCGGCCTCGGGGCAGACGTGTAGGGCTTTGATGGTAAGCTACGAAGGAAGAAATGGGATCAGCCTTGGGCCTCGAGGAAAAAAACCCACAAGTTCATATGGCATTCTTATATGGTATTCTCGGTTTATATGGTATTCTTATCTCTGGAGCACCAGAAAACAAACTGAGTCCCTCTTTAACATCACATCCCTTCAGTTATTTAAAGACGGCTGTCATGCCTCACTCGCCACAACCCTACCCAGTCCTTGTACTTGATCCCTGCCTCCCGCCTCCAGCCCCGTACCATGTTGGAGTGGGCGCGCCGGGGCATGCACTCGCTGCTGTACAGGTAGAGGAACTTGTTGATCTGCGAGGAAGCCAAGCGGTCCCGAATCTCCAGCTCTTGGACGATGAACACCTGCCGGGCCATGGGCTGCTCCTCCGCCTCCAGGGATGGCTTCTCAGGTGCGCTGCTGGGATATGTTTCGTGCTGAAAGCTCACCTGGGGAGAAGAAGAGGCAGCAGCGGGCTGGCATCATCATTGGCATCAATAGATTGTTAAGACCTGGGGTGGGCAAACTGAGGCCAACCAGGGACATTTTTGTGCCACCCTCAGGGGTCGAAAACATTTTTTCCCATTTTTTAAAATATAACTTTATTGACCTCTCCACAAAACTCACACTCCTGGAAACAACCTGTAACTTGCTCCTTCCAAGTTCTTTGATCTGACCCTGCACCTCCCCAGTTTTAATTTAACTGTTAACTGCTACACGACTTTTTCCCATCCTGTTCCTTTCACCTTCCTCCTGCTTGCCCAAAACACAGGCATGGCCCATTCTTAGGCAGTAAGAGAGTCCATTTTTTGCACTGGCTTGCTGACAACACGGAGATTCATTTCTCCCAACAGAACACCAAAGGAAACAGGTAAGCAGAGGGCTCACCAGACCCTGCTCACCTTAACCTGCCCCCTTCCCGATCCTCAAACCCCAGCCATGTCCCACCTTTGTCAGCTGGATCTCCATCAGAAGGTCATGGATGCGGCTGGTGCCTCCTTGGGCCCGCCATGTGTTCTGGGGCCGATTGGTGACAGAGGACCGGGAAGGGGAGGATCGGACACTGGAAAGGGACGGCTTCGTCCTGAAAGTGGATCGGTGGGAGAAAGAAATAAGACAAAAATCAGAGGAAGGTTGGGAAAAAAGCCAAGTCTGCCACTGTTTTCGAGGAATTCCTTTTCGTCTTGAAGCTGCTGATCACACAAATATTTCCATTTGCCAGTGTTTATCAATGACAACCCCACGCAAGAAAACACAGTGATAGGTTCACCCTAACGTAAGTTGGAAATGACTTGGAAGGCACATAGTGAATAAAGGGAACTCACCTGGGCGAATGGGCATGCCCCGATCCCGATCGGCTGGCCCCGAAGTCCCTGCCTCCGTAGAGATGCCACACCACCGAGATCTCCCGCATCATCACCCGGCTCTCTGGCACCGGGAAGCGCGAAGGAGCCTTCAGCAAATCCGTGCTCCCCAGGGGCCGGGAGAAGTGCCCCTCTTGGATGCAGATGGGCCCTTCCAGAAGCTTTGTCACCACTGGCTCCCCATCCCGGGGCTACAAAGAGCAGAAGAGAAAGAAGACAGTGAGATACTAAGTTCTGTTGGGACTCTGTCCTGGGCCCAGGCCCAGGTAAGGATTCAAAGGAAGAAAGGAAAACATTGGTATGGGATCATCCGGAAGCCTACCTTCCATGCTCCACTAATCTAGTTTGCCAGTCTTGCCCACAAAATTGCTGTTGCAGGCAGCTTAACACAGGGGTGGGGAAAGGGCAGATTGAGAGCCCTAGGACCCCATAATTCCCCCTCATAATTCCCCCATGACTTCCCCAACCTCTTTCATTTAAAAAAAAAAACTTAGCTGGGGGCTTCGGAGACTAGTTCAGGGCCCAAATGTGGGGTCTGGAAGCCATACCCAAGGCCCTGCTCTGCTCAGCCCTGCCTTACCGGGATCCCTGTGCCTGGAGCGTCCAAGATGCAGAAATCATCTGTGGCCTCGCTCTCTCCCTCGCTGTCCTCCGAAGGGCTGAAGTCCAGCCCCTCTCCCACGGGGGCTGGCGGTGGGGCTGGGGTCTTCGCCTTGCCTGCAGCGCCATTCTCTCCAGGGAACAGGTACACCGAGACAGGAGACGGCTGCCGCCTGAGCCCAGAATCACCTGGGGAAAAGAGGACAAGTTCAAACCCAGCAGGCTACACTCAACCCTCCCCAGATATCAGGGGAGTAATTAAAACCCTCCTCCAAACCCAAGAAAATTACTTTTTTTTTGCACTATGGAGCCCAGCGTTCCCTAGCCGCAAAGACCCCTTGCCATGCTGCTTATGGGATTGGAGAATTAGGAATCCAAAAGACATCATTCCTAAGAGGGAATCTAGTATCTAGTAGGGATTTCTCCCGGTGCTGTAAAGGCACACCTTGGTGAAAAAAGGAATTTTAGATGAGATGCCATAGCAGAGAATGCTCTGTTGCTACACATCGCTTCAAGGGGTGGCTGGACCTCATAGCCCCATCACCAGGAACATCATCCTATCTGTTCTAAAGCCACTTCAGGGGTTTGCAAAAGGGAAGCCAAACTCTTGTATTGGGATGGAGACCTTCATCCAGCCAGCAGGGTTCTTTAAGAAACCGCAGGACGGCTCATATTCCCAAAAGCCCATGGGTAATTGTGCCATTTTCCTCCACCTCTTGATAAAGATCTGCTACCAGGAGTTGTCTCTTACCGGTCTCGCTGGCCAGCTCCTGCAAGTTGCGCTCCGTGTCAATCAGGGCATCCGTCAGGTCGCGCTGGTTAATGGCCGCCGTCTCGGCAGGGGGACACGTAGGCAGAGATGCTGGGCTCTCGGACAACTGTCAGAGAAAAAGAGCAGGGTTGGGTGTGCTGAAAGGAGGTGGGCATGGAATAAATCCTCTACAACACCGTGGGGGAAAATGTGACCCCAAAGCGCTCCCACCTCCAGTCTCCAAACTTCCCATATTTGGGGGCCATTGTTACCTGAAAACCACATAGAAACTCCCTTCCACACATACACATGTCCTACATGGCAGGGGGTTGAACTGGATGGCTCTTGCAGATCCTTCCAAGTCTATGAGTCTGTGAAAAATGCCCTTATCCCACCCACACTTATCCAGTACCCCCACACTACCCCCAAATGCTTCCATTTTCCTCTGTAGTCCCTCTCAAAATGACAGCAGGAAGTCAATATACAATGTCACTCCCTGCAGACATTTTGAGAAGGACTCTATAGAGGAAAGCAGAGGTATTTCAGCTTGGAGTCCATCCCTCCTCTAGAGAGAGATGAGCCTCCCAGTAAGGGACTTTATGTTTTGTGCCATGTCTGGTATCTAGTACCCTTTGCCCTCTGCCCACCATTTCACTCCTGGCACTCACCTGCACCTTCTGCCCCGCTATCTCAGTGGGGCTGTCGTGCCGGGGTGGCGGGTGCAAGTCGCCGTTGTTGACCACGTATTGGATGAGGTTGGCGAGAGCTGCGCAGGAGTCCGCGCAGGTGTGAACGTGAACCACGTTGTTGGAGCAACGCAGCTCAAAGAGCGGACGAGTCTGTGCGGAAGGGGGAGCGTGTGTGTGTCAAAAACGAAAACAAGCTCTGATCAAGCACTTGCCCAGAAAACATTGTTTTGAACAACATGAACCATATACGCAAGCCATCCAAACGAACGACATTTGGGGGGCTGACTGTTATTTCGGCTGAGTAACTAGGACTCGTGGTTGGCAGCTGTCACCGTTGAAAGGAATGGGGAAAATTGTGAAACAAAATATAAAAACAAAAGCAAAACCCCAAAACATTTCCTTTATGGGAAGTAGATCCTCCCACTGAAAGGAAACCTTTTTAAAACCTATTTTAGGTTCACGAACTGAGTCTGACAGCAGACTGAACTGAACAGGTCTACAGAAAAAGAGATCCCTCCTAAACACTATGGAGCAGGTGGGCTTTTAGTCTGTGATTCTATATTACATTTTATTGTATAGTGTATGTGATTTTATATAGAGAGGTTTTAATTGTTAGAATTTTATAGGTTTGATCTGTGAGCTGCCTTGGGACCCTCTGGGGAGAAAGGTGGGATATCAATGAAAATAAATACATAAATAAATAAAATAAACATTATGAAGAATTTCTCGAGGGTTAAAAGCTGTTTGACCATGGAAGACGCTGCTTCAGAGGATGGTGGAGTCTCCTTCTTCGGAGGTTTTTAAACAGCCTGGATGGCCATTTGTCATGGAGGGTGCTTGGACTGTGTCTTCCTATTAAACCCTTGTGGTCTCTTTTCACTCTATGGTTCTATGATTTGAGAGCGAAGTACTGGTTTGACTCTTGACTTGGGGGGGAAAATGCCCTTCACCATGCTTCCCACCTCTGAAGAGCCAAGTCTACCATTCAAAGCCTTATTTCCCTTTTGTGATGTCCCTGGCCAAATGGTGTGGGCCTGTTGCTCTCTGGAGCATCTCCATGGAAGAAGGGCCCTGCTACCCTTCAAAGGCTGGACTGGAGATGCTTTACCCAGGGCAAGGGAACTGTGCCCAACCAGGCCACCAAGAACTCACCAGCTTCCCGGTGGTGGCTCCCTTCCAAGTGGTGATCACTAACTCCAGAAGGTCAACATCCACGACACAAACGTAATCTGCGGCCAAGAGAGAAGAAGAAATTTGACGTCAAGCCGGCGTCTCGCGTGCCCCAAATCCCAGGGACTCCTTGAGCCCAGGAAAAGGGATCCCACTTCAAACATGAGGAAGAACGTCCAGATAGTAAGAGCTGTTGCACAGTGGAATACACTCCCTTGGAGAGTGGTGGAGTCTCTTTCTTTGGAGGTTTTTAAACAGAGGCTGGATGGCCATCTGTCAGGGGTGCTTTGATTCTGTGTTTCTGCATAGCAGAATGGGGTTGGACTGGATGGCCCTTGGGGGATCTCTTCCAATTCTATGATTCCATGAATGAATGAAACAAGCTACCTTTCCTCAAGTCTCCTGTCTCGGAGTCACACTTGTTTGAGAGGTAAAGGGCCGAGTCATCCAGAATAAACCTGTTGAGAGGACAAAAGGGTCAGTGAGCATCTTCCCTGCTTCTCTTTTGAGTGGATGCTGGAAAAACAGGCTCTGCGATCAGTTGCTGTCCCAGAGCTGGGTATGTTCCTTTCCTTACTAACCAAAAGGTTGTCATTCCATTGCTTCAAAAATACATTTGCATTATTTTCACCTGAGCACAAGAGCGGGCAAAGTGCAGCTATCTTTGTGGACCTCAGCTCCTGTAAAATCCCTAACCTGCCCTCTCCTTGGCCAAAAAGCCTCTAGGAGCCACGATTGACTTTCAAAAGAGATTGCAGACCTCCAGTAAAATCGAACATTTCATTTTCCCCCCATTTTGGCTGCAAAAAGAAAATCACCCTTAAAAGGCTTCTGGCCCACCCAAAGGATTCAAGAAAGGTTTGGGAAGCAGTGACCCACCGGAGGAGGAAGACCGACGTGTCCACAATGATGTTGCTCGAGAGGGTAAAGGTCTCGGCCGTGATGAGGACACGGATGGGTAAGTAGAGGGGCCTGCCAGTGGAAAAGAAAGAATGGATGAATGGATGAAACCTCAGCAGCGTCCCTTGGGTCGGCTTGAGTCAGCCTTGGATTGCCTTTGCCTCAGCTTGAGTCTGGCCCGTCTATAACGCTTCCAGACTTCTGGGACAGACACAATCTACAAGTCTCCAGAGGCCCGCTGGAGGCACCAGGTTGGTTCGTGTCATGCCTAGTGGAGAGCTGGGAGGAACTAGACCAACTTTCCCATGTTCCTTGTATTCCTTGGAATATCTGCAATGCTTCTCCTGTACCTGTAATCCACAGCACAACGGAAGAGGTGGGTGTGCAGGACTGTGATGACTGTGGGTGGCACAAAACCCAGGATTGGGTCATCCAGGACATCCAAGAAGTCAATCATCTGGGAGAACAATGTAGATAGGGTGAGACCAAGATGAAACGTCCATGCGTGCTGTACCCTCTGTCCTTTCTGAGGATCCTCCAGAGGCAGGGACCTCAAAGGGTCCAATCTCAGTCCAACAAAGCATGCCTCTACTCCACACTGATCTACTCCCCAGCCATTAACCGAGGACAGGCCCTATTTCATACACCCAAACCAAGAGAGGAAACCTGGTCAGTTCTGGGACTGGGAGTGAGACTTTCTCACCTGTGAGTACCAGCTCTGATGGGCCAATGCCATATAATGGCGCATGGTGGCACCTTCCAGCCGTAGAGTTACCAGGAACTCCTGTCAACAGAGAAGCAAGAACCTGGGCCTTAGATTTTTCTCCTCCGACCCCGGTGTTGTATATCCTCACAACAACCCTGGCAAGGTAGGAGAGAAGAGAAAAACAGTGTGTGGCGGGCCCACAGAGGGAGGATTTGAACTCAAATTCCATCCTAAAGACTAGCACTTGTGGCCATGTGAGTGCATCCTGTTATGCAGACAATGTACTCAGTTCTAGAGGCAGGCAGGCCATCGGTGGACACTTTGCGGTGCATCCAAAGTGAAATAATGCAGTTTAACACCACTTTAAGTGCTGCCGCTCCCTCCTATGGAATCCTAGGATATGTAGTTTTAGAAAGTCTTTGGCCTTCTCTGCCAAAGAGTGCTGGTGTCTCATAAAAGTACAAATGCCAGGATGCTTCAGATGGAGCCAGAAATGAAGCAAAGAGAAAATGCAGAACGAAGAACTCCTGAGGCAGAGCAAGACTAAGGTTTAAAAAACCCCAAATTCTCCCTTGAGCCTAAGCAACAGGGTTGGGAGAGGAAAGACAATCCCCAGGCGCATCCCAAGTCCAAATCCGTTATCATCTCTTTACTGAAAGAACCAATACCTTGATGTTCTTTTCCAAGTCCAGGTTGATCTGGATGGCCAGGGAGAGCATTTTGAGGGGCCCTTCCTTCTTACTCCCCAAGGGCCAGGTGATGGGGCCCTCCTGGGAGGCGTAGATGGTGGGGTGCAGCCCCTCGGGAGGCAAAAAGTTGGGGATTTCCAGGTGATCGGCCATGAGGTAGTCCTCCACCACAGCTGCAAGGACATTCAGGGTTAATATCGCGCAACAGCCACCTGCGTGCATCATTATATTTTCAGCTCAAAATGCTCCTACAGCAAGTAGACAGCATCATGCCTTGGATCCAGAAGCCAGTGAGATGCCCTCCCTCCATGCCAACTGACACTGCTGTGGCCTCTGAGAGAGGGAAGAGCAGACTAAAGTCAGGCTGAAGTCCACAGTGGATTCACTACTCCATGGAGATGAAATCCACCAGCTTCCACTGGCCAGAGTTCATGCCGCCTGGGAGATTCAGGCAGGTGGACCCCCCAAAAAAGGTCTCCCTTCCATATTTTGCTGTTGGAATGCAACTCCCAGAATCCCTGTTCATTGGTCCAGCCGGGTGGAGATTCTCTGGGAATAGCAGTCTGACATCCAAATGCTTGGAGAGGGTTTGGTCTGCTCAAAGCGACAGAGGCGAATCCCCTCTCTGCCTATGTTAAATGCTACTGGAGCCATCCCGGATACGCTCTGCTCCACTTTCTGCCGCAGCCTGTGGACCAGCCAGTGCCTTACCTTTGTGATAAAGTGCAACTTTCTCCGCTTCGATGCAGAAGTAGCCGAGGTCATCGCGCCCCTTGTACTGCGAGACGCTGAAGAGGCAGCCGTTCTCCACATCCAAGACCAGCTCTCCATGACAGCCCTCCAGCTTCTTGCCCCCCTCGCCCTGTGCCAGCAAAAAGAGAGCAGGATTAAAAATAGGGAAGGAAGGAAGAGAGGAAGAGAGGGACGACAGAAGGAAGGAGATGGAGGGGAAGGTGGGAAGATAACAACAAACAAGTTGCTACCTTGGCATCGCACAGAGCTGTGATTCGGCCCTTTCCCACACTTAGCAGAAGAGAGACGCAGCTCTGAGGAAAGGGGCTTCTCTGCTCCCCCTTTTTTCGCTGTGCCTCATCCACCGAATAGAAGTGAGAGTCTTCTTCCTCAGAGTCCGAATCTGGACAGTTGGGAGAAAAAGGTGTTTTCATAAAGCTCGGAAACTCTGCCAGTCCGAGCAAAGTACCCATAAGCGTTCATGTCAGGCATCCTGCTTCCACCTCAGACTAGCTTAGCTGCCCATGGCCTGCCTAAAAAAGATCTTTGCCTGCTGGCAGAAGGACGATAGATAAGATAAGGGCAGCTCAGTCTTCCTTGGTAGAGAATTTCAGAGTCTGGGAGAAACCACAAAGAAGGGTTTCTCTTGCATTCCTTCTTGTGTCTCCAGTTTGTGGTTGTGGTTGTGTGCGTTCAGGTTGCTTCCAACTTATGTCAACCCTAAGGCAAGATTTGTTTGGAGGGGATCTCTTCCCGCAGTGATCTTAAAACCTGATCTGACTACAAGGAACGAGAATGCTATTCCATCGGCAGCAGAGGAAGGGAGGAGCCTGAAGACTTCCAGAGGCTCCCAGCATTCCCTGCAGGCCCACACCATCGGCAGCAGAGGAAGGGAGGAGCCTGAAGACTTCCAGAGGCTCCCAGCATTCCCTGCAGGCCCACACCATCGGCAGCAGAGGAAGGGAGGAGCCTGAAGACTTCCAGAGGCTCCCAGCATTCCCTGCAGGCCCACACCATCGGCAGCAGAGGAAGGGAGGAGCCTGAAGACTTCCAGAGGCTCCCAGCATTCCCTGCAGGTCCACACCATCGGCAGCAGAGGAAGGTATCAGCTGAGGCAGCCTGGCAGCAGCTTTCCTGGGACTCTGGGGCCTTTAAAACATCTGCCCTGCCCCTTCCAGCAACTCCATCAGCTGAAGCAGTTTGACAGCAGTGTTCCTGGGATTTATTTTTCAATATATGTTTAAATATATTTGCTTTGTAAATCTTTTATGTATTTTAAGTGATCTTATATAACTTTGTAAACCGCTTTGATCTTTTTGGAAAGGCGGTATATAAATAAATCATTATTATTATTATTATTATTATTCCCCTCCAAACCACCAAGAGGAGACATCTGTGTGCTCCTCTGTCTTCTAACAACAACATTGGTGTACAGTGCCTCATGGGAGCAAGCCCCTTACCTAACTTAAAGGCAGACTTGCACATCTTGAAGTTTTCCTGACCGTGGATGGATGGGGGCCCTTCACTGGCAAAGGGGCTGATGATCGAACTGGCACTCCCCAGAGACTCAGAGGGGCTGGGAGGTGGGCTGTAGGGCTCCCACATCAAGAGGTCATTATTGATCCTGGAAGGAAAAAGGGATAGTAAACGTTCCCAGAGCGCTCCTCCCTTTCAATCCTCAGGCTCCTTCGCATCCCCATCCAACCTGGCCCACCATCTCCCCAAAATCCAAAACCAACCACGTCCACATTTTGTGCTGAATAAGTCCCAAACTGCAAAGATTCTCGACAGTCCAGCATTCCTCCCCACCAGGGTTTCTCAACGCTTGAAAAAAATGCTTTTGAACATTTGGAAAAAGCCATTTTTAAACATATTCTTTCCATCTCCATTCTAGGCGTATTCTTTCAAATGTAGTAACACTTCCAAGATCTGAGGAAGGACAAGCTAACTTGCGTAACAGAATCCAACCCCAACTCCAAAAAAAAAAAAAGGCACATGGAGCATTCACGTGGGAGGGAGGGATCTCTGACCTGTTGTAGATGTTCTCGTAAAACTCTTTGCTGGGGAGGAAGATGTGCATGGTGGGGAACGTCACTTCCAGAGCGTACCGGGAAGCCTCCAAAGTCTGGGTCTGGAACTTGGCCATCTCCTCGGGATCTCCAGGGATCACCATCTGTAAGCGGATCGGTTGAGAGAGTCAGGAGATCAGAATCTAGTAGGGAGAGCAGAGGTGGAGAACATCAACCCAGGGGCGAAATTCCACCATCTAGGCTTCCTTTGGCCACATCACCTTCCACCATAATGATTTCCTTCCATGTATTGTGTCCCCTCAATTCTAAAATTCTTCCAAGGCTTCTAAACTACTGGCAGAAAAAGCCAAAAATACACCCCTTTTGAACGTGGCTCCCAAGGACTTCCGTGAAATTACATCTAGTCCTTCAGAGGCTAAAGAGGTTCCCCATCCTTGTGAAGCCAGTGTGGAGATTGTGGTTTGGGCACGGGACTACGACTCTGGAGATCAGAGATCAGTTCTCCGCTCAGTCATGTGGAAACCCATAGGCTGACCTGGGGCGAGTCACACACCCACAGACCTAGAAAAACCCATGATATGGAGTTTGCGTCTCAGGACTGCCGCAAGTCGAAGCGACTTGAAGGCACACAACAAGAACAGTCCTTGCGGAAAAGAAAGATCGCCCACAGCGACTCAGAAACAAGGGCCAAACAAACCCAAAGAGAATACACACGCTATTGCTGTGGCTCCCTGTTGCAACCAACCCTACTGGGCCCTGTAAGGTCCCTCACCTCTTCTGTTTCGTACATGGTCCGCTTGGAGGAGAACGGCGAAGGCTCGGGTTGCTTCAGCTCGCAGGGGCTTTCTGCGGATGAGAGCTCCATCTCCTCAGGCTTTGGCAAGGTCGGGTCCCACTGGATGTTGCTGGTCCGGGGACGGAGGTTCAGAGTGATCCTGCCAGGTGGAAGGACCATGCTGGAGGAGAGCGCCACTCACCTCTGCCATTTCCCCCAAATGGCATTTCTCAACACTCGAACATTTCAAATGTTCCTTCCATCCTGACCCTGTCCATTCGGGCCAGAGTTGCACCGAAACCCATCTTTGGTGACGGTGGCAGTGCATCTAAAGGGGAAGCGTGGAGGGCAGACTTACTTTGGGAGGATGTACTTCTTCCCCGTCGTTTTGCCCGACAGGTCGGGGGTTTTGCCAACCCGGAAGCAGGGCACCGAGAACTTCTCACCGTCTTCATACACACCTGCAAAACAACAGGACTCAAAAGCCCTCCCAGCCAACACTAGGGGGACTGTTAACTGAGGCTTACCTATATTTTTATATAATATACACATGAGACTCAATACAGGTTGAGTCTCCCTTATCTGAAATGCTTGGGACTAGAAGTATTTTGGATTTCAGGGTTGTCGTGTTTTTGTTTTGTTAGTTTGCTTAGAATACATCTAACTACATATACATGCTTAATGGGATACTTTGAAGATGGGTCCCAAGTCTAAACGCAGCATTCATTTATGTTTCAATATACACCTCATACATATTGCCTAAAGGTAATTTTATATTATTGTTGTAATAATTTTGTCCATGAAACAAAGTTGGTGTAAAGTGTCGCTGTCTTCGTCATCCGTGAAAAAGGTTTTGGGCTTTTCGGATTTTGGAATTCTGGATAAGGGAAACTCAGCCCGTAGAATTCAGAGACACTTCCATTTCACCCATGCATCTGAGGAAGCAGGCCAAGGTCCAAAACACGCTGCAGAAATAATCCATTTTGAGACTGCTTTAACTGCCCTGGCTCAATGCTAGAGGATTCTGGAAACTGTAGTCCTGTAAGACATTTAGCCTTCTCTGTCAGAGAACTCTGGGGCCACAATAAACTACAATTCCCAGGATTCCCTAGCGCTGAGCCAGGGCAGTTAAAGGGTCTCAACTTGGATTATTTCTGCAGTGTGTTTTGGATCTTAGTCTACAACTTCTTTCACACAGTTACTTTCAAAGGTGCTACAAGATCCTTTTCCATATCTGCATGTGTGTATGTATATATTTTGATGATATGTGCATGTATATATATGTGTGCGTGCATACGGGCACACACAAACACATGTACATACATGTGTGTACATAGTATTATATATTACACACTGCACAGAGTAGGGCACGGAAACCTCCTCACTGTCTTTGTACGTGCCCATAAAAACAACACCAGCCAGACCCAGATCCAGACCCCTCTCCCAGTGAAAACCAGAAGGGCCAAAGTACAGCCGGGGAGTCCTCCTCCACCCCATGCCTTCCATACCATGTAGGTCGGTGAAGGAAAGCTCCAGCTGGGTCGCACCCGCCGGGCCAAGCTCTGTTCGGAAATCTGCGCCGGCCAGGTCCAAGAGCAGACGCTCCTTGCGTATCGCCTTCTCGGTCCCGGGCCGCCTCTCAGGCCAGGGGCGAAGGTCCGGGATGGGGAACTGGAGCCTGAGGGTGGCTTTTGGCGCGGACAAGTGCAGGCTGGCCTGCCACCTGGCAGCCAGGGGAGAATCTGCCTGGCGCCCAGGAAAAAGAGGAGGAGGAGGAGAAGAAAAAGGAGCGAAGAAAAGAGGTTAAGGCGGTTTCTTCAGACAAGGGGGAATGGGCCGTGGTGTTACAGGGACTGCGACGGACCCCACTTACCAAGTGTGTCTCAGGCCAGGCGGGCGAGGCGGGTACGATGGCACAGTGGAGCAGGGAACAGAGCCGGTCCAGCGCTGCCAAGTCCACGTCGGAGCAGAACTCTGCCAGTTCAGCTTCTAGCTCCATGGTTTGTTTGGCCGCGGCCTTGGCGAGACGGCTCTGGTGAGGACAATTTTCGATCACTGGCAAGCTTGATTTCTCTCCTTGCCAATATTTTTTGCTACTGTTAATTCCCCCTCCCCCCAAAAAAGTAAGTTTTGCCATGTTTATCCGAAAACTTTGGATCGTAACTTGTCAGCATGAGAAAACAACAATATATTTACCACTGTATTACTTTTATTGTGCAATTTTCCTCTACCTGATGCCTTCAAAAGGTTGGGGTCTCAAACCTCTCTCTCTTTGTCTCTCAAACCCAGGTCTCTCCCATGGTACAAATTTATAGCGTTTTAGTGCCACTTTATGTGCCATAGCTCCATCCGACCATGAGATACTAAAACTCTCAGGCGGAGAATTCCAAAAACCTCACAAAACTATCACTTCCAAGATTCCACAGGAAAATGGTATTAAAAGTGGAATCAATGTGAGGTGACTGCTTAGTGCTAAGAGACTCCCCACATTGGAGAAAAAGCTATACCGCTCTCTCGCCAACATCCCGAAGAAATGTTAAGGAAGGGCATCCTGAGGACCCTTCCCTCAGCTGTTGGTACGTACAATACGTTGCCCACCCTTTGCCACACTCACCTTGGAAGATGGCACCTTCTCTGAGTGCCTGGAGCGAACGCGGGCACAGGGTTGAGGCGACTGGTTGTAGGGGAAGGCACTAGGGGTGGCAAAGACCAGCAACTGGGGAAAGAAGAAGCCGTGTTAAGGTTTTTCTTTAGGAAAATGGCCTCTGACAAAATGCCCGCTTCTTGACACGCTTTCCGTCGCTTCCTTTGCCCAGCAGCCATTTTATAGGATTGGCAGCTCATGAGATGCCACGGTGGATGAAGGGCCATGTAGGGTTTCCGCTAGCTTTGGGGCAACCAGGATGGTAAAAGCTCTGGAAACAAAATCCTATGAGGAACAGCTTAGGGAGCGGGGGATATTTAGCTCGGAGAAGAGACAACAGAGAAGTGACATGATAGCCGTCTTTAAGTATAGCCAGCCTTCCTGTATCCATGTGTCCCACCGTCCACAGCTTGAAAATATTGCCCCGCCAAAAGAAAAATCCCAAAAAGGAAACTTTGATTTTGCCATTTTATATAAAGGACACCATTTTACGATGCCACTGTATAGAATGGGACTTGCGCATCCATGGATTTTGGTATCCGTGGGGGATCCTAGAACAAAAGCCCGGTGGATACCAAGGGCCTACTGTAACTGAAAGTATTTCATGTAGAAGATGGAGTGAGCTTCTCTTCTTTGGCGGCCAGAAACTAGGACCCAAATTACAAGGAGGAAGATTGGATTAGATGGCCATTACAATCCCTTTGAACTCTTATGATTTTATACTGAAGCACCCAGGAGTTGCCGGGAGGCGTGGTGTAGTGGCTTGAGTGTAGGACTAGGACACTGGAGACCGGGGTTCGAGTCCCGGTTTGGCCATGCAAACGCACTGAGCGACCTTGGGCAAGTCACACAGCTTCGGCGGACGGCAACGGCAAACCCCCTCTGAAAAAAACCTGGCACGAAAACCCCACGATAAGGTTGCTTTAGGGTCGCTGTAAGTCGGAAACGACTTGAAGGCACACACCGACAACATTTCTAGCTAAATTTCCCCGAGGACAAATGGAGTTGAAAAGGAGGGAGATGCTGGGAGAAGGAAATCAAAACGGCACCCAGCTTCTTCCCTGCATCCCCGACGGATGGCCCTCTGCCAATGGGGATGCTTTGAGGGAGAGTTCCTGCATGGCAGGGGGGTCGGACTGGATGGCCCTTGGGGTCTCTCTTCCAACGCTATGATTCGATCCCCATTCCTCACACTGAGCAGGCTCAACCCTCACCTCGGTGTACTCTGGCTTAGCTTGCCCACCGTCGCGTGGCCACAGGCACTCCAAAATCTCCAAGAGCCTGAACGATGCGTCCCAGCTGAGCATGTGCAGCTGCCCAGAGGCCTTGTGCTCGCAGCTGATCTGCACCGCGGCCCCCGTGAGCCTGAAGAGAGAAAAAAGAGGCGCTAAACCAAGGCACCGCAACTTCAAGTGGGGTCCAGGGGCTGGTTTTCTGGCTGAGGAACCATTTGGGGATCACAGTCTTCCCCGTACTGGCCCACCACAAAACCAAAACAAAAGTGGGAGCATCAGAAATATACGTTTTTACAAAAGTCTGAAACCGGTCCAATGAATCTGCATAAGGAGCCAACTGGTATTTCTGCCTAGCGCCAAGATTAGAAATAGCATGCCACTGGGAAGCACACGTTTCCCGTTGGAAAAAAGAGACTTGGCTCTCTGGCCCTTACAGAAAAGCTGACCGGGGGGTGGGGGTGGAACGATCACCTACATAATTTATTCTACGCAATATGCCCCGATTTATCAATTATTCTAACTATAACAGTAGACATCATAGCTGTGTCAGTCTGGAATATCAGCATGCAAAGGGATCTTGTAGCACCTTTAAAACTGAGCGAAAGACGTGGTAGCCCAAGCTTTTTGGTCTACTTCTTCAGATGCATGGAGTGAAGGGCTGCCCAGGTGACTTTGAGCAAGTCACGCTTTTTCAGCCTAAGAGGACGGCAATGGCAACCCCCCCTCTGAAGAAACTTGCCAAGAAACCCTATGATAGGTTTCCGTTAGGGTCTCCGTAAGTCAGAAATGACTTGGAGGCACACAACAAAAGCAACAACAAGAATACCCATGGAAACGCACAACTTGCTGGTATGGTAATGAGGCGACAAGTTCCGTTTTAATGATGGTTGTTGAAGGACAAAGGCAAAAAGAAAGAGGGTGCCTGAGGCCAGGGTGGGTGGGTGACCATACGAATGGTGGAAAGTTTGAGAATGTGGTGTGTACACACCACACATAACAAGAAGATGCTCTTGACCAGTTTATCCCAACTCCATTCTGGTTCCCAGTCTGAACACACCACGTTCCAAAACTCCATTGTTTAAACCTGTCACCTCATCACCAGACCCACAAATTTGGCATTTCTATGGCCATCCATACAGTCCGATCATAAAGGTACATCCTGGGCACCAGTTCACTCCATGCATCTGAGGAAGTAAACCAAATCTATGAAAGTTTAGGCTGCAGCTTCTTTTGCTCAGTTAATCTCACCCGTTTGACAATGTAATAGATTGCCTTGGAAGGTGGTGGACTCTCCTTTTCAAGGTTTTTAAAGAAAGGTTGGATGGGGATATTATGTATTCTGCACTTTAGGAGTTGGACTAGCTGGCCCTTGTGGTCCCTTCCAACTCCAAGCTTTTAAAGCAACCGGAGAGGCAGAGATGGCTATTGAATCCAACATCAGAAAAGTAGTGAACGCATTAAGTATTTTAGTCCAAGCATTACATTAAAGGCAGCACCCCAAAACAGCTCCTTTGAAGCTCCCACTAAGATCTAAAGCGGATTCGCTGATCTCAGCACCCCCAATGCACTCTTCTGGGTTTGGATTCTCAGCCCCTTACCTGACGTTACTTCGGGGACAGGCCCCTTCAAAACACGGGCGCAAAAGGTGGAAATCCCGGCCCCCAAAGGCAGAGTCCTTCAAGCCTTCTAGCTGGGAGAAGAAATGCTGAGCCAAGAGACGGTGGTGAGGACGGTCGAGGGGCATGGGCTCTGGGGCCGGTTGCAGCAGTGTCAGAGTCAGCCCGCCGACGGTCAGCCGCAGCAGCACCTCGGGATGCTGGCTTTCCAAGGAGGGGGGCAGTGGGTGGTGGCTGGCTTTATCTGGAAGAGAGAAAGAGATAAACCTTATGGGTCATTTCTAAGTCCAGAAAACTATGAACAGGAGGCCTAAAAGCGGGGGGGGGGGGGACCCCTTTTTAAAATGTTGTTCCTAGCATGCCACGGCCAGCACGGCAAGGAATTTTTCTCAGCTCTGGCCTTGCAAACCTGGAGGGAATTCCTCTAAATTGCTCCGTTAGCCTAGTCCAAACCAGTCTTCCATCTTGCTAATCTCTTTCTCTTCCACAAACCCCAGAGAATGCTGGACACAGACACACAGACACACCGTATGCAAGGCCAATGGAAGTTGGGGACCCTCAAGGATTATAAAATTGGCCCTCCACATTTGCGGCTTTGGCTTTGGCAGATTCGATTATTTGTGGTTTCGATCAATATGCCCTCTCTAGGCATTTGTAGTTCATCCAGCGTGATTCTATGGTCAACCTCCGGCAGAGGTTGAGCATAGAGTTGAGATGGAGACCTTGAGAGTCCTAGTTGTTCCCTCAGATTTTTTAAGAAAATATATATTTTTTAATTTGTGGTTCTTCCACTTTCATGGAGACCTGCGTCCCTAACCCCAGTGAATGTGGAGGGCCCACTGAACTGGAGAAGAAAATAATGAAAATCAAAGTATGCAAGTGTGACCCATCTCCCCTTCCACAGCTGGAACTGCGACAGAGAAAAATTCACTCCTCTCCTCTTGTCCCTTCTTAGCGGTTTTTACTGGCGTGTCCACTAAAATCTACAGAAATGCGCATTGTCACAACCGTGGCCGTCCGCCTGCATTGCATGCATTTGGATGGCTGCGCACTTCCCGAAGAGGGAAGGTGAATAGGTGCGAATTTGCTCAGGAAAGTGAAGACAATTAACTGTTGGTGCAAATGTGCAAACATCTGAAGCAATGTGCATATTACACGTACGCATAGGCAAGCTGAAGGACTCCCAAAACCATCTCTCCGGTGAAAGAGGCCCAGATCCCTCCCTCTTTCCCACACTTTCCCTTCTGGAACATGGTGGAAACTCTCTCTTACTTGGTATCCTGCTGAGGCAGGGCAGGGTAGCAGCAAAGGGAGAGTGTCCGTAACGCCTGGGACTGCTCAGGATAAACTGCGAGGAAGAGAAAAGGGGCATGAGTCGAGAATGGAAGGGCATCCTATTGGGGAGAGTCTCCCCCAACCCTGGACAAACCAAATGCGGCTCCTGCTTCCAGCCTTCCTTTCCCTCCACTCCCACCAATGAAGCGTTTTGGAGAAAGAAGGCCTTTTCTTCCTTATTTGGGGAGAAGACGCTTTGCCTAGCCAGTATGGAGCAGTCTATGATGCCAGGGGGCTCTCTGGTTCCTTCATGCCCCATAGAGCGCCAGCCACCTTGTTCCCTGAACCAAAGCTTGGTCTTCTAGGTGCTTTTGGAATTCAGTTCCCAGGAGCCCCAATCTGTTTGGTCAACAGTCAGGGATTTTGGGAGCCAAAGTCGAAAATATGTGGAGTAGCATAGACTGAGAACACTGTTCGAAATCTAAGTCTTTGGGTGGGAAGGATAAAGTGGGTGGTGGACAGGATCCCAAAATGTGACCGCATCCTTACCCCTGGCGTGAAAGGCGGCGCCTGAAGGTGGCTGGCGCTGACGTCGCTGTGGGTGGAGGATTCGAGGTCGATGTCAGACAGTTCGCTGACCGAGCGGACAGACGTCACACTGCTTGTCATGGGTGCCATGGAGAAGAACATCTCTGAAAAGGCAAGGACAGGTCTGGGGCGGCAGGGAGGGTGAGAGGAGGCAGAAGCCCTCACCAGCTCCATCCGACCCTTCAAGGTGGGCTACTGAGTACAAGAGGAGATCTGAGTGTTTTGAAACCTTGCCCAGGATTCAGATTTAAATGCGAAAGAATTTAAAAGCTGAAGTCCAGGCTCCGGGGGAATCTCCCAAGAAGCTGAATCCTGCTTTCCCCTGGCATTTACCTCCATTTTCAAGTCCAACATAGGGCCCCGTTCCCTCCAGGCACGTGGCGGCCGTCCTGAAGCCCGAATGCAGCTGCTGGCTGAGGTCCTGCTCAATAAGCTTCAGGTCCTCCGAATCGAGGGGTCGGTTCTTGCTCAGCTGCTCCTGAAGGAGGCTGGACTCTTTATTTGGGGGAGAAGGGAGTCAAAAGAGAGAGGAGACAGGAGGCGAGGATCATTGGTGGCCTTTCCAAATGTTGTTTTGGACTGCCGCTGCCATCATCTCTCCACTGCTGGCTCTTTTGAGGGTGGATGGGAGTTGTCGTCCGAGACTCTCTGGAGGGCTATAAATGGCCCACTCCTGAGTTTCGGGGGCATGGAAGCAACCGCTCCCAAGACGTTCTGTGAGCCCTTCTCTAACTGGTACCCTCCAGATGTGTTGGACTACAACTCCCATAATCCCATTGGAGTAGTAGTCCAATGCACCTGGAGAGTGCAAGTTTAGGAAGGGAAGGAGACAAAATATCCCATCAGTCAGTGGCTTCAATGTTGGGGGAGGACCCATTCCTGGGTTTAGTCTAAAGTTTAAAGAAGATGCCCCAAATGCTAAACACTATTCTCCCACTGCCCCCCATGTTAACCATGTTGGGGGGCTCTCCTTTAATGTTTAGACCAAATCCAGGAGCAGATTTGCCACTCCCAGGGACATGGGCACCCCCAGCCGCTACTGGATTCTGCTCCATTGGCAAAGAACCCACCGGCAGGATCTCCCCCTCCACCCCAAGCAAAAACAACGGACTTACCGGAGAGGTTGAGGGAACAGAGAAGGTCCAGCAAATACGAGATCTGCGGAGGAGCCAGCAAGAGATGCAGCGATCCCATCTTGCCGTCTAACTCCAGCTGCAGAGGAGAGAGGCAAAGAGCGCGGCTTCCGCTTGAACAGAACAGAATCCGAGGGAGTGACGCAGGGAAGGGAGCGAAAGGAAGGAGACTCGTGTGGAAATCGGATTTCGGTTTTCAATTAGAAAATCTCCCGCGTGTGCCATTCCCACCCCTTAAGATCACTCTCACCTACTCTGGAAAATAAGAGAGTTGGAAGGGATTCCTTGGGATGCCAAGGGCAATCTAGTTCGACCCCGCTGGCATCCTGGAACCAACAGCTACAGAACTCCTGAGATGACCATCCTATCTCTGTTTAAAACCCTCTTCCCAAACATCAACCCTTTTTGCCTAGCAAGGGGTAAGAAGGAGCGCCTAGGACTGGACTTGGGGAATCTCGGTACCCAAGTCATATCTGGTGCTTCCCAAAAACCCTCAAATGCCTACACCTCCTTCTCTGCTCGGTAGTTTTCTAGCGTTCTGGTAGGTTTCTCCCTTTTTCTAAAAGGTTAAAATACCTGTCCTAAGGTTTAATACCTAACCTTATCCATATTGGACTATTTTATAGCTGGGGTTTCTGCACTGAGCAGAAGGTTGGACTCGGTGGACTCGGGGGTCCCTTCCAACTCTACGGCTATCTAATCCTATGAAGGATGGTACGGTAGGTGAGGGTGGAACTTCCCAAGTTCCTAAAGATCGCAAGGAAGTTATCACCAACAGCCTCAGTGGGACTGACCTTGGGTCCAGGAAAGGCCTCATTCTGCTTCAGCCTGATCCTCATCTCCGTGTATCCGGAGCAGCTGCCGACCTGAAGCAAAGGGCTGGGAGCAGCCGCCTCGCCTTTGGAGCCGGGGGGCTCAGAGGCCTCCTGGAGCGGAAGGAAAAAAGAGAGAAGACACCGTTATTCAAATACAAAAGGGGTTTCCAAAGATCCTGGGAGGAAAGCAAAAATCAGGGGGACAGGCGGAACGCTTGGGAAAGCTGTTTTGGAAATTGCTCGGAAAAGGTGCCGTTTCCCCAGAAACACAGTTTTTGGTTGGGTTTTCAGGCTACGTGGCCGTGCTCTGGAAGAGTTTATTCCTGACATTTTGCCAGCCTCTGTGGCTGGCATTCTTTGAAGACGCCAACCACAGAGGCTGGCAAAAGGTCAGGAATAAACTCTTCCAGAACACATAGCCCCAAAAACCCACACAAAAAACTATGCTCCTGGATTCTGGCCGTGAAAGCTTTCATATTTCCCAGAAACAGTTGCTGTTTTCCTAGGGCTCTGTCGGCTGGAGGGTATTCAGTCCTATACCTCCCCGCAAATTATTTCAGCTTGTGGTTTCGATACTCCTTTGGCTGTAAACCCAAAACAAAGGATAAAGCAGGCTTCGCCAACCTGGCATCCACCAAATGCTTCAGCCCACAGTTCTCATCATCCTCAGATGGAACCCAGAAGTTGGCGCAACTAGGAGGTGCCAACGCAAGAGAGAAAACTTGAGCAGAGAGGTCTGTACCTTTGGGACCGGAGACGGCGTGCGGGCGCCCGCCTCGGCAAACTCCTCGTAGTAAAAGAGGACACCGCTCAGTTGCAGGATCTTGTGGGCAAATGGCGGAGGTTGGTGGATGTCCACGGCCAGGGTCTGCCCGGACTCTTTCACCGCTTCGTCACAGTAGTCCAACCTGGGATGAGAAACGGTTTCAAGGACAGGCAAGACCAGGTTTTTTGGGGGAAAAATGTTCTTTTGGGTTACAGCTCCCTGGGTTTCCCAATCCTCTTTCTCCCTCTCGACACTGCAGTGCAACTTTGACAATCCGTTCGTCGCGGCAACGCGTCACCATAAGAATATATAGAATGAAAAGTATTGGGCAAATACTAAAACGACCTTTTTCAACACCCAGCGCACGCCTGATCCGAGATCTTACCCAGACTAATCTTTCGGCTTTGTAGTCGTAGCCAGCACTCTCTGTTTATTCCAGGAAATGTGCTGAAAAGAGCTGGTAATTTTCTTTATTTTTCTGGAAAAAAAAGGCATTACCTTTTGATGTGCACCTCTAAGGCTACGCTGCTCTCGGCCCCAGCGGGCACATGCTCGATACGTATCACCGTGTCCAAAAAGGTCACTTCGATCCTCCGGAGAACTGAGACACAAAGAAAGAAAGAAAGAAAGAAAGTTCGTTCTCAGACCATTATGGGGCTACGCTGGACTCCGAGAGACCCATGCCAGTCTTACCCGCTTCACGACTAGGGGCAGATCTTGCCAGAACATTGTGGCTTATTCCCAGAGTATTCTGGCCCCAAATTCCCCTCGAATCCGACCCTTATCTGCTCTCTTTTGCTGCCATTTTTTAACCTCTTGCAGCAAACAGGGGGCTGCCTTTCCACACAGTTGTTTAAATGTGGGTTAGGAGACCGAAGCGGGTATTGGGAAGACAGTCCAGACCCACTTTGGGGCTTTGGCCCTGCATTGTGTAAACACGATGCAGCAGTCTCAAATCACGGGGAAGCGTCCGTGTCAATGAGCCGTTTCTAAACTTTGGTCCTCCAGGTGTTTTGGACCATCTCCCAGAAGCCCTAGCCGTCTTGTCCAACATCTGGAGGACCCAAGTTTGGGACCCAGCGATGCAGACAGAGGGTAGGATGTGTGGGGTTTCTTTATACCCTACTGCTTTGAAGGACGGTTCCCCTTGCGGAACCCGCTCACCGGTTTCGATGGTTTGGGCGAACATCTCGAGGCCCTCGAGCGGCTGCGGGGTGTCGGAGGGCTCTTCGGTCTGATCCTTCAGGCACTCTTGCGCCAGCTGCATGCTGGTGGTCATGCACGATGCCCAGCTCTGCGACTGCGAGTCAGGAGCGGCTGCGGAGACAGAAAGGGCAGGGAGGAGAAGCTCACCGAAACTGGCACTCCTGGGAAGAAAGTGGCACGTGGGGTAAAACAGAGGCTCGCGGCGGGAAGAGACCAGGGGGAATAAAAGTGGAATAATAGCGCTACAACTATTGTGCCGTACTGTCCTTTCGAAGCCGCCCCGTAAAACAAAAGCTTTGGGTTTCGGAGCAGTGTGGGTTTCGGAAAGCCGGGTAAGGGAGCTCAACCCATAACAGTGTTCAGCGCTGGAAGGATTCCTATGGGATCAATAGCCCAAATGCCCCCCACGCCGCCCCATCCGTCCTCCAAAACCTCACCGCTTCGGTACTTGGGGCGGCACGTGATCTGCAGGCCGCTCACTTCCACGGTGCAGTTCTCGGTGACCAAGGCGGACCAGGGGATGGTGACGGCGATGCTCTCGATGAAGCCGTCCACGATTTCCAGCGGGGCTCCGACGGACTCCAGGAATTCATTGACGGACTGCGGAGGCAATAGGAGCAAGGAGGGTCTTTTTGGGGGGGCGAAGTCAAGCCAGCAGCAGGAAGAACGGGTTTGTAAGGTAGACTATAGAGATACACACGTTAAGATACGCAACAGTAGAAAGGGTTGCGTGCTTTTCTCGGCTCGCCTCTAACCGCTGTACAACATCGCCTCTTAGTCTTGATCAATGACTCCCAAACTTTGGTTCTCCACGGGTTTCGGGCTTCATCTCCGGACCGTTTGGTCAACAGTCGGGAATTTGAAGAGCCGAGGTTCAAAACATCTGGAGAACTAAAGTTTGGGAACGACTTGTCTAGATCCACCTCTTGTTGTCGTCGTGTGCCTTCAAGTCGCTTCCAGATTGTGGCAACCCTAAATGATTCATAGGGTTTTTCTTATCACGTTTTGTTCGGAGAAGGTTTAGCGTTGCCTTCCCCGAGGCTGAGAGAGCGTGACACGCTCAGGGTCACCCGTTGGTTTTCTATGGTCAAAGAGAAGGATTCAAACCCTGGTCTCCAAAGTTGTAGTCCGAGATTCGAACCACAACATCACACCGGCTTTCCTTAAACTCCACCTGGATCCACGCAGACGCTTGGTCCTCCAATTTGGACTTCATCTCCCAAAGTTCCCGATCACCGGCCAAACGGAGAGGGGGGGCTTCTGGGAGTTGAAGTCCAAAACATCCAGAGGAGCAAAGTTTGGGAACCGCCGGATTCAAAGACTCTAAGCCACTGGTTTCCGAAACTTTGGTCCCCCAAACGGTTTGGACTCCAGCTCCCAGAATCCCCGATAGCCGGCCAAGCGGAATAAAAGAGTCTGGGAGCCGAAGCCCAAAAAACTTGGGACTCTAATCCCAGACCCGAAGCCACCCGGCTGTGTGTTTGCGAAGCAACAACAAATGACGCAACGGCCAGTGAAGCATGTGAGTCCGTCCGCCAAGACAAATATTCTGGTTACTCGACACCGCCTGCCTTGTTGCGACACAAACGCACACGACACAAACACACGGCTGTTGTTGCTCCCCCAGATTTCAAAACCGAAATCCACGTCCGTTAAAGATCCTTGTTCCCAGACCGCATTTGACTTTTTGGAGAGCTTGAACTCGGAACACAGAAGGGCCGCAAGCGCCAAGCTTTGTCCAGCTAACCCGGCCATATTCCTTGGTGCGAGTTTCGGTCCTAAATGATTCCCGTCCCCAAATCCCGGTTCCGAAACGCGCAGAACGGGGACGCAGAGTCCGGTTGGACTCTAAGACCCATCGTCTTGAGGCCTTGGCTTGCTATGGCTGGAGATCACAAAGTTATTTGGTTTTGCAGTTGCAGCGTCAAGGCACCAAACCGGAGCCGGCTCTCTTCGGAAAAGTGACTTCTTTTTGCGCTGCAAAAACGAAGCGCTTTGACTCCATCTTAAGCGCCACGGCTCCATGCCGTGAAAATCCGGTGTTTGTCATTTTGTGAGATATTTACCTTCCTCTATCGGAGAGCTATGGTGCCACGGCAAACTACAATTCCCAAAATTAAACCGCATGGAGCCCCGGCGGTTAAAGCGGTGTCAAACTAGATTATTTCTGCAGCGTGAGGCTCACCAGCTGGCCTTTCTCCAGGCCAAGGATCGGAGCCTTCCCAAAGCCACGGTCCTAAAGTGATTTATCGGGACGGGGCTCCAAGCGGATCAGGATTAGGGCTTTTTGGCGTCGACGGAGGGGTTGAGAATTAAATTTGGAAAAAGGGTGGAGCGGGCATTGGCCGCGTTTCTTTGCCGCACGATGCACCCCTTCGAGGAATGCGCCCGGGTTCCTCGAACCGGTTGTCGTCGTCGATGTATTTTTGGCCAGATCTTTCCTCTTGGTTCGGTGCCTGACTCCGTGGGGCAACCTCAGCTGCCCTCTGGGCATGGATGCCTTCTTTATCACCCGTCATTTCTAGCCATAAATGCTCAGTTTTTGCATCCAGGAGGTTCCAGGAAAGCTATTACTACTTACTTCAGAGAAGAACAAGCATTATTATTAATAATAATAATAGTATTAATATCTGTATGTCACCTTTCTCCCGGAAAAGATCAATGTATCTAACTGTAAACTCAATATAGGAATTGTATTTTATTTTCTATGATTTTTTCCCCCTATTATTATCGTATTCTTTTCCCCTTTAGGAATGACTAGTATGCAATGTGTTTTATTTATGTGTTTTATATGTTATAAAATATATATGTATATATATTTTAAGACGCTGAAGACGAAGGAAGGAAGTAGGAAGAGGGGAGGTTATAACAGCAGCTGGAAAAGTGGGAGAGCAAAGGATTAATCCGGATTGTATACCAATCCCAAAACAGGAAGACTTGGAAGATGTTTAATTTTCACGATGGGGGATGTTGTTAAGAAAAATAAGGAATTTTAAAGTTTAAGGCCTGGATGTGTTTTGTTGACCGGGCTGTGACTTCTTGTCCTTGGCAAGCTTCCTGGAAACACATTCATTACAAGGCAGCCTTTCTCAAAAACAAAGGCCACACCTTCAGAGAAATTCAGGTTTGTTGTGGCAGAAAGGTTTTACGGACAAGCAGACGGAGTGAAACCTAGCTAATTATTATTGTAGGATATAATAATAATTTTATTATTATAATATATATATATAATATATTATTTTACATATAAATTTATATATGTATATTATTTTATATTATATATTTTATATTTATATTATATATATATATATATATATAATATAAAATAATATATAAACTATTCTATATAATTATAATATATATATATATTATATAAAATATAAAATTAGAATAATATATAAACTATATTATATATTATAATTATTTTTAAAATATACAAATTTTATATATAAATGTAAATAAATTTTTACTATATTTTAATATATATTATATATATATATTATTACATATATGATATATAATATACATTATAATTTTATATATAATTATTTATAAAATATATAAATTTTATATATTAATGTAAATATACACACACACATATATAGAGATGTATATATAAATATAGATATATATAGATTTGTATCACACACACACACACATATATTGATGTATATATAAATACATATACATAAATATATAATGTATATATACACAGACACATATATACAGACATATATAATTACATATACTGTACATAAATATATGTAGATGTATACATAAGTACATCTATGTGTATGTGTGTGTGTGTATAAATATACACACACACATATTTAAATGTATATATAAATATATTATTTATATTTAGATATATGTAAATCATGCTATATATATAAATAATATATTATATCTATATATATATATATATTTGCCCCATTTTTTGTGGCGGGGAAGGGTTATATAAATACATGTAATACACTATAATAATAATAATAATTATTATTATTTACTTATATTCTCCCAATTTAGAGCCTCAAGGCTAATGCTAATGATACTAATTAGGTTACTAATAATAATGAGAGCTGGCCCTTTGGGCTCTTCCTGAAGGGCAGCTGCCTGCATTGAAAGCCCCAATTGAGGGGGAATATATTATTATTATTATTATTATTATCATCATATTTATATAATAATAGTAATAATAATATTTATATTATATACATATATATAAATTATATATATATATATATAATATTATTATTATACACCTTTCGATGTATTCCACATTTGTATGTTAAATTTTCTGTAGTTTTAACTTGTTGGAATCCTGCCTCAATCTGAAGGGAGAGGCAGGAAATACAAATAAATATTATTATTATATATATTTACAGATAGTAATAATGTTATATGTGTATATACGTATATATGTGTGCGTGTGTGTATATATATATATATATATATATAAATATATTGTTATATATATTTATATATAATAAAATATATAATAATATATAATAAGTATTATATATAATAATATTATATATAATAAGTACATATATATATAAATATATAAATAATAATAATATTTAATATATATATATATTAAACATATAATTTATATATGTGTATACATATATATATACATATATATGTGTGTGTATATATATACTATATATATATATATATAAATATTATATATATTTATATATAATAATATTATATATAATTTATATATATATATATATAAATACATAATACTATTCAATAAATATAGTAATTATATATATGTGTGTGTATATACATATAATATGATATGTATGTGTTTGTGTGAATATATATACTTAATAAATAAATATATTATTATTATACATTTATATTATATATATATTATACATAATCATATATGTATGTGTATAGATATGGATACATATAATTATTATTATATAAATTTATATTTAATATATAAATATATTATATTATTGATGGTGATGATGATGCCTGTTTTTTGGAGGGATGGCTCTCAGCCTCCTTCCTTCTCTGAGGAGGAAAAGGGCCTTCATAATCCTATCAATCTGCCCTTTAAGGGAAAGGCCTTCTAGTCCTCCGTCTCCTCACCCAAACGTCGAGGTGGATGCGGCTGAGGCGTCCGTTGCCGGCGTAGAGGTCGAGGCTGAGCTGCTCCAGGCCCAGCCTTTCCTCCAAGAAGTGTCCCAAGTAATGCTGCAGAAGGTACCGGCACGCCCGCTTCTTAATCGAGCTCGACCACGGGAAGAACCAACGCGACATGGCTGCCGACCACGGGGCACCTTCCCCGGCTTGCCTTCCTACTCGAGGCCCCGGCTCCGCTCCCGGCTTCTCGGGCCGCCTAGGCCCGACCCTCTTGGCAGCCCGGCGCGCTCATTGGCCGCGACGCCCTCCTGCTCGACTCTGATTGGTCCTCTGCGTAGACAAGGCCCGTGACGTAGCGCGAGGGGGCGGGGACGAGGAAAAGAGAGACGCTTCCGGGTGGGCGCTAAATAAGTCCTCAGCGGAGAGGCCTGCAGGCGTGAAATAAGTCCCGGAGATATCTAGATTAAGGAAAAAGGTAGAGGGACCCTCCCCATTGTGTTGAGAAGGAGTTTCTGGGTTCACCGTGAAATCAAGGCAAAGTCCATTATATATAGATATAGATATAGATATAATATTAATGTATATATAATATTCTATATATATATATATATATATATATTATATATTATATATAATATTACATACATATATATATATATATAAATGGAATTTGCTAGGCTGCTTATTATATATAATATATTATATTATAGAGATATATTAAATAATATCTATATATTATAGAGATAATATCTATACATATAGATAGCAAAGTCTTCTATATACACATATAATATTATAATATATATGTATTTGTACAATGGACTTTGCTAGGCTGCTTATTATATAGGAATCATATTATATAGATATCATATTATTATATAGATATCATATTATGTAGATATAATCAATTATATCAATATATTATACAGATAACATATATTATTATATTATATATATTATATCTATATATTATAGAGATAATCTATATAATTATATATTATATGGATATAATAAATAAATACATTATGCTATATATTATAATATGATATATAGATATAATAAATAATGTCTATATATTATACAGATAACATAATTATATTATATATATTATATCTATATATTATAGTGATAATATATAGATTTATATAATTATATATATTATATTATATATTATATGGATATAATAAATACATTGTGCTACATATTATAATATAATATTATAGATAGGATAAATAATATCTATATATTATAGAGATAACATATATATTATTATTTTATATATAATATATCTATATATTTTACTGATAATATATATAATTATATATTATATATTATATGGATATAATAAATACATTACACTATATATTATAATATGATATATTATATAGATATAATAAATAATGTCTATATATTATACAGATATCATATATTATTATATTATCTATATTATATGTATATATTATATAGATAATATATACATATAATTATAATATATTATATGGATATAATAAATAAATACATTATATTATAATATGATATAATATATGATATAGATATAATAAAATATATTTTAAATATATAATGTTTTCAGTGGCACCTTGAAAGCACACAAAACAACAGGAACAAAGGAGGAAGCACCTTGGAGAGCACCTTTATAATTATTATTATTATTATTATCATTATTATTATCATTATTATTATCATTACCATTATCTTATTGCCTAAGGCCACTCAAATAGGTTTCATGCCAGGATTCGAACCCTGGCCTCCTGAGCCTGACACTCAAACCACACAAACCATTAGTGTTAAAAATATATATATTAAATTATTATCAAAAAACATCAAAGGATAAAGAAGAACTCAACCAAAGTCAATATGATTTTATATTATATTTTGTCGTGTCTATTTTACGTGATTTTATATAGAGACGGGCGTTTTAATTGTTTGAATTTTATTATAGTTGAAATTATCTGTCATTCGCCTTGGTCCCTCTGGGGAGAAAGGAAATGAAATGAATGAATAACATTCAAACAAGACAAATTTTAAATTTCCAATGCAGTCTGTCTGTCCTTCCTTCCTTCTCTCTTTCCTCCTTCCTTTCTTTCCTTCCTCCCTTCTTTTCCTACATTCCTTCCTCATCTCCTTCCTTCTTTCTTTCCTTCCTTCCTTCCTTAATCCTTTTTCTTCCTCCTTTCTTTTCCTTCCTTCTTTCTCTCCTTCCTTCCTTCCTTCCTTCCTTCTTTTTGTCCCTCCCTCCTTCTCCTCTTCCTTCCTTCCTCCCTTCTTTTCCTCCCTCCCTCCCTCCATACCTCCCTTCCTTCTTTCCCCCTTTCTCTTCTTTCTTTCTTTCTTTCTTTCTTTCTCCCTCCCTTCCTTCCTTCCTTTCCCTCTTTTTCCTTCCTTCATTCTCTCCTTCCCTTCTCCCTTTTCCTTCCTTCCTTCTTTCTTTTCCTTCCTTCCTTTTTTTCCCTTCCTTCCTTCCTTCCCTTCTCTCCTTCCTTCCTTCTTTTCCTCCCTCCCTCCTTTTCCTCCTTCCTTTTTTTGTTTCTTTTCCTTCCTTCCTTCCTTCCTTCCTCCTTTTCCTTCCTTCTTTCCTTCTCTCCTCCCTTCCTTCTCTCCTTCCTTCCTTCCTTCCTTCCTTCCTTCTTTTCCTTCCTTCCTTCCTCTCCTTCCTTCTTTCTCTCCTTCCTTCATTCCTCCTTTCCCTTCCTTCCTTTTCTTCTCCCTTTTTTCTCTCCTCTCCTTCTCTCCTTCTCTCCTTCCTTCCTTCTCTCCTTCCTTCCTTCTCTCCTTCCTCCTTTCTTTTCCTTCCTCTTTTCTTTTCCTTCTTCCTTTCCTTCTCTCCTACCTTCTTTCTCTCCTTCCTTCCTTCCTTCCTTCCTTCTTTCTCTCCTTCCTTCTTTCTCTCCCTCCCTCCACACCTCCCTTCCTTCTCTCCTTCCTTCTTTCTCTCCTTCCTTCCTTCCTTCCTTCCTTCTTTCTCTCCTTCCTTCTTTCTCTCCCTCCCTCCACACCTCCCTTCCTTCTCTCCTTCCTTCTTTCCCTCCTTTCTCTCCTTCCTTCCTTCCTTCCTTCCTTCTTCCATCCATCCATCCATCCTGGGTCAGTGGCCTTGGCACCACCAAGGCCTTTCCTTCTCCTTCCTCCAAAGGTTCAGTGGCGCATCTCTTGTGCCAACCTGGTGTAACTTTTCTAACCGTTCACACTGGAGAAATAAACGGTTTAATTGCTCCGCTCCGCTCTGGGCCCCACAACAAACTACAATTCCCAGAATTTCACAGCATTGAGCCGCCACGGCAATTAAACCGGTTTATTTCTCCAGTGCGAACACCTGTGTTGTTCGTGCCTCTCTCCTCATGCCTTCCCTTCCAGGCCTTGCTCAGTGGGTCCCGGGTTCCAATCTGGGTGCCTTTACGGTGACCCTAAAGGTCAAACTATCGTGGGTTTTCCTATGATTCGGAAGAGCTGTGCCAAGGCTAAAACCAGTGTGATGGCTCCCATAAAGGGATTAACGGCCTACAGGCCGCACACGGCCTCTTGCTTAGGCCAGAAAGCCTAAAGGATATGAAAAACTCTCTGGGCCCACTAATCCTGGCTAGATTTACAGATCAGGGCAGAGAACGGCCTCCTCCTCGGAGGCCTCACAGAAATCCCAAGCAAGCAATGGGCAAGCTGCGGGCCGCAAAGAAAACTTGGCCGGCCTTTTGGGTACCCTTTGGGTACCTTTGGGGTACCTTCCAGGTGCCTTTTGGGTACTTTTTGGGTGCCTTTTGAGTGCGTTTCTTATACCTTTTGGTTGCCTTTTGGGTACTTTCTGGGTGCCTTTTGAGTGCCTTTTGGGTACCTTTCAGGTACATTTTGGGTACTTTTCTGGGTGTCTTTTGGGTACTTTCTGGGTACCTTTTGGATACCTTTTGGGTACCTTTTGGGTACCTTTCAGGCACATTTTGGGTGCCTTTCGGGTGCCTTTCAGGTACATTTCAGGTGCCTTTCGGATACCTTTTGGGTACCTTTCAGGTGCTTTTAGGTGCCATTTGGGTATCTTTCAGGTGCCATTTGGGTATCTTTCAGGTGCCTTTTGGGTACCTTTCAGGTGCCATTTGGGTATCTTTCAGGTGCCATTTGGGTATCTTTCAGGTGCCTTTTGGGTACCTTTCAGGTGCCATTTGGGTATCTTTCAGGTGCCTTTTGGGTATCTTTCGGGTGCCATTTGGGTGCCTTTCAGGTACCTTTTGGTGCCTTTTGGGTACTTTTTGGGTGCCTTTTGGGTACCTTTCAGGTGCCTTTTGGGTACTTTCTGGATGCCTTTCGGGTACCTTTTGGGTGTCTTTTGGGTACCTTTCCAGTGCCTTTTGGGTACTTTCTGGGTGCCTTTGCAGTGCCTTTTGGGTGCCACAGAGACCATTGGGGTCCTTTTTGCTGGAGAGAAAGAAAGAAAAGATGCCACTGAGCCACAAGGAAATTGCACTCCTCCTCCTTCTTTCCTAGGTTTAAAAAGTCAAGCCTTTTGGATAATGAACCTGGAGTAGGAATAGTAGTATCAGTAGGAACAGGAATAGATAGATGACAATGATGATGATGATGATGATGATGATGATGATGATGATGATGGCCAAGGTTTGCAGTGCCCAGGAGTCAAGGCAAGCTTGCCATTTTGCTCCCTCTCAGACTCCCTCCTTCATCCCCAATGCTACTGATGCTGCATCATCATCATCATCATCATCATCATCATCATCATCATCATCCCAAGCATTTTGCATAAGGGAGACTCAACCTGTAACTAATAATAATACAGTAATAATAATAGGAATAATAATAGAGGATGACCATGATGGCCAAGGCTTGCAAAACTTGGCACTCTTTGCATCATCTCATCATCATCCCAAGCATTTTGTATAAGGGAGACTCAACCTGTACCTAATAATGATAATAATAATAATAGATGATAATGATAACAATGATAGCCAAGGCTTGCAACACTTGCCTCTCTCAATCAGCCCCCTTCTTTGCATCATCATCATCATCATCATCATCATCCCAAGCTAATAATAATAATAATAATGGAGGATGACCATGATGACCAAGGCTTGCAATGCTGGCCACTGACTCAATCAGTCCCTTTCTTTGCATCATCATCATCATCATCATCATCATCATCATTCATCATCATCCCAAGCTAATAATAATAATAATAATAGGGATAATAATAATAATAATAATAATAGAGGATGACCATGATGGCCAAGGCTTGCAATGCTGGCCACTCTCAGCCCCCTTTCTTTGCATCATCATCATCATCATTCATCATCATCATCCCAAGCTAATAATAATAATAATAATAATAGAGGATGACCTGATGGCCAAGGCTTGCAATGCTGGCCACTCTCTCTATCAGCCCCTTTCTTTGCATCATCATCATCATCATCATCCCAAGCTAATAATAATAATAATAGGGATAATAATAATAATAATAATAATAGAGGATGACCATGATGGCCAAGGCTTGCAATGCTGGCCACTGTCTCAATCAGCCCCTTCCTTTGCATCATCATCATCATCATCATCATCCCAAGCTAATAATAATAATAATAATAGGGATAATAATAATAATAATAATAGAGGATGACCATGATGGCCAAGGCTTGCAAAGCTTGCCACTCCCAATCAGCCCCTTCCTTTGCATCATCATCATCATCCCAAGCTAATAATAATAATAATAATAGGGATAATAATAATAGTAATAATAGAGGATGACCATGATGACCAAGGCTTGCAATGCTGGCCACTCTCAGCCCCTTTCTTTGCATCATCATCATCATCATCATCATCATCATCCCAAGCTAATAATAATAATAATAATAGGGATGATAATAATAATAATAATAATAATAGAGGATGACCCTGATGGCCAAGGCTTGCAATGCTGGCCACTGTCTCAATCAGCCCCTTCCTTTGCATCATCATCATCATCATCATCATCATCATCCTCCTCCTCCTCCTCCTCCAAAAAAAAGGAAGGAGCCCAAGAAAAGAAGCTGCTGCTGGTGGAGAGAGAGAGAGAGATGAGGATGATGACATCACCCCCCTTCCAAACCCAAAATGACGCAGGTTCTATTTTTAAGCGTCCAATCAGGAGGCCCCGGGGTCACGTGGTCCTCAGGGCAGAAAGGGGGGGCAGAAGAGGAGGAAGAGGAGGAAGAAGAAGAGGAAGCAGCAAAAGCAAAAGCAATTGCAAAGGGCACTGCTGCTGCATCATTGGCAATCCTTGCCATTGCAAAGAGGTGGGTTTGCATTATTAATTATTATTAATTATTATTATTATTGTTATTTTTCTTTCTTTCTTCCCCATTGCATTGCTTGGTGGGATGATGATGATGATGATGATGATGATGATGATGATGATGATGATGATGGTGGTGGTGCACTGCAAGGTGCAAAAAGAGGGAAGACGTTTATCATTTTTTATTTTATTTTATTTCATTTTTCCCCCTCTTATTTATTTATTTTTCTCCTTTTTATTTGCAGCCCCTGCAAGAAGGAAGGACAAGGGGAGGAAGAAAGAGAAGCAACAGCAGCAGGAAAAAATAAATAAATCAGGAGATATAATACATATCTATATATATCTATATATATATTCCAAACAAGGTCTGGTGCTGGGGGGTTTAGAAAGGACAAGGGAGAAAAAAGGAGAAGAAAATCCAGAATACAAAGGTCTAGGGCTGCTGCTGGGTTGGGAGGAAAGGGAAGAAGAAAATCAGGAATATATATATATATATATATATATAGAATAAAGGAAATCTTGGTGCAAGGTTTGGGAAGGAGGAGGAGGAGGAGGAAGGAGAAGAAAATTAGGAATATATATATATATATATATAGGTCTGGGGCTGCAGGGTAAGAAGGAGAAGGGAGGAAGAAAAATCAGGAATATATATTTTATATATATATATATATATATATATTAAAGATCTGGCAAGAGGGAGGAAGGAAAATCAGGAATATGTATATAATATTATTATAATATATATATAATATTATTATAATATTATATATATATATAATATTATTATAATATATATACATTAAAGATCCGGCAAGAGGGAGAAGGGAGGAAGGAAAATCAAGAATATATATATATCTAAAATTTTATATATATATATATATATATATATATAAACAAGGTCTGGCAAGAGGGAGAAAGGAGGAAGGAAAATCAGGAATATATATATATATATATAACATAAATAATATTTTATATATATATATATATATATATTATATATTAAAACAAGGTCTGGTGCTGGTGGGTTGGAAGGACAGAAAGGGAGAACAAAATCAGGAATATTATATATATATATATAAAAGCAAGGTTCTGTGCTGCTGGGTTGGAAGGACAAGAGGAAGAAGAAAATCAGGAATATATATCTATATATCTATATATATATATAGATATATATAAAAGCAAGGTCTGGTGATGCTGGATTAAGAGGGCAAGGTTGGAAGGAGAAGAAAATCAGTAATATATATATATATATATATATATTAAAGCAAGGTCTGGCACTGCTGGGTTACAGAAGGACAAGTCAGGAAATATATATTCTATGTAGGTCTGGTGCTTTGGAGAGGAAGGAGAAGAAAATCAGGAAAATATATATATTCATGCAGGGTCCAGTGATGCTGGATTAGAAGGACAACAAGGGAGGAAAGAGAAGGAAGAAAACCAGGAATATATATATATATATATATATATGTATATCTAGGAACAAAGTCTGTTGCTGTTTGCTTGCTTGCTTTCAGGCCCCATGGGAAAGGGCCTGGCAGCAGGTGGAGAAGGCAAAGCCGAAGCTGCCGCCGCAGATCTTCGCCAACATGGCTCCGCCGCTTCAGCGCCCGCCGCCACCTTTGCCACCTTCGCCAAGCTCCGGCCCGGCTTGAAGTAGACCAGAGCCAAAGATTTTTGGGGGTGCCCCCGCTTTCCGGCTACGCTTCGCTCCCTCCGTCGTCTTCCATCGCAGAGAAAGAAAAGATCCAGTTTTCCTCGCCAACCCCGCCAAGGGCACTCTTCTTCGCGCCCGGCGCAACATTTGCGGGCGACCCTTTGCGGGTTTTCGGTTTCGGATACCGCCTTGGATCAAGAGACGCTTCGGAGCTGACCGACTTTGGGTGGGCCAGAAGCGGCCCGACGTTGGCACAGATTTGGGCAGCTTCCTTGGATGTGGTAGCCAAACTTTCCTGGATGTGAGCCGCCTCGAAGCGTCCGAACCCGAGACCGCGCGTTGCACGTGGGACACCGGCGTGGCCCGCCGTCCGATGGCCCGGCAAGGCCCCTTGCCATGGGGTGGCATCTGAAGCCGACAGTGTCGCCAAGCGCCGCCCGGGAAGGGTAAAAAGCGGACTTCTCTCTTCCTTCGTCGTCGCCGCCTTCACCTTCTTCCTCGGAGGTGTTTTTTCGCGCCGTCGCCGCCGACCATGGAGACGAAAATCCCGCCGGCCGTGACGCCCACCAGCCCTTCCTCGCCGGGCTTGTCGCCAGTGCCGCCGCCGGACAAAGTGGACGGCTTTTCGCGCCGCTCGCTGCGCCGTTCGCGCCAGAGGCGGTCCCACAGTTCTTCCCAGTTCCGGTACCAGAGCAACCAGCAAGAGCTGACGCCGCTGCCTTTGCTCAAAGGTAAAGACTTCTCTGTCCCGGAACGACAGCAGCAGCAGCGTTTCATAGAATATATTTAATTGATATATATCTATTTATTGATCGATCGATTGCATCGATACCCTGCTGCGCTTCCGTCTTGAGAAACCCAAAGCTGAAATTGGCCTAAGTGGTTTTTTGCGGCAACGTTTCCAACTCGTATCAGGGTTTTCTTGGCAAGGTTTGTGCCGAAGGGGGTTTGCCATGGCTTCCCTCCGGGGCTGAGAGAGTGTGACGTGCCCAAGGTCACCCAATGGGTTTCTATGGATCTGAACCCAGATCTAATCCTAGGCCGCTAACGCACTGCAGAATTAATGTGTTTTATTTTTCATATTTGGTCTAGGACCGTCAGTAAATGAACGGACGGACGCGGCTCGGGCACCGTGGCTCCATCCTACGGGAGCCTAGGGTTTGTAGTTTGTTGGGACTACATCTCTCGCAAAACTACAAATCCCGTAGTACCACGGCATGGAGCCACGGCAGTTCGGGCACGACCGAAGCGCGTTAATGCTGCAGTGTAGACGCAGCGCTGAAAATATTGTGCCACGCTGGCTCCGAAAATGGACTTTGCAAAAATTCTAGTTAAACAGCAATTCATTTAGAAATGGAGAGTTAGAAACAGCGTAGCATGCATTGAAAACAGAATTGGAAAACAGGAGAAAAACACATTACTCCGCTATCAAACACTTTCCCAACATATACCGGTTGGGTCTCCCTTATTTGAAATGCTTAGGGGTTTGGGATTTGGGCAAGATTTTGCACTATTTTGCATACAGTCGGCCTTCCTTATCCACTGGTTTATTTTTATCCACGGATTCAAGCATCCATTGCTTGAAAATATTCCCCCAAAAAGTATAAATTCCAAAGAGCAAGCCTTGATTTTGCTATTTTATATTAAAGACACCATTTCCCTTTTCCACTATATTTATTGGGACTTGAACATCCGTGGATTTTGTCATCGACGGAGCGAAGAGCAAGGGCCCACTATATATAGATATATAGATATTGATATCCTAGAGTTGGGTCCCAAATCTAAATGCAAAATTCATTTATGCTTCCTATAAAGGGAATTTTATACACAACGTTTTAAACCACTTTGCGCATGCAACAAAGGTGTCACTATCTTAGCCAGCCAACGGTTTTAGATTTTGGGGTATTTTGGATTTCTGTAATTTAAGCACGGTCCAAAACGCACCACAGAAAATAATCCAGTCCAAGACGGGAACTGTAGTTTCGGGAGACGTTGAACCACCATAAAACGACAATTCCTAGGTTTGGCCTAGCGCTGAGCTAGGGCAGTTAAAGTGGTCTGAAACTAGATTATTTCTGCAGTGTGTTTTGGACCTTAGTAAAATCTTACAGGTGGGATAGCTGTGGCTTCCATTTGGGGTTGGTTTAGATGACCCTTAAGGGTCCCTTGCGGCTCCGCGGCTCCTATGTCCGGATCTCTGGTTCGGAAGCCCTTGGCCTTTGGTTGACCGGTCATCCCAAGAGCCTGCGAAATCTGGATTTAGGAGGATCACGGAGAATAAACCAGGGCCTGCGCTGCGTCTCGGCGTTCAAAATATTCGCTGTGGTTTCAGTCCTGCGGTCCCCGGTTCGACGACTCTGGCCAAATGCAATGCCAAGGAGTGGGATTTGGCTCTGAAGTCGGCTTATTTTAAAACCGGGCCAGAGTTTTATCCCCTTCGGAGGCTGGGTTTGAATGCCAACTCTCTGGGTTTTATTTTGAGGGATTGGGTTTGGTAGTCGGACGGTTGGAGCTTTGCAGGAGAGATGCATGCAGTAAAAATATAATATAATTATAATAATAATTATTATTTATATCCTGCCTCTCCAGATGGATCGAGGTGACTTGCGATATGAATAAAATACACAGCAAAGAATAAGATCAAAGTACGGAATAAAGCCCATTATCCCTGCCTCCAACACGACAACTTAAAATTCCCAACAAACAATACAATGATAAAACGATACCCAATAATAAAAACGATGCATTTTATTGCGGCACGCGCCCATGTTAGACCCAGCTTTGTCCGTTGGATGGAGTTCCCAAAAACCAGGTTGTGAGCATCGCTCCCCAAGCCTTCCAAGGCAGAAGTGGGTCCAGAGGTCATATAGACTGACCCCAGGAAAGAGACCCCTGGAAGTGGCCAAAGGATGTAAAAATGTCCCTTCGAGCCAATATATGGCAACCCCATGAATTTCAGAGGTGGTTTGGGCAGTGCCTTCCTCCGAAATAGAGCCTCCGGCACCTAGGATGGCTTAGTGGTCTCCTCTCCAGGCACCAACCAGGACTGACCCTGCTTAGGTCATCTGGGATGAGATCTAGTGCCTTCACGTTGCCTGTTGATTTATGGGGACCCCATAATATCTCATAGGGTTTTCTTTCTAGAATATTCTCATAGGGTTTTCTTTGGTCGGGAATCGTCAGAGGCCGGTTCCTTCCTCTGAAATGCCTGGGATTTCTTGGTGGTCTCCCCTCCGAGGACCAACCAGGTCCGACACTGCTTAGCATCCGTATCAGACAGATCTATCTGGTCTCTTTAGGATATTTAAGCCTGCCCCTAAATAAGGTTTCCTTAATCCGGGAATCCTCAGAGGTGGTTTTGCCAGGTCCTTCGTCTCAAGCAGAGAGAGCCTCTGGTGCCTGGCATTCCTCGGCGGTCTCCCATCCAAGTGCCAACCCTTGCTGACCATGCTTAGCCTCCCAGATCCGACGGGATCTGGTGCTTTTAGGTGTTGTGTTCAAGTTTCCTGTTGGCTTATGGGGACCCCCATGAATTTCGTAGGGTTTTCTTAGGCCAGGAACCTTCAGAGGCGGCTTTGCCGGGTCCTTCCTCGCCGCCGCCGCCATAATCCCATTTGCGGATTAGTCATTAAAAACAATGCAGCTCTTTTCTCCCGGCGTCCTTAGCGCGCCCAACACATTCCTCGCCAAACAGCGCCGCAAAACAAACCCTTAGCGGAGCAACAGGGCTTTGAAAAAGCAGACGGCACGCGAACGCGGCGAGCGGTGCACAAGAAAACCAGGCCAGGTTTCACAAAGTCTCCATCCCAGTTTCTGTAAGCGGGACCTAGAAATAATGCAGTTCGATGCCATTTTGATGCCACGGCTCCCCCCTACAGAAATCCTGGGATTTGTAGTTTGGAAAGACTTTGCAAAACTATACGTCGAAGGATTCCCTATCATGCAACCGTGACAGTTAAAGCGGCTTCAAGCTGCGTCAATTCCGCAGCGTAGATGCATCCTCTATTAGGACCCAAACTTTTATATATTGGAAAGGGCGGCGATTCCCAAACCTTGGGTCCTCCAGATCTTTTGGACTTTGGCTCCCAGAATTCCTAACTGTCGGCTGGGACTTCTGGGAGTCTAAGTCCGAAACCCTTGGAGGGCCAAAGTTTGGGAACCGAACTTAGAGCCAGGGTGAACCCCAACGATTATGGCCCCTACGGTCCCCATATCGCCATGTTTCTTTCTCTTTGCGAAATATTAATTTTTCTACTATGGGATTTTTGGATTTGTAGTTTGGGGCAATTTTGCCATTGAGTAAATATAGCAGGCCCTTGGTATCCATTGAGCTTTGGTTGAGCGAAATCCACGGATGCTCAAGTCCCGTTGGGTGCAATGTTATATTAAAACGGTACCCCTTGTATCAAACGGCAAAATCCGGGTTTGCTTTTTGGAATATATACATATATATATATATTCTTAGAGAGTGTCATAAGGAGCCTTTATACCGATTTAAACCCCCGTTTGATCAATGCGTCCCGATGAATTGCAACTCCGCCATCTCCGCAGTCCCTTTAAGGCGGCTATTTTAAGAGAAATTAATATACAGAAAGTCCTGACGACGGCCGGCCGGTATGAATAATGTAGAGGATACTGACAGCGAGGAGCCAACGTTAATAATGCAACTGTCCCTGGCTGTCCACATTCGAGTTTTCCCTGGACCTTACTCACTTGAGCCAGGCGTTCGATATTTATGAAGTTTGGGATAACAATATACAGGTACCGTGGTCCGTTGCCGTTAGGTGCCTTCGAGTCGTTTCCAAATTACCGCCACCCCGTTGCAGGGTTTCCTGACGGCTGAGAGTGTGTGACCCGTGCAAGGTGATCCAAGGGGTTTCCGTGGCCGAGCGAGGACTCGAACCCGGAGTCCGAGTCCAGCACTCAAACCATTGCTGGGCTTCAGTGGATTCATAGCTCTCCCAAAATGGCTGGGCATGCGATTAGATTGCTCCCGTGTCCGAAAAAACTGAAGGGGATTTGGGGATCTCTTTTCCTTTTGTGATCAAGAGGCGATCCGAGGAGTCCAGTGTTATTCAGCATCTTTATCCATATATTGTATGCAACAATAAGCAGGTTAAATCCATATATTTAAAGCGGTGCCATTCTTTAGCAGTCTTTATCAATACACTATGACGGGACTCCAGGTGGAAACGGAAACGCGAGGTCCAAAAAATAAGTGGGAATACATCCAGACGGCGCCAATCCTAATACACGTATAATCCTATAATATTCTTGTCCTTTTTTGTATGCTATCGCCATTCCTCTAATAATTTATGAATAAAGGAATTACATGCGTTCGGGTCTGGCCAACCTGCCACCTGAGTGGCCAAAAAACGGCAACATTGCTACCGACGGCTCAGGCGCGAGTTTCTCCTCCCTAACAAAATGGATTTCGAGAGGGAGAAATGTCAGGTTTTGAACTTGGATAGGAAAAACGAAAATGCAAACTCTTGGCTTAACAAGAGTCCGTGTGAAAGAGATTTCCTAGTAGACCACAAGTTGGACATGAGCTAACCGTGCCATGCGGCAGCTAAAAAGGCCAACGCGATTCTAGGCTGCACCGATAGAAGTATAGTGTCTAGATCCAGGGACGTCATGGCACCCTTTTTATTCCGCTTTGGTCAGACTTGGACTATTGTGTCCGTGATTCAAGAAGGATGTTGAAGAAGCTGGAGCGTATCCAGAAGCGGGCGACCAAAATGGTGAAGGGTCTAGAAACCATGTCTTACATTAGAATGTAAGCTTGAGGGCAGGGAACCGTATCATTAAAATTAATAATCGTAAGCCTCTCTTATAGCTATTAGGGCTGAAGAGCGGGGTATAAATGCCATAAATAAAAATAATAAAATAAAAATAAATGTCTTATGAGGAACAACTTAGATAGCTGGGGATGTTTAGCCTGGAGAAAATAATGTTAAAGAGGTGATACGATAGCCCTGTTTAAGTATTTGAAAGGATGTCCAATTGAGGATGGAGCAAGCTTTTTTTCTGCTGCTCCATAGACTAGGACGCGATGGAGCAACGGATGCAAACGATAGGGAAAGAGATCCTACCTGAACGTTAGGATTCGATGGTTCTTCTCTTCCCTTTTTTCCGCAGATGCTCCGGTTTCCGAGCTCCACGACCTCCTGTGCAAGAAGCTCCAGCAGTGCTCCATCCTCTTCGATTTTCTGGACTGCGTGGCCGACCTGAAGGGCAAGGAGATCAAGCGGGCGGCCCTCAATGAGCTGGTGGAGTGCGTGGCCACCAACCGCGGCATCCTCATCGAGCCCCTCTACCCCGAGATCATCAAGATGGTGAGGTTCGGGCCGCGGTTCCCGACCTTTTCCGACGCCCCGCGTCCCTAGGGAGGGTCGGGTTCACGTTCGCACCCCTTGCAAAAGCCGTGCCACGCTTGCAGGTGGTCCGGTTTCTGAATTTTGGACTGCGAACGGAACCACGTACTAGAAGTGGACAGATTGGATTTGTAAGAAAATAAGTTTTTACAGCGGGCCCTACGCATTCGCTGGAGTTAGGGACTCAAGAACCCTGTGAAAGTGGGGGGGAAACACATGCAAAATGCAATTTTTAAAACCTATCTAGGGATCTCTAGGTCCTCCGGTGCATCCGCTGGAAGCTGACCATAGACTTGCGCTGGAGGACATACAAATGCGTAGAGAGGTGTCTCTAGGTCCTCCGTTGAGACTCTGTGGTCAACCTACGGCAGAGTTGCGCTGCAGGAACCGCAGAGATTCCTCGAGCGAACGTACAAATCCAATCCGCAAAAAATCAAATCTGCAAAAGGTAAAGCTGCAAATACGGAAGGCTGGCTGTAACGTCTGATTTCCCTGTCATTCAGGGTGGTCCACCTGGTCCAGATTCTAGTCCGAACTTTGAAGGGCCCTCTCCAAAATGCTGGAGCCGTGTTTGTATGGCACTGCAATTCAGCACCGCACAGAGTTCCTCCAATGTCTAAACCCTGAGTACAGGTTGCGTCTCCCTCCTTTATCCAAAATGCTTGGGACCAGAAGTGTATGGGATTTTGCGTTTATTTCCCAAATTTTGTAATATCCGATTGGAAACCTGGAGGGATTTGTTGAGGGCAAGAGCAGTTCTGCGATGGGACCGGTTCCCTAGAAAGATTATGGAGGTCTCTTTCTCTGGACATCTTGAAAAAGAGTCTGGACAGCTATTTTTGGGGATGCTTTCGCTGGAGTTCTTGCATTGAGCAGTGGGTCGGGCTGGATGCTCTCTGGAACCCCTTCCAACTCGGTGGGTCTAGGTTCCTGAAGCCCATTAACGCCAACCATTGGACTGGCATCCAAAGCTATGCAGGATTTTCAAGCCAGATTCCTTCCTACCCGTACTTGGTAACCTCTGGTGTCACCGACTTGGTATCCCATCCAAGGACTAACCAGGCCTGACCCTGTTTTAGCTTGGAATATAGGAACTCACCATTTGCGGGGCCAGATCCTTGGATCCCAATATAGTCAATAGTTGATCCGTAGAGAGAGGCAGGCTATAAATAAAATTTAATAGTAGTAGTAGTAGTAGTAGTAGTAGTAGTATTGCTAATGGCAAGCGGGGCTCCCCAGAATTTTGAGGCATTCCTTCCTAGGCCAAAAAGTCTCTGGCATTCCCTCCTTGGAATGACGAAACCCGAGCCTTTGCTGGCCATTTGCTGTAATAAATGGAAATGGAAAACGGAAACCTGATCCCGCTCAGCTTCCAAAACCAGGCAGGTTGAACAGCCTTCTTCCAAAATCAGGTTGTATGGCACTGTTGGAAACCTAGGAGCTTGCGGAGGTTTCGCTTTCTTTGCAAAAGTTTAGGAACAGTGGACGCGACCCCGGAATAAGGCTTGGCTCATTTTCTTGACCCCGCAGATCTCCGTCAACATTTTCCGGACGCTCCCTCCCAGCGAAAACCCGGAGTTTGACCCCGAAGAGGACGAACCCAACTTGGAGCCGTCTTGGCCGCATCTCCAGGTGAGACGTCTTCAGAGCTGGCGCAACCTTGGCACGTTTGGGGCACGTTTTTTGGGGCCGGACGGTAACGGCGGAGCGGCTTGTCCCCGGCTCTTCTCCGGTTCGTCGTCGTGCGCCTTCATTTCCAAACATTTGGGGCACATTTTTAGTTGGAAGGTAACGGCGGGGCTGAGAGTGTTCGACTTGGGTTTCCGTGTCCGAGCGGCAACTCGAACCCTGACCTCCGGATTTGCAATCCAAAAACCTTTGGCTTTTTGCGAGATGGGAGGCAAAGACGTGTCCGTGGAAAGCCGTTTGCAATGCGGCAATTTTGATCTCTCACTCGGATCTCTCTCTTTCCTCAGCTTGTGTACGAATTTTTCCTCCGCTTCCTCGAGAGCCCGGATTTCCAGCCCTCGGTCGCCAAGCGTTACATCGACCAGAAGTTCGTGTTGCTGGTGAGTGAAGGTGGTGCGGGTTTGGCGGCGCGGAGACCGACTTTGCCTTTTGTGGGCAGCCGAAAGCGATATCCATGTTTTAATAATCAATATCTAATTCCCCTAAATGGAAATGAGAGCGACCCAAAACTTAGCCTCACGAAGAAGAGTTTTTCATGATGTGACATCTTTGCAGGGCGCTTGTTTTGATGCCTAGTGTTTTACTTTAAGTCAAAATAACTGATGTCAGTAAGGGATGTGTAGACTGGCGCAAGGTTGAAAATGGTACATCAGAGACAGATGGAACGTAGCATAAGGGTTTCTAATGCATATTAAATTGAATTACAATATATGCATGGATCCAGTGACTGAAGGCATTTCTGTACGTTTGAATTCTCCAAATCCAGTGAAGGCTTTCCAAAGTATAAAAGATAGAAGTCTGCTCTATTCTCAGTCCTTAGAACTAATGGAATATGAATTCCTTCTGAGGTCCTTGCAATAAAAGCTATATTTCATTTATCTGGGTCTCCCTTCTGATTTTTTTTTTGCCCCCCGGAATTGCCAGTTAAAGATGATAAAAGGCAGTTTTCGGCTTTTGGTTTTCAGCTTTGCCGATTATTCTGCTTCCATTTTTGCTGAGAAAACTACGGTAGAGTCTCGATTATCCGACATAAACTGGACCGGCTGATAGTCGGATAACCGAAAACGTCGGATAATCCGGAGGGTCCAAGAAAAGCCTTGAAACCACTATGAATTGCAAATGTATTGAAGCTTTTATTGCAGTAACAGTAAAAGTCAATGTAAAGAAATCACTGATCAACATTGCGACGTTCAGTATGCACAGTTCAGTCCTCTGAACGTTTAAAGAAATCACAGATAATTTAAAGACATCCCAGCAGCCGCAATGTTGGATAATCCGGGATGTCAGATAACCGAAGGACGGATAACCGAGACTCTACAGACCTTGCAAAACCGCAAATCCCAGGTTCGCATAGGACGGAGCGACGGCGCTTTGAGTGGTGTCGAATTGCATTATTTCTACACCGTATGAGCACTTCTTATGCTTAGGCTTCTTTGTCCTCCTTATTTTGCTTTGGTCCAGCTATTAGAGCTCTTTGACAGCGAAGATCCCCGGGAGCGCGAATACCTCAAGACCATCCTCCACCGGGTCTATGGCAAGTTTCTTGGCCTGCGGGCCTACATCCGCAAGCAGTGCAACAACATCTTTTTGCGGTGAGTCCTCTTCTCGCGACAACAGAGAGTGGGGCAACCAAGTGTTGTTGCAATGGCCATGTTTGCAAGTGAAACGGGAGCAAAAACACAAGTAGAAAGGAGCAAGACTCGGGGAAATCCCATAGAATTCCATGCAAGAGAAACACGTTTTAAGAGATGCAGAAGAGTTTGTGTAGTAAGAGTTCCCAGGCTTGTTATCTAATGTTATTTTAATTTGTCGTCTGCCTTATTTTATTGAATGTTAACTTGTATTATATGCAATTATTTTCGTAGAATGCACATCATAAGCAGGTTTATTTTATCTATTTTATCTCTTTCAGTTGATTCTGTGTGCAGCGCTATGTAAATTTACTGTTCTATATAAATAAAGCGTAATAATACTAATATTATTAATAATAATAATGATGATGATGCCAGGCTTTCAGCTAATTAATTATCCACATTTTGATCATCTTGTCTCTTGGGCTGCATCTGCGTTGCAGAAATGATCCAGTTTGAGACCACTTTAACTGGGAATAATGGAGCCACGGTGGTCAAAGTGGTCTCAAACTGGGTTATTTCTGCAGTGCAAGTGCAACCTTAGTTTAAAAAGGTTTGGGCCATTATTTCTATGATTTTTTTCCACCCACATTTTTTAGCGGTTGTTGAGTTTTGACTTCCATCTTGGAGGTTATGGTGACGATAAGGAAGACAAAATAAGAAGATAATTCCCCGTCCTTTTCTGTTTCTTTCCCCCTGTTTCCAGATTTATCTATGAGACGGAGCATTTCAACGGTGTGGCCGAACTGCTAGAGATCCTTGGAAGGTAACTGGATTTTGGCACCGAAAGCATAGGATGGGAATTAAGTCTCCTATCGTGGGGTACATAGGGACGGACGTCTGTGTATAGTTTTGAGGCACAACAACGATCCTGTATCTCCAACCATTGTGTCACACTTCTGGATATGGAACGACAGTCGCTCCCCCTAAATCGCAGATCTGGAATCGCAGACCTGGAATGGAAAAAAATCCATTTTTTTGGCTAACGTCAACCACGCGGCTGTTATCATATATAGCAACAGTCGTCTCCCGTCCCTTTTTTTGGCTAACGTCAACCACGCGGCTGTTATCATATATAGCAACAATCCTCTCCCGTCCATTTTTGGCTAACGTCAACCATGCGGCTGTTATCATATATAGCAACAGCCGTCTCCCGTCCCTTTTTTTGGCTAACGTCAACCACGCGGCTGTTATATATAGCAACAATCCTCTCCCGTCCATTTTTGGCTAACGTCAACCACGCGGCTGTTATCATATATAGCAACAATCATATCCCGTCCATTTTTGGTTAACATCAACCACGCGGCTGTTATCATATATAGCAGCAGCCGTCTCCCGTCCATTTTTTGGCTAAAGTCAACCACGCGGCTGTTATCATATATAGCAACAGCCGTCTCCCATCCATTTTTTGGCTAACGTCAGCCACGCGGCTGTTATCATATATAGCAACAGTCGTCTCTCATCCCTTTCGGGGATGACCCCATACAGATCAGGGAAACGAAAGCATCCCATCTTCTCCTATCTCCCAAATTTTGACCTGCTTTCTTGACTTCCTCTTCCCCAGTATAATCAACGGCTTCGCCTTGCCTTTGAAGACTGAACACAAACAGTTCCTCGTGCGCGTCCTCATCCCGCTTCATTCGGTGAAATCCCTCTCCATATTCCATGCCCAGGTGAGCCAAAACGGGGCATCCATCCATCATGTCCGGAGTGAGAGGGTCTCTCTTTGGGGTAAAATAATACTTAGCTGGGTGGGTTTCTAGGGCTGCATCCGCACTGCAGAAATAATCCAGGTTGACACCGATTTAACTGCAGCGGCTCCATGCTGTGGAATAATGGGATCTGTAGTTTGGGGAGACCTCTGGGTGCCACAACAAACTACAGTTGCCATTATATTATTTTCAGCGCAGAAAACGTATTCAGGGTGCAGAAGACAACATTCCTGCACAGAGAATGAAATTTTTCTTTGCAATAAATTTATTTCTACAAAATAAATCCCAAACAGTGTCATTTTCAATTGCTTTTTCTCAGTGAAGAGTAAACCAGACAAAATATTTGTAGCTGGAAGTGGAGATAAAGCTTATAAATATTTGCATCCTCGTAAAGAATTTTTTTTTCTTTATAAAGACTTATCTCCGCTCCTTTGTACTTTGTATTTGATTGATTTGATTTTAATAATGGGATAACATTTTGTTGTTATAAGGGAATATTAATTGTTGTGTTGCTGGGAGGGACATCGGATTTGTTTTTATATTGTAGTATTTTTATTCTTATTATTCGCCGCCTCAATCCTGACGGAGAGGCGGGATATAAATATATTATTATTATCATTATTATTATTATTATTATTAGTCAAATTGGATCAACTATAACTTGGCCTAAAGAAAGCTTGCCTTGAGTCCCTTTATTGGGAGAAACATGAGATATAAGAAATAATAATAATAATAATAATAATAAACAAAACAAAAAACAAACAGCTTCATTTATATACCGCTTCATACCCTTAAGGAGTGTCTAAGCGGTTTACAACTGTAAGCTATTTGCCCCCCCATAATAATAATAATAATAAGTTCTCTGGTCTCTAATGTGTTTTAATATTTAATGATTTCATGATATTTTAATTATTTTAATAATTATTATTATGTTGGTATTGTTTCTGATGGGAGATGGAAGGAAGGGATGTAGAGGTTTATTTTGTATTATATTGTATGTATTACCATGGTTGTAAGCCGCCTAGATCCGGACAGAATAGCGGGGTAAAAGTAAAGGTATTGTTATTATTATTAATTATAATAATAATAATAGCTGGGTGAACCATGGGCCTTAAAACGAGGAGCTAGTGCGTCCCGAGTTGTATTGCGACTGTCTTTGGTTTCTGACCTTCATCCCGGCTTCCTTTTTGTTTTTTGCAGCTGGCGTATTGCGTTGTTCAGTTCCTGGAGAAAGACGCCACGCTGACCGAACACGTGAGTCGCGGGTGTTGGGAATAAATATTGTGAATAAATATTTGTGTTTAATAGTTTTGCAAAGTACGGCGGCATCGTCTCATCTGCGACGCTGCAAAATCTGAAATGTTCCCCCAAAAAACCCGAACTTTGGCGGGCTGAGATGGCGAACCTTTGGCTTTCCGTACGCAAAGTTGGCGCGGTGGTTCGAGCGTCGGACTCGGACTCTTGGAGGCCAGGGTTCGAATCCCCGCTCGGGCAGGCTGCACTATATAAACTAACTTCACTCTTATTTTTACTTATTTATTTTGTGTATTTATACCCCGCTCTTCAGCCCCAAAGGCTCTCTGAGCGGCTTGCAGTTTTTGAATTCTCTCTTTCTCCTTTTCCATCCCTTTGGTGCCAGGTGATCCGTGGTCTCCTGAAATACTGGCCAAAGACCTGCACCCAAAAGGAGGTACGGAAATACCGCGTTTGTGTGTAAACAGAGCAGCGGGGCGACAACTGCGGGCTCGTCTAAATGTATAAATGTACTACTCGGATTGCTGCGGATTTTTGCACGTCCGTAATTGTCTTCATTTTCCTGCGAGAATTGGCATTTTCTGTCCGCTCCCCCTCTGCCGCAAATACCCAGCCGTGCGAATCTATGGGCGGCCGACGGCCATATATTGTATATAGTATAAAAACTGGGATTTGTAGTTGCACAAGGGCCTTTGTTATCCACTGGGGTTTGGTTCCAGGACGCCCCGTGGATCCCAAAATCTGTAGATGCTCAAGTCCCATTATATGTAATGGAGTTATTATTATTATTATTATTATTATTATTATTAACTAATGTGGTCTCTTGATATCTACTGGGGTTTGGATCTATGAATGTTCAAGTCCCATTATATACAATGGAGTATTACTACTACTACTAAAGTGGTCTCTTGGTATCCACTGGGGGTTGGATCTATGACCAAAATCCATGGATGCTCAAGTCCCATTATATATAATAGAGTATTATTACTACTACTACTACTTCTACAACTAACATTACTAAAGTGGTCCCTTGCTATTTACTGGCGTTTGGATCTGTGACCAAAATCCGTGGATGCTCAAGTCCCATTATATATAATGGAGTATTATTATTATTATTATTACTACTACTACTACAACTAATATTACTAAAGTGGTCCCTTGCTATTTACTGGCGTTTGGATCTATGACCAAAATCCGTGAATGCTCAAGTCCCAATATATATGATGGATTATTATTATTATTATTATTATTAGTAGTAGTAGTATCTATTGGGGTTTGGATCTATGACCAAAATCCATGGACGCTCAAGTCCCAATATATATGGAGTATTATTATTATTATTATTATTATTATTATTAGTATCTATTGGGGTTTGGATCTGTGACCAAAACCCATGGACGCTCAAGTCCCATTAAATACAATGGCCTAGTCAAAATGGTGTCCCTTACATAAAATGGGAAGTCAAGGTTTGCTATTTGGAATTTACACTTTTTGGGGGAATGTTTTCAAGCCGTGGATGCTGGAATCCGTGGATAAAAAAACCCCATGGATCAGGAGGGCTGGCTGTATTTCTACAGCAAGAAACACAGAAGGCGAAAAGCCCAGCCCCATTAAAAGCCCCTTTCTGCCACGTAGTTACAAGCTAATGAAATATGGTCACTGCGGTTGTGCTTTGAGACGCCATCCCTTCCCTGATTCCTGCTTCTCTCCCCTTCCTTTCCCCGCACCTACCTGGCCTGGCTCCAGGTGATGTTCTTAGGAGAGATTGAGGAGATCCTGGACGTCATTGAGCCTTCCCAGTTCGTGAAGATCCAGGAGCCGCTCTTCAAGCAAGTGGCCCGATGCATCGCCAGCCCCCATTTCCAGGTGACCCCGGAAAGGGAAACGGGAGAAACGAAAGATTTTGGCCAGAATCCTCTTGGCGACTTGGGCTCACGTAACTAGGGATCACACCAGCCTGAGTACTTTTGGGGAGCAAGGATTAAGTACTTTTGCACACGGATTCCGGCTGGAATCCTCTCGGTGACTTAGGTTAGTCTGTCTAGGGATCCCATCGCTCTATATACATCCGGAGGGAGTTGCACAAAGATTCTGGCTGAAATCCTTTGGGGATCTTATGCTAAGATAGCCAGCACTTTGCCCCAACGTTAATATTTTGGAGGGCCGTTGTGCAAAGACTTTGGCTGGAATCCTCTTGGTGACTTACATTCATGTATCTAAAAGGATCACATCACTTTATATACTTCTTTGGGGAGTTGCACAAAGGATTATTTGTGCATTTTGTGTTAAGATAGCCTGCAGTTTGCCCCAACGTCAATATTTTGGAGGGCCATTGTGCAAAGATTTTGGCTGGAATCCTCTTGGTGACTTACATTAGTGTATCTAAAAGGATCACATCACTTTATATACTTCTTGGGGGAGTTGCACAAAGGAATCTTTGTGCATCTTATGCTAAGATAGCCAGCAGTTTGCCCCAACGTCGATATTTTGGAGGGCCGTTGTGCAAAGATTTGGGCTGGAATCCTCTCGGTGACTTGTGCTTGTGTAACTAGGGACCATACTAATTTAGGTACTTTTGGTGGCAGGTTGTGCATGGATTCTGGCTGGAATCCTTTGGACGACTTACGCTAAGATAAGACAAGTTAAATACTTTTTGGGGAGCATTGCGCAAAGATTGTGGCTGGAATCCTCTTGGCGACTTTGGTGTGTTGGGAAAGGAAAAGCCACCTTCACCCTCCTGGACCCTCCACATAAGTGGAGTTTGCTGGAGTGTAGTGGTTTGTAGTGGTTTGAGGGTTCGACTGCAACCCTGGAGAGACCAGGGTTCGAATCCCTGCCCAGCCACCAAACCCACTGGGTGACCTCAGGCAATGTTAAACCCCCTTTTGCCAAGAAAGTCTAGGGATAGATTCGCCTTAGGGTCGCCGTTAAGCCAGGAACGACTTGAAGGCACACGACAACAACAACAGCAACGAGAAAGCACTAAATAGGATCTCTGCTTCTGCAATATCAATGCTCCCTTTAAACTCTCTTTCCCCCCAATCCTTGCAGGTTGCAGAGCGGGCTCTGTATTTCTGGAACAACGAGTACATTTTGAGTCTGGTGGAGGACAACTGCCACACAGTGCTGCCCACTATCTTTGGCACGCTCTACCGCGTCTCCAAGGAGCACTGGAACCCGTGAGTCCGGGGGCTGGGTTGGGGATTTTCGTGTCCCTGGAGCAGCAGAGAACAAGCTTGCTCCATTCCCAATATGACATCCCTTCAAATATTTAATATTACTATCATGAGGTCCTTCCTAAGGTTTAGGTGGAGTCTCTTTTCTTGTAGTTTGCACCCATTGCTCCACTGGGTCCTATTCTCTGGAGCAGCAGAAAACAAGCTCGCTCCCTCCTTAATGTGACGTCCCTTCAAATATTTAAACAGGGCCATCGTATCCCTCTTAAACCTCCAGGCTGAACATACCCAGCGCACAAAGTCGTTCCTCATAAAGCCTAGTGGTTTCCAGACCTATGGGATTGCTTTCTCATATATAACCCACTCCATCCATTGTAGACTGTCAAATAACCCAAAGAACTTTTCTCATTGGCCTTCCTTGGACAGCCAGGAGAGATCTGACAGCTAAACCTGAATTTTAAGCAGTGTTAAAAACCTATCTCTTCTGGTTGACAGACTCAGTTGGTCTTAAACTACGAATTTTAAATTGGTATAGAGTCAGCCCCTGGTCTTCGCCGTTGTGTTTGGTTCAAGGAAACCCCACAGATAACAAAATCTATGGATGCTCAAGTCCTATTACATACAATGCAATGGATAGTAAAATAACGGTGTGCTTTACGTAAAAGCCAAAAGCACTCGCGTAAATAGAAATGCATGCGTCTTAGTCCTTCTTCTTCCTTAGAAGAAGAAGGAAACAGTTGGGCCACTGCGTGGAGAAGATGGCAAAATGCTCACAGGAGACAGAGAAAAGGCAGAATTGCTCAACACCTTCTTTGCTTCAGTCTTCTCAGGAAAGGCAAAGGGTGCCCAACCTAAGGATGATGGGGCAGAGGACAGAATAGGGGAATTTCAGCACAGAATAAGTAAAGAAACAGTACAGGAATACCTGGTTAATCTAAATGAATATAAGTCTCCAGGACCAGATGAACTACATCCTAGGGTATTAAAAGAACTGGCAAATGTAATATCAGAGCCATTGGCAATAATCTTTGAGAACTCCTGGAGAACAGGAGAAGTCCCAGCAGACTGGAGGAGGGCAAACGTTGTGCCCATCTTCAAAAAGGGGAAAAAAGAGGATCCCAACAATTATCGTCCAGTTAGTCTGACATCAATTCCAGGAAAGATTCTAGAGCAGATCATTAAGCAGAGAGTCTGTGAATGTCTGGAAGATAATTCCATAATCACAAAAAGCCAACATGGGTTTCAGAGAAACAAGTCATGCCAGACAAATCTGATCTCTTTTTTTGATAAAATTACCAGCTTGGTAGATGAAGGGAATGCTGTGGATATAGTATATCTTGACTTCAGTAAGGCCTTTGACAAGGTTCCCCATGACATTCTTGCAAACAAGCTTGTAAAATGTGGACTAGACAAGGTAACCGTTACATGGATTTGTAACTGGTTGACTGACCGAACCCAAAGGGTGCTCAACAATGGTTCCTTTTCATCCTGGAGAGAAGTGACCAGTGGGGTCCCACAGGGTTCTGTCCTGGGCCCAGTGCTATTCAACATCTTTATTAATGACTTGGATGACAGTATTGAGAGCCTAGTTATCAAATTTGCAGATGACACCAAATTGGGAGGAGTAGCTAATACCCCAAAGGACAGGATCAAAATTCAAAATGTCCTGAATAGACTAGAAAGCTGGGCCAAAGCTAACAAAATGAAATTCAACACAGAGAAATGTAAGGTCCTACACGTAGGGCGGAAAAATGAAATGCACAAATATAGGATGGGGGACACCTGGCTGAATGAGACCACATGTGAAAGGGATCTAGGAGTCCAAGTAGACCACAAGTTGAACATGAGTCAACAGTGTGATGCAGCAGCTAAAAAGGCCAATGCAATTTTAGGTTGCATCAATAGAAGTATAGTGTCTAGATCAAGGGAAGTAATAGTGCCACTCTATTCTGCTTTGGTCAGGCCCCACCTGGAATACTGTGTCCAGTTCTGGGCACCACAATTCAAAAAGGATGTGGAGAAACTGGAGCGGGTCCAAAGGAGGGCGACTAAAATGGTGAAGGGTCTGGAGACCTTGCCCTATGAAGAACGCCTTAGGGAGCTGGGAATGTTTAGCCTGGAGGAGAGAAGGTTAAGAGGTGATATGATCACCCTGTTTAAATACTTGAAGGGATGTCACATTGAGGAGGGAGTGAGCTTGTTTTCTGCTGCTCCAGAGACTAGAACTCGGAACAATGGATGCAAACTGCAGGAAAAAAGATTCCACCTCAACATTAGGAGGAACTTCCTGACAGTAAGAGCTGTTCGACAGTGGAACACACTCCCTCGGAGGGTGGTGGAGTCTCCTTCCTTGGAGGTCTTTAAGCAGAGGCTGGATGGCCATCTGTCAGGTATGCTTTGATTGGGAGTTCCTGCACGGCAGGGGGTTGGACTGGATGGCCCTTGTGGTCTCTTCCAACTCTAAATTTCTATGATTCTATGATTCTATGATTCTAGTCGTGCCCAAAGTGGAGGACACTTTGAAATTCCTTCGTATTGTGACCTTTTCTTCCCATCATGCCCCCCAGGACTATTGTTTCTCTGGTCTACAATGTCCTCAAGACCTTTATGGAGATGAACGGGAAGCTCTTCGATGAACTTACAGCCTCCTACAAGGTGGAGAAACAGCAGTAAGTGTGAGCGTGGGGTGGGATTGTGGGTGCCGTCAAACGTTTTTATCTGGGAGAGAGGCAGCGTAAAAATGAAATCAATCTGTCGATAAAAACTTTCCGCAGTTCCACCCAAGCGGGTGCAGGAATTCTGGAAGCTGAAGTCCCAAACCTGGGATGGGTTGAAGGTGGAGGATCACGGGGGATTATCACACAAGGCCCTTACCGCGCTGGAATCGTTGTCCAAACGCTTCAGAAGCACGGAGGTGGGATCACCATTCTCGCTTCTGAAGCGTCACCGAAGCGCATCCTGCTCTTCTCCCGTCGCCAAATCGTTCGCAGAGCAGCCACTTCTGTAATAACGGCAACTGTGCCGTGAACGATTCATCGGCGGGGGACGCGCTTCGACGACGCTTCAGAAGCGCAACCGGCTACCAAGCCTCCGCGCTTCTGAAGCGCTTGAGCCGTGATTCCAGCACCGCAAGGGCCTCGTGTGAAAGTACCCAAAGGTTCCACCTGGACGGATGCGTCGCCCGCCTTGACTTGAGCTTCACCCCTCGTCTTTCTTTTCGTCCTCCTCCTTTCCCTGTCTCCGCATCCCTCTCTCTCTCGCGCAGGGAGCTGAAGAAGGAGAAGGACCGCCAGGAGCTCTGGCGGCAGCTGGACGAGCTGCAGCTGCGGAAGCTGCAAGGACTGGAGGAAGCCAAGATGAACCGCCTCAACCTGCAACACAGCCTGGTTGTGCAGAGCGGGGGGGCCAGCTAGGGACCCCCACTTTCCCCTGGAAGCCCCCCCTCTTTCCCCACCCCACTCCCCCCACGGCGCGGGGGCGAAACCCATCCGAGAGCGACAGCGGCGACGGCACCCCCTGCCCGCTCTTCGCCCCCGCCGGTGCCAAACTTGAGCTCTCACGTCCTTTGCACCCCCGGCGGTGGGACACGGCCACCCTCTCCGTGCTGTATTTTTTTGGGGGGGGATGCTCAGGGGTCCCCCACATTTGACCACGTGGCGGCGAAAGCAAAGGATCTGTTGCGGGCGAAGGGTGGCATTGCCTGGCACGACCGGGGTGGTCCCCCCATTCTTAAAGCGGAGAGAAAAACAAGGGGGAGAAACAATTGGTTCACAAGAAGCTTGGGACTGGTGTTTAGGGTCTTTTTTGGGGGGTGAAGGGGAAGAAGTGGCAATCTAAAGCAATAGACCTCCTGATCCAAAGCGGCTTGCGATGTACCATGTATGTACCTATGTCTTTTTTTGGGGGGGGGGGAGAATGAAAAAGCAGAGCGATGGGGCCTAATACTTTTTGGGGGGGGGGTCCAAGGAAGTGAAATGGCAAACCCCACAGATGTGGGGTCATTGGTTGTCTGTCTTGTCGCTCTCAGCCCTGGGTTCGATGGGGAGCGTCGGTCGTAACCAATGCAGAAAAAACGTCTCCCTCTGCATTGCTTACAAGCCCCTATACTTTTGGGGGGCAATGGGGAGGATGGATTTTGAACCCCAACAGCCATCCCTTCGTGGGTGCAAGAAATGGAGCGACCCATTTCTCCCCCCAAGTGCACCCAACAAAATGAGTAACACCCCAATCTAGAGGATAAAGACGGATTATCGGCAAGAATTGGGGTCAGCAGCGAGAGGAATGTGCGCCGTCCTGTGCGCGCTTCCCCGTGGGTTGACGGAAACCCCAAAGTATAGCGGCTGCCTTATCCCTTCAGCATGTGGGGTGTCGGCTGGGGTGGTTTTTTATTATTATTATTATTCCTTTTGGTGGTGGTGGGGAGTGCTGCTATTGCTGTTTCGAAAGAGATTATTATTATTATTATTGCGTCTTTCCCCGGACGGTACGATTCGGAGACTGCGAGGTCTTGGGATTTCGTCCGGTTCCCAAACGTAAGCTGGGTTGGACCCTGGCGGACGATACAAGACCCGCCGGGAGGAAAGGGGGAATTTCCAAATAGGATTAGGACCCGGAAAGGACGAGGTCTCAAACCCCGGAGAGCTCATTTTGCAAATCGGGGTGTGTGTTGTTCGGTGTGCGAGAGTGTGCGAAAGGTATACACAGACACACACACACTTTTGGGTGCACTTTGCTTAGGTTCTCACAACCCACGGGAGGCGCGTGGCTCCAGCATGTGCCACTCGCCCGCCCCACATCCCTCACCCCCCCCCCCCCGACTGCCACTAGAAAACAAAAACTCGTAGGGGTCACCAGTAGGAAATTTTGGAGAGGGTTTTCAAAATAAAAGGGAGTGTTTGCAAACTCTTGCACTTTAGAAATGGGCCGGTTTTGTTGTTGTGGTTGTTGTTGCACAGGTAGAAACAGGGATGTCTTTGCAGGAAGGGAAAGCAGGGAGGGAAAAGTGGCAGGGATGGGTTTGGGATGGGGGCAATAATGCCATTTTCGGGGCAGGAGACGAGATCGGTTTGGACCGGCGGGCAACTTGTGGCCCTCCAAAGACCACCATCCCCTTTGCTGCCGGGAGTGACAATCTCCATGTCAGGAGGGCAGATTCGCTCTGGGTTTGATCCACACTGCCAAAATAACCCACTTTTTAACCCCGTTTTTGAGTGCCATGGCTCAATGCAACGGAACTGTCGTATTGTGAGACACTTCGCCTTCTCCGTCTGGTGCCCCCGGAAACTACGATTCCCTAGCGTCGAGCCATCGCTTTGGGTTTAAACTGGATTATTTTTGCAGAGCGGATGGTCTCAATTTTAAAGGAGCTACCCGCGGTGACGTTTGGTGTTGTCGTTGCGTGCCTTCCAGTCGTTTCTGACGTACGGCGGCCCTAAAGGGAACCCGTTGCAGGGTTTTCTCGTTCAAGATTTGAGGCTGAGAGAGTGTGGCTTGCCCAAGTGGGTTCCCAAGGCCGGGCGAGGAGTTCGAACCTGGTCTCCCAGCGTCTTTGTTCAATGCTTAAAACCGCCGCGCCACCCCGGCTTTCCACGCATGGCGCCGCGTCTCCCAAATTGCCTCTCCGGCAGCTCCTTGAAAGTTTGGACTCGAACCCAGCGCGGATTGATCTCACACACTTCTTGGACATGGAAGCCTAGCATCTGGAGGGACCCACCCTTGGCCTCCCCCCCGTTTCGGATCTCACCCGCCTCTCGGTTTTATTGGGGTGTCCTCCTTCCAAATTCAGGGTTTGGGGGAAGACTTTTTCGGAAACGTTTGGAAGGCTGAAAATGAGGACTTGGGAAATAGGGACTTGTGGCTCGAAAAGCTTTTGTACGGGACCGAGACTGCTGACCCAAATTGGTTGACCATATCATTTCCTCTCCGCCAAAGGTGGTTTTTTTGGGGGGGGGGATGTCTTTGGGGTGCATGGTACCCCCTTTTTTTTCTTTCCTAGGCATGGCGACGACCTCGAAACGTTTCTCCGCAAGAAGATTTCGGCGGTGGGAAGGGGGTGTCCAAAAAAACGTAGTCGCACTGGGTGGTTATTTAGGGGGGGAAAGTGGTACAAAAATTACGTGTGTTACCATTTCTTAATTTATTTTTTAGCAGAACACTGAAGCCGGTCGGCCCACCGTAGCGCACCTCTTTCCGTAGTCCAGCCTTCGCCAAAACCGGCGCCGCCGTCGAGGTGTGGGGTTGCAAACCCCATTGTTCCCCCCCCCAGCCTGGTTGGTTAGTTGGGGATGATAGGACCTGGGGTCCCAATACCTCTGGCGGATGGCGCCCAGTTTGGCATAAAGCTGCTGTAGTCTGTTTAGATGCCACACCGGTGTAGTTTCCACGCGGAAAGGCCCCAAAAGCATGGGGTTGGGGGGGGTCCGGGTGGGAGGGGGGGTCGAGATGCTGCCGAAGAGAGCTATTTTGTGGGGGGGCAGGCCAGGGAAGGGACATCGGTCTTATTTATTAAAAGATAAAAAATTGTTACCATGGATCCTTCCACTGCCCTCTTTTCCTTTTGCTGGACGAGTCTGTATTTAAAAAAAATATAAATAAAGAGGAAACTTTCATGTCACTGGTGACGTTTTTAAATATTTTTTTAATCTCTTTTCCGGCAAGTTTGGGGATTACGTCGGGGAGTTTACGTCACAAGACGTAGTGCGGGTGCTACGTAAGATACAACTCATTTGTCTGTATTTACAGAGACCATGAAGAACGGAGTGATGTACAGTCGCCCCTCCATTTCCACGGGCTTAAGATCTGCGGTTCTGACTATTCACGGAGGGGCGACCTGCATTAAAGTTAATGGCGCATGCACCTGTGACACATGCGCATGGCTGCGTGCCGGAGCACGTGGCCATTTAAAGCTATGGGGCTTGAATATACGCGGATTTCCAAATTCCGGATCCCCCGCGAATTTGGAGGGAGGACAGCACTTGCATTCCTTTGGGTCGCTTTGGTGAGGCTCATACTAGCATTGGCCTCCTTTCCGGAATACCTGGATTCATAGTTTCCGGAGATGGCCTTCCTGCTGGAAAACAAAGCCCATGTTCCCCCCACTGCTGGGTTTCCAGGGATTTCTCTGCCACGGCAAAAGGGTGGCACGGTCTGGTTTGCCATAGAGTGGGTTGAAGCCCAAGCAAGGGCGATCGTAATTGATAGAATGGGTGCCACGGGTGGATACCTGTGCCCATTTTTCACTCTGAGCAAACAAAAATTATCTGATAGATCCACTGAATTGAAAATAGAGCCCAATAACAATGAAGTTGGAAAAGTAACTTCCCCAGGTATAATACCTGTGTTAGATTGGTCACTCGATAATATTGGTGCCTTGACACCTGTACCCAAGTACCCTTCTCTTCCGAACCTTGCTCTTGAGATAGCTAATGCAATGTCAACTAATCCATTTGATATTCCTAGAATTGGAAATCCATCCTCTATTAAAACTACTAACTCTGAGATACCTGTGCCAATGCACAACTCTGGGGAAATGTTACTTTGGGGGAGATTTAACTATTCACCCTACAAAACAGGTAGGCACCTTGGCCGTTCGTGACATGCCAGCCGTCCGAACGTCCCCTCCATCTCTTGCAAGCACCAGTGAGAGCAACAAGCGGCGCGCAATTTTCAAAGCGCATTACTTTTGTAAATTTGAAGGCTTTCACAACCGGCATCCATAGTTTTTAGTGGGCTTTTCGGGCTCTGTGGCCCATGTTCTAGAAGAGTTTATCCCCGACGTTTTGCCAGCATCTGTGGCTGAAGATGCCAGTGTCTCCTCTGAAGATGCCAGCTACAGATGCTGGCGAAGCGTCAGGAGGAATAAACGTTTCTAGAAGATGGCCACAGAGCCCGAAAAACCCACCAAAACACAAACAAAAATCTACGCATCACCTTTGTTTGCAATTTGCAAAAATACATCACATTCCCAGCAGCCTGGTTACCATTAGAGGCCTCATTTCCAAGAGACCTGGATTTCTGGAGGGCATCCGGAGATGGCCTCCATGCTGGAAAACAAAGCCCATGTTCCCCCCGTTGCTGTGTTTCCAAGGGTTTCTCTGCCCATGGCAAGGGGTAGGGTGGTCTGGTTTGTCGCAGGGCGGATAGGATCAGAGGAAGGGCAGTCGTGACCAACCCCAGAGTTATCCATTTATGCTCCAGAGTGGATGCCGCACGGGGATACCCTTGCCAACACACCTGAGCTTTGGGTAAAAAAGGCCAAGGGGGCTTTGGGGAGATTCCTCTCTGCAAACCCAGCCATCACAGCTGTTTAAAAGAAGCTCACCATCCCAAAGCTCCCTCCATCTCTTGCAGGCACCACTTTGCAAAGTGTGCCGTGTCTTACTCCATAGAACCGTGGAGTTGGAAGAGACCCCCGAGGGCCATCCAATCCAACCCAAAGCAAGAAGACACAACCCCAAACATTCCCCGTGAGAGACGTCCGCCTGGCTGAGAAACCTCCAAAGGAGGAGACCCTACAACAACAACTATAAGAAATCTCGAAATCATTGTCTTACCGTCTTCCCAACGTCGAAGGGGACTCGCTTTTCCTGGAGCTCGGATCCACCGCTCTCGGGGTCCAAGGCTCTGCAGAAAACAAGCTTGCTCCATCCCTTCGCATCTTTTAAACCGGGCCATCATATCACCTCTGAACCTTCGCTTCTCCAGGCTCAACATCCCCAGATCCCTAAAGAGAGGGCTTCATGGTTTCCACCATCCTGGTCCATAGACTCTAAGCTCAGTTAAGCCGCCCTGAGAGCCTTTGCAGTTATATAAGTTAACAACAAACCGATAAAATTGAAAAAGTCCCGGCAAGCAAGTCTGGTTGCTCTCTTTGGTTTGCAGGGTTTGGAGTCGCTTTCAAGGGCAGCCTTTTGCAGACTGCTTTGCAATAGTTTTAATCAGAAAACCAGCAGCACCTGGACTAAGGTTGGCTTAAAGAGAAAGAGCCCAAAACTTTGGTTGCTCAACTTTATTTGGACTTTTGCAAGGAGAAACATGTTGGAAAGATAGGGATGGAACGTAACCGTCTTATCACGGTTGACCGCCGAGCGACTTCTGATCGTGGGAAGGGTCAACCTCACTCCAAAAACTGTCATTTTGTTTTGGAGACCTCTCACCATGGCTGAGCTTTTTTAGATTTCACAGACAATTTCCGCACACGTATCTTTGTCTATTTTATTCTTTTATTATTTCATTCGTAGGCCACTTTTCCCCCCCGGCACCGAGCGGCTTACAGAAAGAGTCAATCAAGAGACGTCAAATTTCAAACAATTAGAATCGCCACACAAAAGTCATTTCAAAAGATGTACAAAAGCTTTTAAAAGACATACATTTTTTAAAAAAACAAACCAATACAACATCCCAATGCAAGCTGTGTCTGCCTTATCCAAAGTCATTACGATTCCAAAAATGGGAAATATCCCCCAAAACCGAAGCTTTTTGTATGTGTATGTTGGCGGCTGAGAGAGAGTGACCCCTTTCTATCATGCAGGAACGTTGTTCCATGCATCCCGTTATTTAAATCGTTGTCCGGCGGCGTTAAGGAATACAAATTGGCTGTTTCGCTCTGGATCGCCAGAGCCTTCTGAACCGTGTTAGAGATTCGGTTCAAATTCCAATAGAGAGCCTCCTCCGGTTTTCCCTTTGGCAACCTCCAAGAAAGAAAAGGGCTTCGAAGGGGCAGGGGGTCTCTGGCCTCACATTGCCCCCCTGCGACTCTTCTTCCCCCTCTCAAAATGGCTTTCAGCTCCTTCGCCTAGTCTTGTCTTCCCAGTTTGCCTTTTCCGCCCCCCATTTCGGACCCTCCGCACCCTCCTCAAACCCTTCCCTTCGTTGCTTCAAAGGATCAAGAATGAAGAGACACCTGAAACCCATGAAGAAAACAAAAAGGCTTCATCTCCCCCCTCTCAAAATGGCCACCTGGGTCTCCACTTTGCCTGGCAAATCAGAACATGATTATTATTTTATTATCTACGATTTGAGCATTGCTTTTTTTTGGGGGGGGGGGGGTGGTTACGCCCTTGGCTTCTTTTCCCTTTTCCGACCCCATTTTGGACCTTCCTCGCCCTCTTCGAACCCAGTCCTTTTTTGCTGCGTAAGCATCAAAACGAAGAAGGGCTTTCCAGTTTTGGAGAGCCCCAAAGGCTTGGGAAAGACTACGGCTAATTCAGGGACGCCGGTCTTGCCGCCAATTTAAGGCTCCGAAAGAAAATCCAAAAGAAGAGACCGCTCATGGCACGACATTAGGGGCACGGGTGCCCGGCGGGCAGAGGCGGCCCCCGGGGATGCAGGATGCCATGCAAAGACACTGGACGGAGGAGGTGATCCCAAGAGGATTCAGGATGTGCCATGCAAAGATGCCAGCCAGAAGTGGCGGTTCCACAAGGACGCGGGACGCCATCCAAAGACGCCGGATGGAAGAAGTGGCCCAAAGAATATGTGGGATGCCACCCAAAGATGCCGGATGGAAGAAGTGATCCAAAGAGGACGCGGGATGCCACCCAAAGACGCCGGATGGGGATGATACCAAATGGAGCAAGCAAGCGGAGGGAAAAGCTGCCCACGATTTGTGGTGCTCCTCTCTTCTCATAGACCAATGGAGAAATGAGAAGCGCAAGCCGAGGAGAGAGGAGGAGGAGGCATGGAAGGAGGAGAAAATAAAGAAGAGGGAAGATATGGAGGTCCATACTGACCAGGCATCCCACTGTAGTGGAGGAGGAGGAGGAAAGGCAGGGGCTTTCGGTGCCCACCATCCAAATCTGCCCTGCTCCAGAATCTAACACTATTCCACCTCCGGGCCCTTCTCTGCCAGTCAGCGCATGGCGACTGACGTTGCATCTGGGAGGCTGATGCCAAGGGAGCAATGGAGACCCAGAGGAAGAAGGATGCCATCCAGCAGCGGCAGATGGAGGAGGAGATGCGCCATGCCGAACATCCACTAAGAGAGGCATGGAGTGCCTAACTTATCTGGGGCATCTAGCGAGACCGGGAGACGGAGATCCCAAAAAAGTAAACAGAAGGAGGCAGCTAAGAAGAGAAGAGAAAAGAAAGAAAGGGGGGGCAGAGCGAAAAGACCAAGCTGACCAGGATGCTCAAGGACATGGGCATAGAAGAGGAAAGCAGAAGCCTTTTAGTGGTACCCATCACCAAAGTCTGCCCTCTTCCGGAATCTGGCATCAATCCTGTTCCACCTCAGGGCCCTTCTCCTTCGGGTCAGCGCATGGCGACCAACGCTGCGTTCGGGAGGTCGGCGCCAGGGGAGCAGAGGAGGCCCAAAAATCTCGTTCCAGCCGAGAGTGTCAAATAAAGACCAGTTCGTTTTATAAAATATGTTGTTCCTCCGCGGATTATAATCGGGTCAAAGCTTTTTGAAAAAAAATTACGAGCATACAGTGGGCCCTTGGTACCCGCTGGATTTGGGCACCAGGGCCCCTAGCGGATGCCCAAATCCACAAATTGAAACAGAAGGGGATTGGGAATCCTTGCTGCTTACTTTGAAGGCATCTGGAGACAGGGATGACCTGGAAGTCTTAGTGGCCTGTGCCCAAAGAGTTCCAGCGGAGGAGAGAGAAGGAGATGCAAGAAAAGGAAGGCGAAGGAGATAGAGCCGAGGCAGGACCTTGGTTGTGCCCAACATTGCAACCTTCCCGATAGCAATAACGCCCCTTTCCCACCTCAGGGGCCTTCTCCTCAAGGCAGCACACGGAGGGACCCCCCCGACCTCAAAGAGAGGCAACAACAAAGAGAGAAAGAGGCATGGAGGAAGGAGAAAAAGAGGAACGACAAAGGACTCCGCCGTCTCAGATGAGCCGGTCTTATAAGGCAGAGAATGACTAGCAGGAGAAGACGGGGCCCGGGCATTTGTCGTTCCCACCTTTGCCATCTTCCCTGCGCCGGGAACCAGCGTCAACCTTGTTCCACTGCAGGACCGTCCTCCTCCGGTCAGCGTGGCGAGTGAGGCAGTCGCTTCCATACCTAGAACGACCACAAACCTCAGGGTTTGGGCTCTTGGCTTTGACTGTTCGTCCGCACTACACTGTGTTCCTGAGCAGAGGAAGCCCAGAGGAGGAAGGATGCCATCCAAAAGGGGCACATGGAGGAGGCGCTGTGCCGTGCTGAGCACCAAATGAAAGTGGCACGGCTCTCTCCTCTTCGACTACTGGAAAGATCAGGAGCTGAAGGAGTTCCAACAAAGGAGAGAGAAGGAGGCGCGCAAAGAGACACGAAGGAGAAAGAGTTGGAGGTCTTAGCCCAAGGAGGCGGAGAGGGAGCTTTGTTGTCCCCTCTGCTGCAACCGTCCAAACCGAAACACCCCTTCCCAAACTCCACAAACCGTTGGGCGTTCCAGCGGAGGAGGGCATGGGGTGAAGGAGGGAGCAGTGGGCATGCATGGGGAACCAAAAGCAGGGCAAGGAGGACTTAAGACAGGAGGAAACATGACCAACCTAGGATAGGCAGATGCCACTATCTGCACAGCGGCCTGAGATGGAATACCAGTCCCACCTCAGGCGCTTTCTCCTTCAGACGGCACATCGAAAAACCCTCACGTGAAAACGGAAACAAAGAGAGAAAGAGGCACGGAAGGAGCTCAGCATACCCCTGGGGTCATATGGACTCACAGCTATGCATGGCCCATACGTTTCCAGAATGCCTCCAGTTGGCCTTTGGCAACCTTACAGGTGAAACATGGCTGGACTTCAGTGCCCTTTGACTCCTGGGTTGATCAGGCGAAGCCAAGACTTTGCTCCGGAAGAACCTTGCGGCCAGCGCCCGCGGTTCTGTCAAGGGGGCGTCGCATCAGACGCCAGCCTCTTTGGCATGTTTCTCTTGGCTACGTGTACCATTCAATGCCTCTTTAAGAAGAGGTTCCTCTGCAGCTCGTTCTGACGGCGCACGGAGGGACCCTAACCTGAAGGAGAGACAGCAACGAAGAGAGAAAGAGGCACGGGAGGAGGAGCGGATATTGACAGTCCGTTGCAAAAAAACTGGACCGGATGTCAGGGGAGTGAGAGGAGCAAACTGAATATCGAAAAATCCCCCTCTTGGAAAAATTCTGCACCCTCGCAGAAGAGACACAGGAAAACCTCGGATGCAAACTCAACGGCTGAGGCAGAGGAAGGGCAGGGGCACGTGTTGTTCTCACCATTGTAATCTTCCCCGCGCCAGAAACCAGCGTCACCCTTGTTCCGCCTCAGAGCCCTTCTCTGCCGCATTTGGCGTTGCATCGGGGAGTTTGATGCCAAGGGAGCAATGGAGGCCCAGAAGAAGACGTATCGCCAAAGGGGGACCCTTGCTTTTAATATCCAAGGCACCGTGCCACCGAAGACAGACCCAGGCAGGAATGGCCACCTGGCCAGATCCCTCCTTTGGAAACCCAGCTGGTGCCCTCCCATCGTTTCACCAGCCAGGCCTTCTACCTCCACCAGCCCTTGCAGAGAAACCATGGAGAGCAGTGAAGACACATTTCTGAGCCATCTGCTAAGATGCACACCTGCGCTCTGCCTTGATGCGCATCTCGCAAACCTGTCTTTACAAAGGCCTAGTATTGCTCTTGTTCCACCTCAGGATCCTTCTCCTCCAGTCAGCGCATGGCAAGTGAGACGGTTGCTCCAGTACTTAGTGCCACCACAAATCAGAATCGGGGAAGAGGATTATGAACCCTTCCTGCTAATCTCAAAAGCAAGGCCGTTCCCCCAAAGGCAAACATGGGCAGGAATAACCAAGGGGCATGCCCCGGCATCTAGAATTCAAGTCGGTGCCCTCCCGTCGTCCCACCGGCCGTGACCTTGCCAAAAAACCTACCAAGAGTCTCTTTGCCAAAGTGGATGTGAAGAACCGTAAGGGGTTGCGAGAATTGGTGCAAAGAGTTTTGGATGAACCCAGAAGCGAGCGTCGTTCAGGACGCACCTCGGGGGTCTCTCTTGGATGGAGAGAAGAGGAGGCTTTTGGAAGGAGTAGGAAAGAGCCGTGCCAACGAACCAAGACGCAGTGGCCCTAAGTATCAATATCTGGCACTGCCTCAGGGATCACCGGAGGGGGATTGGGGACCCTTGCTTTTAGTATCCACCGATGGCAGCTGTGGGCAAGAATAGCAACTGGTTGGCCACCGTGACCATGCTAGCCAGCCTCTTTGGAATGGCGCTCATGGGATTATATGGAATGAGTTGTCTCTTTGGGAAGAAGGTTCTTGTGGGGCTCCTCCAGACGGCACGCGGAAGGACCCTAACCTGAATGGCCATATGCAGATGGCTCTCGCCCTCCAACCTACGCTCAGGCCCAGCGGGCATACCTATGGTAGGCATATCTCTTAGGGCTAAATTAATGAGATGCCATTGGATCATGGTTTGTTTCAGTTTACTGTATGTACTCGACTACAAGCTGACCTCGCGAATAGGTCGAGGGCAAGTTATGGGGCCCAAATTACAGATTTTGACATGACCCGACGATAAGTTGAGGGTAAAATTTAGGGGCATGTAGGAAGGAAAACAGTGCCAAAAACATTTAAAAATCCCAGCAGGTATAACTGTATATGCTCATATTAAAAGCTGGAGAGATGAGAGAGAGAAGAGGGTCAGGGCTTCCAGGACAGATGGTGCCTTTCGCCAAGGGATGGTCCTTTTTTAAAATAAGATTTAATGTACAGTACTTATATTGACCCATGGATAAGGCTACCTAGATTTTTGGGGTTCAATTTTTCTGACTATATTTCCTAAACTTACACAGTAGCTGCCAGTTATCATCCATAATAACCATACCCAACATGGGTCATTGTATATTTTATCTTGTATTTTTTAATTGCTGTAACCCGCTCCGATTGGCTGACAAGAGGAGCGGGATATAAATACATTATTATTATTATTATAAAACAAAATCTAAACACGTCCCTGTGCGAGGTCCAGAGCTTCGGATGAGGACAGCCTCAGCCTTAGCAGCCCTAGAAAAGCAAGCGTCGTTCAGGATGCACCTCGGAGGTCTCGCTTGGATATCTCTCTCCTCCTGGATCCCTCGCCAGAGGGACTGTGAGTGTCAGGAGTGCCAGCAGAGGAGAAAAGTATCAAGATCACTATGGGACGACTCTTTGAGAAAAAAGATCCTCTGCGACTCCTTCGGAGAGCAGATGGAAGGACCCTAACCCAAAGGAGAGACCTCGATGAAGAGAGAAAGAGGCACGGAAGGAGCTCGGCATACCTCCGGGGTCATAGCAAGACGCAGCGAGACAAGAAATAACCACAAGTATCAATATCTGGCGCTGCCTCGGGGATCACCGGAGAGGGATCGGGGACCCTTGCTTTTAGTATCCAAGGCAAGGCTGTTCCACCGAAGGCAGATGCGGGCAGGAAGAGCGACCGGTTGGCCACCGTGACCAGGCTAGCCAGCCTCTTTGGAACGGCGCTCATGGGATTATATGGAATGAGTTGGAAAAGGTTCTTCTGGGGCTCCTCCAGACGGCACACGGAAGGACCCTAACCTGAAGGAGAGGCGGCAACGGAGAGAGAAAGAGGAGACGGGGAGAAAGGACAAAGAATGCCAAAAAATGCAAAAATATATTCCAAGGCAGAGAATGACTAGAGAGAGATGACATTTGCCGTTCCCAGCCTTGCAATCTTCCCTGTGCCAGAAACCAGCATCAACCTTGTTCCACCTACTCCGGTCAGCGTGTCACAAACTGCCATTCTCAAGATTTGAATACTGGTCACCATGACGTCTATCATATTGTGATATGAGAGATCACATCTCTGTGTTCGGAGATGTGGCTTTCGAGCCCAGAAGCCAACCTGCCCCTGGGGCGGAAAACCACGGGCCGGTCCCGGATGGTGCAGGACCTCTTTGTTGAGTCCACCATGAAGCGGACGTCAACATCTGCCGCGAGCAAGAACACACAAAACACAAATCGATTCATCTTCCGGCTAGGGCTGAAGGCGTTCCAACAAGAGAAGGAGGTGGGCAAAGAAATTGAAAGGATGAACAAGAGTTGGAGGTCTCAGGTGAGCAGGCGGCCCAAGGAGGCGGAGAGGGAGCTCCGTTGTGCCCACCGCTGCAACCGAAACGACGTCTACAAAGACCGAATATCAATTGGTATCAATATCTAGCGCTGCCTCGGGTGGCAACGGCGGGGAATGGATGGAAACCTCAAGGCAAGGCTGTTCCCCCAAAGGCAGACATGGGCAGGAATAGCAACCTGGCACGACCCACCATTTGGAAACCCGGCCACCGCCCTCCCGTCATCCCGCTAGCCATGCCGTTTCCAAAAATTGAATTGTAAAACTGGATGCGAAGAACCGTAAGTGAGAATGGTTCCGAAGCGCTTCGGGTGGAGATGCACTCAGCCCGAATGCCAAATGAGAAAAGGCATGGCTCTCCGCTGTCCTCTTAAGACTATTGGAAAGATCAAGAGCCGAAGGAGTTCCAACAAAGGAGAGAGAAGGAGGCGTGCAAAGAGACGAAAGGACAACAAAGCAGCCCAAGGAGGCAGAGAGGGTGCTCCGTTGTGCCCACTGTTGCAATGTTGCCAACCCCAACGACACCCCTTTGCCATCCTAAGTAGTGTTCTCTGCAAGGCATGACATGGGGAAAATGGAAAGAAAGAGGCATGCAAGGAGGAGAAAAGGAGGAATGGACAAGGACTCGGGTGTCTCAAATGAGCCAGTCTTATAAGGCAGAGATACTACTACTAATAACGATAATGGCAGATATACTAATACCAATACTACTACTAATAATAATGACAGATTTTATTATTAATATTATTATTATTATTCTCTGTCATGGAAGCCATGCCCTTTCGCCTTCCTATAAAAACTGCCCCCCGACCCAGATGTTCGAGGGGATTTATGGGAATTTTGAGGACTCCGTTTGAGAATATTTTGGCAGGACTTCCTTCGAGGCCACCGTAATGTGGCCCAAATACCTGCGGCGGCGATCGCAACTGCTCCTCTTCCTATTGGGTCGCTATTGTTAGCATCCTCTCATTAACTCTGGTATCCGTCGCAATTGGGGTCGGCGCAACTCCCTTCCGCAAAACCTGCGACAATCCTGCGACGGACGGCTGGAATTCCACGGCTTCGTGTCAAACGGGATTTCTCTTTTCTTTTCAAACTGGGGTACTGCAGTACGAGCCTGCATTTTTATTCTCTTACCGCAAAGCAAGAAAAGGGACACGAAAGCCAATCAATGAAAGCAACTTCATCCAGGATGCACCCCAGAGGTCTCTCTCGGATGCCTCTCTCCTCCTGGGTTACCAAAAGCGAAAGAGGTCCCGGCCAAAGAAAGAGAAGGAGGCAGGGAAGGAGGAGTAAAGAAAAAAGGGGAAGGTTTGGATGTCCATGCCGACCAGGCAGGTCAAGGAGGTGGACATGGGAAGGGAAAATCAGGGGGCTTTTAGTGCTCCCCAACATCTAAATCTCTTCCGGAATCTAGCATCAATCCCGTTCCACCTCAGGGCCCTTCTCCTCTGGTCAGCGCATGGCGACCGATGCTGCGTTTGGGAGCTCGGTGCCAGGTGAGGCAGATCTGAACCCTTTTGCCTCGTCCAACCCCGATATGGACCTTCCTCGCCCTCCTCAAACCCCTTCCTTTTTTTGCAGAGAAAGCACGAACATGAAGAAGCGCCTCCCTGTTTTTGGAGAGCCCCAAAGGCCTGGGAAGAAGTGAAGCTCATCCAGGGACGCGTCGCGATATGGAGAACTATGCCCGGCTGGCATATTGGGTAGTCCTCGGGGCTAACCTAGCTCTAGCTGGACTCTGCGCGTTCAACCTGGCCGTTTTCTTTTTGGCGGGAAGCCTCCGCCAAAGAGGCCCTGCTATAGACAGCGCATGGAAAATCCCCAACCTGAAGGACTGACGAAGAGAGAAACGAAAAGAAAAAGAGGCACAGAAGGAGCTCAGCATACCCCTGAGGTCATGGGAGCTCGCAATGGGAGAGCTATGCGCGGCCCATAGGTTTCCAGAATGCCTCCGGTTGGCCTTTGGCAACCTTACAGGTCCACCATGGCGGACTTCAGGGTTTTTGTCTCCTGGGTTTCCGTTCCTTCTGTTTGAGCGTAAGAAGTCAAGACTTTGCTCCGGAGGAACCTTGCGACCAGCGCCTGTGCTTCTGCCAAGGGGGCATCGAATCAGAAGCCAGCCCCTTTGGCACGCTTTCTCTTGGGTACGTTTAACATGCGATGTTTCTTTGAGGAAAAAGGCTCCTGTGCGGCTCCTCCAGAGACCAGACGGAAGGACCCTAACCCGAAGAAGAGGCAGCAACGGAAAGAGAATGGATATCGACAATCCGTTGAAAAAAACTGGACCAGATGTCGGGGGTGGGGGAGAGAAATGTGGGAGCAAACTGAACAGATCCACCTCCACATCCTCTTGAAAATGAAGAAGACACGAACGTAAGTCCAGCGCAGAACCTTCTGGTACCATCAAGAGAACCAACCTGAAGGTTGTGGAGACAAGGAAGAGGGGAGAGCGGCCCCGGGAAAGTGCCGCGGGCCGAGATCTGCAGGATCTGTGCCCAGAAATGAAGAGGAATCTGGAAAAGAGACAAAGAGCCTGAAGTTGGAGAGCAACCTCTCGCAGCTCTCTCTTCCGTGGAAGCGCAGCCTCGGCCAGCAGGACAAAGGCAGAGGAGACTGCCGGGAGCTCAAAATGGATAGCATAAAGGACGAACGAAAGAACAGAACATCGAGGTGGTCTTGGGCAAATGCCACCACCGTCCTCCTTCCAAGCTGAAAGAGACGCTCAGCCTCGCCGAGTCTAGAAATCCCAGCCTTACCATGGGAGCTACCCTGGAAACAAGGAGGAGAAGAGAGCGACCGGGGCAAGAAGGAAGGTCCAAAAGCGTTCCCGTCGGCCGGCTTATCTGGCCAAAGAGGTGGTCTTGCGGCTTGTCCCGCTAAAAGCCCCGTCTGTGGTTTCTTCCTCCCATCAATTCTCCGGAAGAAAGAAGCCAAAGGGGACTCATGTCCCTCCAAGCCCTGCAAGGTGACAACCCAAATGGCCATCATGGGTAAGTGGATGAGCCCTCCCTTTGCCATCTACAAGAACTAAGAAAAAGAGCCCTCCCTCCAGTCCATCCGCCTTGGTCCAGGCCTCGGAGGGAGAGAAGATCTTTTGGACCTGATCCCCTTTTCCTCCACCATTCCCTTCTCCTTTTGTGTCATGTCTTTCAAGACTCTAAGCCTGAGGGCAGAGAACCGTCTCATTAAAAATGATATTTGTAAGCCGCTCTGATAGCCCATAAGGCTAACCCACTTACACCGGGATAACCAATACCGGGTTTTTACCCCAAGTTTAAAAAAAAAGATTCGGGTCGTCGTCAGTGGGACTAACCGATGCGAATAGACCCGGGTTAGTTCAGGATTCAACTCTGCATGCCTTGGACACGTTTCGAATACAATATTCGACTCCGTGTTAATTTGAGCGCTGGCGCACGTGAGCAAGAGAATTCAAGGCTTTCATGGCCGGGACCCATAGGGGTTTTTTTGTGGGTTTTTCGGGCCCTGTGGCCATGTTCGAGAAGAGTTTATTCCTGATGTTTTGCCAGGATCTGTGGCTTCGGTATCCTCCGAGAAATGGGTCTCAGACTCAAGGAGATGCGCACAGAGATGCAGTTCCAATAAAAAATGTTTGAGAGCGGTTATTCGCATCGATCCACTTAAGACAAGAACAACAACGTGTGAATGACCCCCTTGGAAATGACTTGAAGGCACACAACCACAGCACAGAAGAAAAGCCCACCACCCTCCGGGAAAGTCCATCCAGGCCTCATTCCCACTTACAAATAAATCGGTTTGCGATCCGAGTCGATGGATCGATTCGACCGCGGAGCACGGTTCCCACTACATTTGCCCCGATCACATTTTCCCGCCCGTAAAATAACGCACTTGTGGTTCACATTGACAAGCAAGTCGATTCAAAACGGGCCCGCTCCAGCCGGCAAATTTAAATCAATTCAGACCCGGATCTGGTTCACGCGTGCACGGAACCAATTTATCCAAAAAGACACGGATAACATCAGCATCAAAAAAACCGGGGCTTAAATGGGTCTAGTACGGGGGGGGGAGGCTCTCTCCGAATTGCTTTAAGTGGGAACTGGTTCGAACCAAATCGCGATCCGGTTTAAAAGGTAGTGGGAATGAGGCCCCACACAGCCCCTGTGTTCCAGAAGCTCTTCCTAACGTTTAGATGTATTCTTTTTGTGCACTTTTGTGTACAATCTGAATCCGTTGCTTTTCTTGCTCTACTATCCGGAGCAGCCAAAAACAAGCTTGCGACCTCAACGGAGGTGGGATCGGGGCAAGGAAGGAATGGCCGGCGAAGTTATACTGGCAAGGGTTGGTACCCAAAGCCTGCAAGCCATCAGCGCGTAGACCGGTCGTGCCAACCTGCTAATATCTGGAGAGGCGGCACATGTCGCATTGGCAGGCCTTGGCGGTGAAGATCTCCACGGTCTCGCGCCAGCTTTCCCCGCAACGCAGCTGCACCTTGACCTGGAGAAGGAAGGAAGGGAAGGTCAGAGAGACGGCGTGGCTTCTGGAATAATTCCAATAAAAAACCGAATTTCTATATAGTAGATTTATTTTTTAAGTGCATCTATTCACTATCTAGTTATTCCTCTACCCAATTGCCGCACTGTTTATGTCTACGCTGTACAAATAATGCAGTTTGGTGCCACTTTAACCGCCGTGGCACCATGCCGCGGGATCCTGGGACTTGTCGAGGCACCAGCACCGTTGGGCAGAGAAGGCCTTGGAAAACTACAGATCCGAGGTGCGGCGCCACGGATGCCGCCAAAGCTCACCTTTTGCATTTTGGCGATGGCACAGCACTGGGAGACGGAGGTGACGTTGTGCGTGAAGCCGCTGGCCAAGAGGACGGAGTACTTGGAAGGGAAGGCGCTGGACTCGCAATACCCGACGCAGGCCTGGAGGGTGTGGGTGTTGCGGCACGTCCCCCGGCGGTCGCTCTTGATGGTGACGTTGAAGGCTGGGGAGGAAGGAGACAAACGGAGGCTGCGTCTAGGCGGCGGAAATAAACCGTTTCGACGCCATGCTATGGGTCCATGCTATGACTTTCTGGGATCAGCAGCTTCGTGAGACATTTTGCCTTCGCCGTCGGAGAGCGATGGGGCAAAAACAAACTACAAAATCCTAGGATGCCATAGGAATCCACAGAGATTCAAGGTGGCGAAAATTCCCCGCCGGCATTCATTAATCTCCTGCCACTAAACCCAATATCCCCATAATACTTTTCTGTTTTGCAAACTGCAATAATTTACTATTATTTTGGGAACATTGTCCCAAAAGGCGCAAAAGTTCCCTGGAATGGAATCCTAGGATTTGTAGTTTGTTGTTGAGCGCTCTGATGGAAAAGGCAAAACGTCTCGCCAAACTATCGTTTCCAGAACGGTTCCCCAGCATGGAGCCGTGCGCAGTGAAAGCGGGGTCAAACCGGATTATTTCTGCCGTGCAGACGCAGCCTCGGAAGCAAAGGGGCACCGCAGCAATAAAGGTCAGGGCTTCCAATCGGGTCTGGAAACAGACCGGCACCAATACTAGAGCCGTCGCAAAGAGAAATCCTCGATTCAAAAGAAATACATTTTGAATTATTTAAAGTGAAGACCTTTTGGGCGAGGTTTAAAGTGCCCTTTTGAAACCGGTCCAGTAAAAAAATTGAAAAATCCTTTTTAAAAGCCTCAGAGTTGGCGGCGAAATGTCAGAGAGAGAGGAACGGGGACCATAAAGCCAGCATTTGCAAAAGCTAGATTGCTGCCTTTATCATTATCATTATCATTATAGACCTTGCCATTTGTGGTGGAGGAAATAATAATAAAAATAATAATAATTATTATTATTATTATTATCCCGCCTCTCCCATAGGATCGAGGAGGGTTACAACACAAAATACAAAAAACACATGGTTAAATACAAAATAAAATAGCATAAACCTTTAACCCCTTCCTTAAAACCAACTGCAAAATTATAGCAACAACATTATAAAATCCTGTTAAACTACCTCATTGTCTGCGTTGCAATTAAGGATGCGTCTACACCATAGAAATAATGCGGTTTGGCACCACTTTAATGGCTACTTTAACTGCTATGGCTCCATGCTACAGAATTTGTAGTTTGGTGAGGAGTCCTCGCTCTTGGGCAGAGAAGAGTGTTGCAAAGCTACAGATCCCAGGGTTTAATAGGATGGTGCCCCAGCGCTTAAAGAGCACTATTTCAACAATGTAGGTGCACCCCAAGATCCAACTCCGTCTCACCCCCAAACCTGCAAAACTTACGGCGAAGGTGGCAACCGAGTCCGGCGGCTTCGTAGCTCCGTCCGCCAGCGGCCAACAGGAAAGAGAGGACAACAGCCTGGAGGAAGGCCACCATTGCTTCTGGGGTCTCTGAAAAGACAACAGTCCCACGTTTGCAAAGATGTAATGCAACGTGTCGAAATGCAAAACCACAAAGGCAGAGTCGTGGTGTCAAGGTTTAGCGGGCTGGCTATAGATGTGCCAAGAGCGAGGCATATCGGGGGAGACTGGCATTTGTGGGCCCCGTTGAAAGAATGTCAACAAGACTCAAACCTTGTGCTCTCAGGGTTCCTAAAAGATTTCTATAAACAAACCTAGGACAATGTGAACTCAAAGGCATCCATAGCTTTTTGGGCTCTGTGCCCATGTTCTGGAAGAGTTTATTCCTGACGTTTCGCCAGCATCCGTGGCTGGCATCTTCAAAGAAAGAAGTCCGAAGATGCCACAGATGCTGGCGAAACGTCAGGAATAAACCCTTCTCGAACATGGCCACAGAGCCCGAAAAACCCACAATAAAATCCGTACCTAGGACAGTTAAGCTGCTTTTTAAAAAATACCCGCCAGTTGCCTCCTTTCCCATTTCTAACAGGAGAAATTTGAGCAGAAATAGTACAGTTTGTAGACACTTTCACTGCCGTGGCTCAATGCGATGGATTTCTGGGATTTGTAGCTTTGTGAGACCATTTGCCTTCCCTCTCGGAGAGCTCTGGCGCCACGGCAAACTGAAAATCCCAGGATCGCGTAGCACTGAGCCGTGGCACAGTGCGGTCCACATTCCTCGCACATCCCTAGCGATGCCCCTGACTTACCCAGCCAATTTGGAGATGTATTTCAGCTCTCCAAAAGTTTCTCCCAAAGGCTCTGCCTGCTTTTTCCCTTCTTCCCCAGGTATTTCTAGCCCAGGTGGGCGCCTCTCCCTTTTTGGGCCTGGCCCTGGCGAGTTTCCACCGTCTCCGTCTCCCCACCCACATCTTTCGGAAAGCAAACAGCGGCCCTTTGTATTCTCTCCTCGCAACCAGAAACGCTGCCCGCTTCGAGCCAACCTTACCCACAGAGACATATTTTGGCATCGAGGTGTCACGGTCCAAGCGTTGGACGAAGGCCCCGGAGGCCAGGGTTCGCATCCCCGCTCGGCCACCAAAGCCCATCGGTGGTGACCGTAGGCGCATCGCTCTCCCTGGCGGAGAAGGCGAAATTGTCTACCCAAAAGAAAGCTCCCCGGTTCTGATCCGCACGGCAGAGATAACCCAGGTTGACACTGCTTTAACCGCCCTGGGTCAAGGCTGTAGGTATCTGGAAAGTGTTGTTCTGGGAAGCCTTTCGCCTCTGCTGCCAGAGCGCTCTGACCAACTGACCAGCCTTCCAACTGACCAGCCTTGCAACGGTCAACCTTCCAACGGTCAACCTTCCAACGGTCATTTCCAACAGTTCCAAGCTCTCCTGCGTTTCCAGCTCTTTCTAAAATGTCCCGATTTCCCACTTTCCTTCACTTTTATCCTTAGCCGGCTTCAACGGCTGCAAACTGAGATTAAAAAGTGCCAAAGCGGTTTGCTCCCAGTTAACTCAGCTCCGGAGAAGAGCCTTGCCCTTCCCAGGAGGCTAAAGCAAAAGCCAACTTGTTACAGCCTCTCCGCACTTATCTATTTGCCTTTTTTGATGTTGCTTTTTGATGAGCCAACATCAGTTCCTTTTTACAGCTGCGAAATTTTGGAATAATAACATAATATTTTGGGAAGGCACAGCGGGTCCTTGGTACCCGCTGGGGTTCGATTCCCTACGGGTAGCAAAAATCCACGGATGCTCACGCCCCGTTGAATACAACGGCATAAGAAAACGGTGCCCCTCATATAAAATGGCAAAAGCAAAGTTTGCTTTTTGGAATATATAGTGGGAGCCCTTGGTATCCACCAAGGTTCCAGGACCCCCTTTAGATACCAAAATCCATAAATGTTCAAGTCCCATGAAATGCAATAGACAGCGAAATGGTGCCCCTAATATAAAATGGCAAAATCATAGTTTGCTTTTTGGAACCTATGGCGGATACTCAAGTCCCATGAAATGTAATAGATAGTAAAATGGTACCCCTTATATAAAACGGCAAAATCATAGTTTACTTTTTGGAACCTATAGTGGATGCTCAAGTCCCACGAAATGTAATAGATAGTAAAATGGTGCCCCTTATATAAAACGGCAAAAATCATAGTTTACTTTTTGAAATCTATAGTGGATGCTCAAGTCCCATGAAAAACAAAGGACAGTAAAATGGTGTCCATTTCTGCCCTTCCCAACCGTCAACCTTCCAACTGTCATTTCCAACGGTTCCAAGCTCTTCTACAGATGGTGCCCCTTATATAAAATGGCAAAAAGCATAGTTTGCTTTTTGCCACATATAGTGGATGCCCGAGTCCCATTAAATACAATGGATAGTAAAATGGTGTCCCTTATATAAAGTCCCGTGAAATAAAACGGATAGCGAAATGGCGCCCTTTATATAAATTGGTACGATTCTACAGATGGTGCCCCTTATATAAAATGGCAAAATCATAGTTTGCCTCTTGCCATATATAGCGGACGCTCGAGTCCCATGAAATACAATGGATAGTAAATATAAAATGGTACGATTAAGATTTGCTTTTTGGAATATACAGTGGACCCTTGGTATCCGCAAGGGCTGGTTCCAGGACCCTCTTTGGATACCAAAATCAAAGGACGCTCAAACCCCATGTAATACAACGGTGCATTAAAAATTTGCAATGCTAGGGATGTCCTGCAATGCGATACAAGGTCCTGCGTTGCTAGAAATTGGGGGGCTGTTGGAAAAATTCACTGGGGAGGGCAGAGTTTGTACACGGACGGGGATGCCCACCTTGTGCCAACGTTCCCATGGCTATAGACTCCCTTATGAAGACCGTGCCAAATGAAGCGCCAAGCGCTGCCAAGGCAGGGCAAGGCGGCGGCGTGGTTTCCCGTAATTCCACCCAGGCTCCTCTTTTGCACTCCGGGCTTGGCACGGACACTTCCCTGGCACAGCGTCAGGGCAGAAATGGACAATTAGCCTCGGGTTCGGGTTCCGCATCCGCAGGGGACCCAGAGGAGTACCGCCGAGTAATGCAGTAAATGCAAAGGAAGCTCTCTCCGGATCAATATTTCGTAACAGGACCATTGAACTCCTTTCCTGTGTTTTTTGGTAACCTCTTTGCAAAAGAGGATCGACCAAGGCCTCCTCCTGGCCAGGTTGGCAAACATCCTCCTTTCCTCAAGACATGTCCTACATTTCCACCTTCTGTCTAGGAGGAATTCCAAAAAACCTTTCATTTCAAGCATAGCCAAGAAGCCCATTGAGTAGCACCACGTTTGCAAGAAATCTATTTAGTTGCAAAGAGGGGGATACGACAGATCCTTTTAAAAATCCCTTTTTCTCCCCAGGAGCAGCAGATGACAAGACTCGAACCCACAGCTCAAGGTGCATTTGTTTCTCGGAGGGAGGAAAAGGACAGCCAACGTATTAGGCAACGGGCTGGTTGAGGACAATGGAGTTTATCAGACATCGGAAATTGGAAGTATAATCCAATGGCAATCTGAACGCAATCCTGGGGTTTCACGTTATTGTGAATTGAAGCATCTCACGCAATTTCGGGCAAAAGGGAAGTCATTCCGAACGCAATCGTGGGTTTTATGTTATTATGAATTAAAGCATCTCACGCAATTTCGGGCAACGGGGGGTCATTTTCAGGCAATGGGAAGTCATTCTGAACGCATTCCGAACGCAATCAGATTTCACCTAAATTCACTAAACTAGCAAATTCACGTGAATTCGAATTGGCTCCATTCAAAATTGGGAGAAATTCCTCCCGAAAATGACCCCCCCATTGCCCTAAATTGCGTGAGACACTCTAATACGCAATTATGTGAAACCCCACGACTGCGTTCAGAACGACTTCCCATTGCCCAAAATTGCGTGAGATGCACTCATTCGCAATTACGCAAAACCCCACGATTGCGTTAGGATTGCCGTCGCATTATACCCCCAAATTCCGTCGTATGATAAACTCCCATGTGTTTCCCCCAGGCTGCAATAGGATCTCCCGCATCCGTTGGGGTCCTGGGGAACATTGGGGCCAGAGATTGGAACGAAAGGGGAGACTAAGAGCCTATCCCCCCCAAATCTGCCCTCATGGCAGGATCCCATACCTTGTGCCTGCAGTGGCAATGAGAATTTGTACCCATGTGGCACCGGCAGAGGCCTCCTGGGGCAATGCCTGCCCATAGAAAGGGCATTAGGTCTGGCAAAGGTTCCTTGCTGGCTGCGGAGAGAAGGCACCTCCTGGTACTACTCACCCCCCGATCCTGTGGACTCTTTCAGACGTGGGAAATTGGAAGTATAATCCAATGGCAATCCGAACGCAATCATGGGGTTTCACGTTATTGCGAATTAAAGCATCTCACGCAATTTCGGGCAAAAGGGAAGTCACTCCGAACGCAATCATGGGTTTCACGTTATTGCAAATTAAAGTATCACACGCAATTTTGGGCAAAAGGGAAGTCACTCTGAAGGCAATCCTGGGGTTTCACGTTATTGCGAATTAAAGCATCTCACGCAATTTCGGGCAAAAGGGAAGTCACTCCGAACGCAATCATGGGTTTCACGTTATTGCAAATTAAAGTATCACACGCAATTTTGGGCAAAAGGGAAGTCACTCCGAATGCAATCATGGGTTTCACGTTATTGCAAATTAAAGCATCTCATGCAATTTCGGGCAAAAGGGAAGTCACTCCGAACGCAATCATGGGTTTCCCGTTATTGCGAATTAAAGCATCTCACGCAATCTCGGGCAATGGGGGGTCATTTTCGGGTAATGGGAAGTCATTCCGAACGCCTTCCGAACGCAACGGGGATTCCCGTGAACTAGCGAATCCACCTGAATTCGCCTTGGCTCCATTCGGAGTTGGGAGAAATTCCTCCCGGGTGAAAGAGTCCCGTGTGTCTTCTGGCCGGCTTGCCTCCCTGATCCCTGGCCCTAAAAAGGCTGGGCAGAGACGCTGAGAAGAAGGGAAGTTTGGAGAACGTCCGGCCAGATGCCTCCTCCCTGAACCCTGGCCCTAAAAGGACCAGGCGGAGGTGATTTGGAGAAATGTGTCCCCATGTGCTGCCAAAAGCTTTTTGCAGAGATCCCTTGTGCTTCCGCCATAAAAGGGAGGCAGCTTTGGAGGAGATAAAGAGTCATATTTGGCAAAGCCAAGACCTTTCTCCATCCAATTCCAGGAGCCCGCGTCGCCACGTTAAAATCTTTCTCCGTGCTTCTCGGCCCTTCCCAGCCGGTGAATTATTCACTCAGGATTCAGATCAATACCCGTTAAAAGGACATTGCGTTTCTTACGTTGCATCCCCGAGGCATCCGGAAAGGGATCACGTTAGCAGCGCAGCCTCGTTCGCACTCCCCGCCTGGACCGTTTCCAGAGAGGGCCTATTGCATTTTAGTCCGTTGCAGCGAAAACATCAAGGATTTAGCAGCCCCTTAAAGATCTCCCCCTTGCATTTCCCTTGAAGATCTTTTGTGCATTTACCTTAAAGAGCTCTCATGCATTTTCCTTGAAGATCTTTCGTGCATTTACCTTACAGATTTTTCATGCATTTGCCTTTAAAAAGACAACACCCATGCATTTTCCTTGGAGATCTTCCGTGCATTTACCTTAAAGATATTTCACGCATTTACTTTACAGATTTTTCATGCATTTACCTTAGAAATCTCCCATGCATTTTCTTTAAAGGTCTTCCATGCATTTACCTTACAGATCTTTCATGCATTTATCTTAACAGATTTTTACCCATTTACCTTAAAAGATCTTTCATGCATTTACCTTAAAGATCTTCCATGCATTCTTTAAAAGATATTTCATGCATTTATCTTAACAGTTTTATACCCATTTATCTTAAAAGATTTTTATCCATTTGCCTTAAAGATCTTTCATTTACCTTAACAGATCTTTCATGCATTTACTTTACAGATTTTTCATGCATTTACCTTAGAAATCTCCCATGCATTTTCTTTAAAGGTCTTCCATGCATTTACCTTACAGATCTTTCATGCATTTATCTTAACAGATTTTTACCCATTTACCTTAAAAGATCTTTCATGCATTCTTTAAAAGATATTTCATGCATTTATCTTAACAGTTTTATACCCATTTATCTTAAAAGATTTTTATCCATTTGCCTTAAAGATCTTTCATTTACCTTAACAGATCTTTCATGCATTTACTTTACAGATTTTTCATGCATTTACCTTAGAAATCTCCCATGCATTTTCTTTAAAGATCTTCCATGCATTTTCCTTAACAGATCTTTCATGCATTTATCTTAACAAATTTTTATCCATTTAACTTAAAGATCTTTCATTTAACTTAAAGATCTTTCATGCATTTATCTTAAAGATCATTCGTGCATTTCCTAACAGATCTTTCATGCATTTACCTCGAGGCTCTTTTATGCATTTTCCTCAAAGATCTTCCATGCATTTCCTTTGCAGGTCTTTCACGTACTTCTATTAAAGATCTTTCATACATTTATCTTACAGATCTTCCAGGCATTTACCTTAAAGATATTTCATGCTTTTACCATTGCAAGATCCTGCATCAAAGAACTGAAGGGTAACTTTATACTCCCGGATGCCTACCTTGGCTGCCCAGTATTTGCAGAATATATATAATATAATATATTATTATATTATATTATATATGAGAGCTGCACTCTCTCTCTCTCTATATATATATATGAGAGAGACACTATGCAAATATTTTGCAATGGCGTTTTAGCTTAATTTGTCAGTTTTGCAGAATAAAACACACACACACACATATATATAATATAATATATTATTATATTATATTATATTATATATGAGAGCTGCACTCTATATATATAGAGAGAGACTATGCAAATATTTTGCAATGGTGTTTTAGCGTAATTTGTCAGTTTTGCAGAATAAAACACACACACACACACACAATAATAATAATAATAATAATAAATTATTATTATTATTATTATTATTATTATTATTATATTATATATGAGAACTGCACTCTGTATATACTGTATATGAGAGAGAGACTATGCAAATATTTTGCAATGGTGTTTTAGCTTAATTTGTCAGTTTTGCAGAATAAAACACACACACACAAATATAATATAATATAATATAATATATGAGAGCTGCACTCTCTCTCTCTATATATATCTATATATGAGAGAGACTAGCTGATTCCAGCCAAGAACAACGGTGGGTTTATTTACGCCAGGTTGGCCTAAGATGTTTTGCTGCCCGAGACGAAAAAGCAAATAGTTTTCCCCTCTTTGCAGTGTTTGGTACCTGTTGCCACAAAGAAACCTTCGTGTTTTGGCTTGTCTTGAGTTGTTTGCAAGGGGAGAAATGATCTAATAGAGATTAGGTGGGATTTTTAAGGATGACGAACCGAAATATCGTTCCGCACTGGGATGGCTTTGGTGCGATGTTTGCTTTCTCTTTGTAGCTACAGAGACGGCGAAAGGGGACCACCGTGCGAGGTGGAAACACCCTTCGAAGGATCGCTCCACACAACGGAAAGGATTTCTTGCGTTTGGGCAAGGGAACGTTTTTTCCAAAGCGTAATGGAGCTGATCATCCAGACCGGCCAGGACTTGCAAAAGGACATTTCCGCGCCCGCAAAGCTCTCCAAGAGCCATGAGCGGAATCCAGAATTTAAAAACTCTATCTATCGATCGATCGATCGATCGGTCTATGCATCCCTGGGCATTGCTTTGTTAACAGATGTAGAAATTACAAAACAATGTCATTTGGTGAAGCATTCAGCCTTCGTCGTGGCATCGAAGCTCTCCGAAAGAGGCGGCTAAATCTCTCCGCAAAATGCAGCAAAGCATTGCCCAGGGAGGCATACGCTTGTTGCATTCGCTCCCTAGGATTCAATGGTTAAAAAATATTCATGTGTGATGAAATGAGTGAATGTCAGCAAGAGTGGCACTTTTCTGACCCTTTTTGACCGAAATAAAACGGAGAATCGCAATGCATGATACCTGGCAAGCAAAGCGCGAAGAAGATTCTTGAAAGGCCGATGTGGCAATGGCCTATCCGTGAAAAAGAGGGTTCTTTGTTAAGAAGAACCTGTATCTGCAAGAAGACGTCCAAAAACTGCGAGAACAGCAAGAAAGAACAGAACGCTTGGACATGAACTGATAAGAGACGGAACGCCGGAAAAACATCAAGTATGAAGCTTTGACTTAAGCAAAGGTTTGTGGAGAAGAGCCAAAGGGCCTTGGACATTGCAAAAGCGAAGAACTTTGCAAAAGGTTTAAAAAGAAGAGGCTTTTCTAGCAAAGGTGTGCTTCTGTTCCTAGGCAAAACAGAACAGCCATCCACTTTGGGAAGGCGACTGATCCCCGACTTCAGCAAAGTGCCTTTTTGTGTGTGAGCATGTGTTGTGTATGTGTGTGTGGTACTTGTGTTTCTGTATGTCTGGATTCTCAAATAAATGTTACATGCATGGTGAGTTTAACCAAATTTGGTGTCTTGTTTCAGCCCGGCTTTGGGGGCAGATCCTTGCGAAAGTGGGAATTTACCTTTACACACTCTCCGGAAACAAAGAACTGCCCCACAAAAACCTGGGCACAACACATGCTCTAAGAGATCTCTCGTCTTGCCGGTCAGCGGCTGATGCAAAGCCTTGCTTGGAAGTTTACGTTCTCGTCCTGGCATTACCCACCGTGCCCAAGCGATGTTTAGCCGTCCTGGGCCACGCCGCCGGCCCCGTCTTCAGCCGACCGGCCGCTCGCCACGGCCCTCTTATGCGGGTGGGGCACATGCGGCAAAACCACCACGTTCCTCTCCGTTTTCGCCAGGAAACCCCTATCTCCCTCTCCAGTTTGTCTGGCGAAGTTGCCCAGGTTGGCTTCGAGGGCACGGCCGCGGCAGGGACCTGGGCGGAAGAAAGTGTTTTTTAAAAATTGCATTTGCACACACTGTTGTTACCCGCCTTGATCCCCAAAAGCGGAAGATATAAATAAATATTTTATTATCATCATTATCGTTAGTGGTGGTTTGGGGAAACAAGACGGAGCCCTCTTGGAGCGTACCCCAAACCCAGGGGTGCTCAAGCGCCCGCTAAACGCGGCGACAAAAAATGGCCAAAAGCAAGGTTTGCTTGTGGGAATTTATATTTGTTTCTGGGTATGTTTAAGCCTCGGACGGTGGGATCTGCGGATAGAAATATCCACGGATGCAAAGTGCTATAAAATGAATAAAGGAACCAAGTGCCCAGGACATTTGGGGGAGATGGTTTATACAGACCTTCTTTTTCTTCTCTCGGATGTTGTAGAGCGCCAGGTTCTCGAAGGGGAGGCCATGCCGGGCCCCGTCTTCGGCCAACTGGCCACTAGCCACGGCCCTCTTGCGCCGGAGGAGTTTGTAAAGGAGGACCGCACCGTTTCCCCAGCGAACAACTACGTCCACCTCCAATTTGTCTCGTGACCAGGTTGCCTTCGAAAACACAGCCGTGGCCGGGGAAAGTGAGGTGCGAGGACGACGACCTGGGAGGAAGAAAGCAACGCTCAGCGGTTCGTTTTTGGCAAACAAGACGGTGCCCTCTTAGGGTTGGGAGGTGTCGCGACGCAATTCGGTTCAAAGACACAGCCGCATCGGTCTGTCGGATCAGTACGCGGAGGGATCTTATACCCCGCTACGAAAAAGCTCCGGATCGGGATTCGAACTTTATGCCCCTAGTTCCCACTGGAAATTGATCCTGATCCTCAATGGATCAGTTCCAGGGGAAATAAAGCAGAGGCAGGTGCCTGTGTACTTGTGCTGTTGGTTTAAAAAAGATTAAATGGATAGAATAGGTGATGGATAGATAGAATATGCAATGGATAGAATATGTGATGGATTAATTGATTGATAGAATATGTGATGGATAGAATATGTGATGGATTGATTGATAGAATATGTAATTGATAGAATATGTGATGCAGTGGATAGAATATGTGATGGATGGATAAGAATATGTGATGGATAAAATATGTGATGGATTGATTGATAGAATATGTGACGGATAGAATATGTGATGGATTGATTGATAGAATATGTGACGGATGGAATATGTGATGGATTAATTGATTGATAGAATATGTGATGGATGGATGGATTGATAGAATATATGATGGGTAGAATATGTGATGGATTGACTGATAGAATAAAATAATAATAATAATAATAATAATAATAATAATACTCCCCTCTGAACAAATCTTGCCCAGAAAACCTCGTGTGCCACGGTTCCCGATCTCTGGCTCTCCCATCCTCTCACCTTGGCTTCCTTCTGTTCCGCTGGAGGCCTTCCGTTCCGAGTCGTGACACCCGGGAGACGCGCCGAGCCATAAAATCCCACCAGGCTCAGTAGGCAGAGTCCTCCCGCAATTGCCCCTGGCGCCTGGGCATACTCGGGGCTCTCTCCGCCCGAGGGACCCATGCCACCCTCCCCCTCCAGGAGCCAAAGCAGCCCAGCCCGAGCCAACAAGCCGCCGAGGGAGAACCACAGGATGGCAACCGGATGCCTTCCCAACTCAGCCGCTCTGAGCCTTGACATCCCAGGGACCTTTGGTGAGATCCCAAAACCTTGGACTTCATGCATCAAGACCAAAGGTGTTTCCCAACCTTTGACCCTCCAGAGGACTCCGGTGCCCATCGTTCCTGACTTGCTGGGCACCATGGCACACGCTGCCAGGGTCGCTGGGTCGGCGGGGACGGCCAGCAACGTACAACGTTCCTTATCTTTGCGGCCGCTGTGGCCAAACGCTTGCAAAATGGGGTCTGGAAATAAAGTCGGACCTTGTTATCCGCTAGTATCGGATTCCCGGACGATGGAAAACCGGGGATTTGTAATCTCTATCTATCCATCCGTCCCATTAACGGAGCACACTCCTCCCTCCGCATTGGCACCTTTGCTATTTCTACCTTACATTGCACCGAAATTCATTTTGTTAGCTTTGGCCTAGCTTTCTAATCTTACAAAATTTTGAATTTGGATCCTGGTTCTTAGCTGCTCCTCCGTTCCTTTTTTTTGGACTATTTTGGACCTTTCACGAAGGAACTGTTGGTTGTTGGGGACGGTAGTGCAAAAAGCAACTTCCCCAAAGCTCTGGCCCTGCGCCGGGCTTTCGGGCACCCCTCCGTACCTCTCCTTCCCCGTCCTGCCCAGACTCCCATGCCACCCTCAACAGATGCCCACGAAGTGCGTCGGCGGCGCGAGCGGAAGCACACGACCCGTCCACGCTCCCGTCCTCAACCACGTTTTTTATTCCTCAGTCCTCTTCGGCGATATCGTACACGACCACGTTGTAGCCCTTGACGGCGTCGCTCTCGCCCCAGTCCCCCTGGCACTGGGGCCGTTTGCACCTCCGGTGCCGGGCTGCCAGCTTCGCCTTCTCCTTCCGCACCTCCGCCAGCAGCTTCACCAGGTCGCCTTCCGACTGGGAGATGAAGCGCAAAACGTCCCTTTCCAGGTCCTCCGGGTCGCGCGGCGGCGGCGCCTCCTGAAACGGGAAAGGAAGGAGATGTTGGGTCAGGAGGGGCAACGTGGACAGGGCCAAGCGTGCCATGCCAAGGGGGTTCGGGGTTAGCCGGGCGGGCCACAAAAGGGTCGGATCGGCACGCTACGAACAGGATTGGGGTCGGCCAGGTGGCACACGTGGGAGCAGAATAAGGGTGAGCCAGGAGGGCCACATCGCGCGGGATTTGGGTACCCACGTCAAGCAGGATCGGGGTCGGCCGGCGTGCCACGTAAAGTCGGAACGGAGAGATGCCGGGGGGGAAAAATCAATGAAATTCACGGTCGCAGCTAGGCACTGACCGAGAGTGAACCCAGGCGCGCATTGGAGCGCTCTTCCCAAAGGCAACCCCTTCGCAATGCGGTGACGGGGTTTCCGTCGCATTTCCGCAACGCAGCCACGGAGGCGTCGATGCGCCCGACGCCGGCGTCCGTGACGTGGCACCCCAGCCATGGCAAGGGTTTCCGGAGACCTGAACGTTGTCGTAAAGGGTCGCTCCGGAGAGGCCAGAAAGGTCTCCGAACTCGAACGACGCGATGCCACCTCACCTGCGCCTCTTCGGCCCGCTCTGTGCGCGTTTTCTTCCACACCCATTTCACGCCCAGCGCCACCAACACAATCGCGGCGCACACCGCAGCCACGTTGCCCCAGGCCGGCCCCGCAGGAGCGTCGCCCGCCTTTGCCATCCGGGAGCGCAGGGCACAGCCGGCCCGGACGGACCAAGAAAGGTGCCACCATGAACCGCGCATGGCGCACGAGGCCGGCACACCACGCGGGCCCTCGGAAGGCAAGGTGGCACGCCGTCTGTGATGTCACAAAGAGGGGCCACCCCATTGGTCAGTCGAAGGCATGACACCTAGGCTGGCACAATGGCCTCATAGGTAGCTATATGTATATATCTATATCTGTATGAGATATGCATAGATAGATAGATAGATAGATGAGAGAAAGAGAGACACCATGCAAATATCTTGCAATGGTTTCATATCGATCTATATGTATCTATCTATCTATCTATCTATATTACATATATACATCTATATATATATTACACATATAGATATAGATATAATATTATAGATATATAATATGACATATATGAATATATATGTAATATATATATATAAAACAAATCTATCTATCTATATAGATATTATATGAGAGAGAGACATACTATGCAAATATTTTGCAATGGTTTCATATCGATTTATATGTATATATCTATCTATATTACATATATACATCTATATGTGTATTACACATATATATATATATGAGAGAGAGAGAGACATACTATGCAAATATTTTGCAATAGTTTCATGTCAATCTATATGTATATATCTATCTATATATATTACATATATACATCTATATATATTACACATATAGATATAGATATAGATATATGAAATACGAAATATTTTGCAATGGCTTCATATCTATCTATATGTATATATATATATATATATATATAACAAATCTATCTATCTATATAGTTAATTATATGAGAGAGAGACATACTATGCAAATATTTTGCAATGGTTTCATATCTATCTATCTATATATATATATATAACAAATCTATCTATCTATATAGATATTATATGAGAGAGAGACATACTATGCAAATATTTTGCAATGGTTTCATATCGATCTATATGTATATATATATATATATATATAACAAATCTATATATGTATATATATAACAAATCTATCTATCTATATAGATATTACATGAGAGAGAGACATACTATGCAAATATTTTGCAATGGTTTCATATCGATCTATATGTATATATCTATATCTATATTGCATATATATATCTATATATATATCTATATCTATATATATTACACATATAGATATAGATATATGAAGGAGAGAGACATACCATACAAATATTTTGCAATGGTTTCATATCTATCTATATGTATATATCTATATCTATATTACATATATACATCTATATATATTACACATATAGATATAGATATATGAAGGAGACATACCAAATATTTTGCAATGGTTTCATATCTATCTATCTATCTATATGTGTGTGTGTGTGTGTGTGTGTGTGTATATATATATATGTAATATTATATACAAATCTATATATATAAAACAAATCTATCTATCTATATAGATTATATATATATATATATATATATATATGAGAGAGACATACTATGCAAATATTTTGCAATGGTTTCATGTTGATCTATATGTATATATCTATCTGTGTATATTACATATATACATCTATATATATTACACATATAGATATAGATATATGAAAGAGACATACGAAATATTTTGCAATGGTTTCATATCTATCTATATGTGTATATATATATATATATATGTAATATTATATACATATATATATATAATATATATAACAAATCTATCTATCTATATAGATATTATATGAGAGAGAGAGAGACATACTATGCAAATATTTTGCAATGGTTTCATATCGATCTATATGTATATATCTATATATGTAATATATACATCTATATATATATATATTACACATATAGATATAGATATATGAAAGAGACATAAGATACAAATATTTTGCAATGGTTTCATATCTATCAAAATGGCCCAGTGTGGCCCAAACAAGCACCATCCCCAACGCAAGAGACTCCTTGCCACTTGCATTGCCAGCCTTTGCAAAGTGGGATTTGTAGTTTTCGCAAAGGTCCGGAACTAGAAATCCCAGGGTTGGTTTTTTTTTTCTATAATAGGATGCACCATTAATTGATTAATGGGTCTCTCCATCCTCAAAGGGCAACCCCTTCAACTAGATCTCCCTCTCCCTTCCCTTCTTTGGGAGATGTAGCACCATCAGGGCTGTTTTTGGGGGGGGGGATCTGGTGGTGGACCCCCCTTTTTTTGGTTTTTGGGGGGTCACGTGATCCCAAAGAAGGCCATCATGGCGCAGTCCTAGAGGCAGCCTCGCCTCTGGTTTGTTGCATGCCATTGCATTTGCAATTTTCACCATTTTGCAAAACGAAAAATTGCAAATTTTTTTGGCCAAGATTGCAATTTTTTGCAAAGATTGCAATTTTGCACCCCAAAAATTTTTTGCAATTTTTTGCAAAAATTTGCAACCGAGAAGAAGCCGGAGGGAACGTCTGTCGGTGAGTACATTGAGAGAAAAAGAAAGAAAAAGGGGGCTGCAAAAATGCAAAAATGGGGGGCATCCCTTCCTTCCCTGTTTGCCCCCCCAAAGTCAAAGAAATGGGGGACCCCCAAAGCCCTGGTCCCCCCTCTTTGCCTTTGCAAGGCTTGCTTTAAAGCAATGCAAGGGAGAAGAGAAAGGGGGGAATATAAAGGGTTTATTATTATTTTTTAGGGGGGGTGCCTCCCTTGCCCTCCGTTTGGGGGGACCCCATAAGTAGGACCCCCCCCCCCAAAGAACAGCATCCAAGGATTTTCTTGCTACAAAATGGTCCCTGGTTTTTAAAAGGCATCCTCCATCCCTTGGGGCATCTGCACTGCCAACATGATGCAGTTTGAGCCTGGGATTTTATATCATCATCATCATCATCATCATCATCATCATCATCATCATCATCATATCCCAGGCTCATGTATAGGCTCAAACTACATCATGTTGACAGTGCAATGTCAGGTTTTATTATTATTTTATAGAATTATTATTATTATTATTATTATTATTATTATTCACTGTCAGATTTTATTATTATTTTATAGAATTATTATTATTATTATTATTATTATTATTATTATGCATTGTCAGATTTTATTTTATATAATTTATTATTATTATTATGCATTGTCAGATTTTATTAGATTATTTTAAAGATTATTATTATTATTATTATTATTATTATGCACTGTCAGATTTTATTAGATTATTTTAAAGATTATTATTATTATTATTATTATTATGCACTGTCAGATTTTATTAGATTATTTTAAAGATTATTATTATTATTATTATTATGCACTGTCAGATTTTATTAGATTATTTTAAAGATTATTATTATTATTATTATTATGCACTGTCATATTTTATTAGATTATTTTAAAGATTTTTATTATTATTATTATGCACTGTCAGATTTTATTAGATTATTTTAAAGATTATTATTATTATTATTATTATTATTATTATGCACTGTCATATTTTATTAGATTATTTTAAAGATTATTATTATTATTATTATTATTATTACACACTGTCAGATTTTATTATTATTTGATTATTATTATTATTATTATTATTATTATTATTATTAAATCCCAGGACTGTATAGGCTCAAACTGCATCATGTTGACAGTGCAGATGCACTGTCAGATTTTATTATATTATTTTAAAGATTATTATTATTATTATTATTATTATTAATTATTATTACTACTACTACTACTACAAAATCCCAGGACTATCTAGGCTCAAATTGACAGTGCAGATGCACCAAGGGATGGATGCCTTTAAAAGCCAGGTACCATTTTTCAGCAAGCAAATCTATTATTATTATTATTATTATTAATTATTAATTATTATTATTATTATTTTGTATCCCACCTCTCTGTGCAAAGCAACCGGAGTGGATTTATAGTTTTGCAAGGTCTCTGCCCAACATCCCTGGTGCCACGCCAAACTATACATCCCAAGATGGAGCAGTTCAAATGGTGCCAAACGGCATCATTTCTATAGGGCCGATGTATAATTTTATATTTGTATATTTGTATGTTATATTGCAACTTTTATTGATGTAATCCTGCTTCGATCCTCGGGAGAAGCGGGAAATACAAATAAAAATTATTATTATTATTATTGGAGAGCCGGCGTGGATTAGCGGTATAATAATATTAATAATAATAATAATAAATTTATTTATAGCCTGACTCTCCGAGTGGATCGAGGCGGGTTACAATCCCGAAACGCATCAGCGACAAGAGCAATATAAAAATGTACATAAGACAAAACAACACAATTCCCCCTTAGACTCCCATTGCAACTAAACCACAACAGTAATTATAAAATATAATGGAATAACCTGGGTTCGAATCCCATCTCAGCCGAGACCCGGTTCTCCTCCGACGGGTTTCTGTAGGTTAACCGGGGGCTCCTTCCCACTGCCAGGATCACGCAGGATTGATTCGGATCCGCTCCGTGACTGTGACCGATTTCAAAAGATCCCTCGTTCTCACTATAGAAGGGGATCTCTTTTTTTGGCCACTTGAATCGGTTTTCCTTTTTTTTCTGTCCCCGTTTGCGCCGCTTCAAGACGGGGATCGGGGAAGCCGTGCCTCGCAAGTAGTTACGAAATTGATCACATATTCTATCCATCACTTAGTCAATCAATCAATCCATCCATCCATCCATCCATCCATCACATATTCTATCCATCACTTAGTCTATCAATCAATCAATCAATCAATTCATCACATATTCTATCCATCACTTAGTCTATCAATCAATCAATCAATTCATCACATATTCTATCCATCACTTACTCTATCAATCAATCCATCCATCCATCCATCCATCCATCACATATTCTATCAATCACTCAATCCATCACATGTTCTATCCATCACTTAGTCTATCAATCCATCACATATTCTATCTATCAATCCATCACATATTCTATCCATCACTTAATCTATCAATCAATCAATCAATCCATCACCTATTCTATCCATCACTTAATCTATCAATCAATCAATCCATCCATCACATATTCTATCTATCAGTCCATCACATATTCTATCCATCAAATACTCTATTCTACCCATCAAATACCCCTATCCACATATTCTATCAATCCCATGTTCTACCAATCGATCACATATTCTACGAATCAATCAATCACATATTCCATCAATCACATATTCTATCCATCAATCACATATTCCATCAATCACATATTCTATCGATCAATCACATATTCTATCAACCACATATTCGACTCATATTCTATCGATCCTATATTCTATCCATCACACATTCCATCAATATCAAACAATACACACATCTTCTATGCATATTCGATCTAAAATATTAAAATACAATACTAGAATCCAATATCAAACCCAGAGACACAGATTGTCCAATGTTTGCCCCCCGGTTATAATTATTTTAATCTGATTTTACCTGTTTTAGGCTGTTGTTTTTTTAGTTGTATTAGGTGGATTAGTTTAAGCGTCGGGATAAGGAGATTCACGTATTGAATTCTGTATACATTTATGTATTTTATTTTATGTTCTAGCCCGCCTCAGTCCTTTTTTGGAGAGCCGGGATATAAATTAAACTTATGATTAATTATTATTACTATTAATATTATACTAAAAATACGGTAGTGAAATACAGTGGTGAACCGCCATGGCAAAAAGAGCAAAACTAGACACACCAAACACAGAATAAAACACAGAATAATAAATTATAATAAATATATATATATATATATGTATAGTGCTTTCGGAGAACTCTTGCCGGTGCTTTGCAATCCGCAAACGGGATTTCGTTGCGGAGAAACTAAGGATTGGCAAGGATTCGTAGACTCGAACGTCAATTCCTGGTCATTTTTTAATTTAAATTTTAAATTATCAAACGGCTCCTGGCACAGACTGGCACAATCTTCAGGTCCAACCCGGGACACAGAGTTGGGCAAGAAAGGGATGCTGGAACGGAGTTGGTACAGTTCCGATATTTTCTCGTTTTTTCACCTCTCTCCTTCCTTTTTCTTGTTCGTCTTTTCCGGGGCGCAGGGGGAAGCCCCCCGGGGGTCCGCCATGGTGAAGATTTTCGTCGGGGGCCTGTCGCCGGCGGTGATGGCGGAGGAGCTGCGCAAGCTCTTCGAGCAGTACGGCCAGGTGAACGAGTGCGACATCCTGAAGAACTTCGCCTTCGTCCACATGGAGAAAGAGGACGAGGCCCACCAGGCCATCGGGGCCCTCCACAAGAGCGAGTTCTACGGGGCCCACCTGACGGTCGAGTACGCCACCTCCAAGATCCGCAACGCCACCAAGATCTACGTCGGCAACGTCTCTGCCAAGGCCACCACCGCCCAGGTCCGGCAGATGTTCGAGCGCTTCGGCAAAGTGGTGGAGTGCGACATCGTGAAGAACTACGCCTTCGTCCACATGGCCAAGGAGCGGGAGGCCATGGACGCCATCCTCCACCTCAACGACACCCCCTTGGAGAACCAGAAAATCTTCGTCACCCTCTCCAAGAGCAACAGCTCCCTCCGGGCCGCCAAGGGGGCCGCCGTGGCCGCCCCGGCACCCGCCGCGGCCGGATACTACTTCTCCCGGGGACGGATCGCCACGCCGTCGCCGGCCTACGCGCCCTACTGCCCCCGGGCTTGGTACGACAGGGAATACTGCGACCGATACTCCTACGAGCTCTACGACCGCGCCCGGGCGGCCTACGACCGGGCGTTGCCGCCTCCGCCTCCCCCGGCGGCGTATAGGGAGAGGAGCCCCGTGGGCAGACGGACTGCCACCCCTACGGCCGTCGTCGCCCAGTACGCCGACCCCTACGCGGCGGCCGCGGCGGCCGCGGCGGCTGCGGCCGCGACCGCCGCGGCCAACCAAACATATAGCCAAGCCTACAGCCAGCCCGGTTACGCGGCGGCAGCCGCGGCGGCTGCCACGTACTCCCAGTACAGCATAGGCACTGCCTACAATGTGGCAGAGTATTACGAGAGGTACGCCAGCGCCTACGCTGCCCAGTATGCGCAGACGTTCTGAGTCGGTCGCCAAACCTCTCCAGCAGTAAGTGTCGGGAGGGCTTCGGCCGCGCGGAGGGTCGGGGTGTGTATGTGTTTGTGTGCGTCCGCGGAACGGAGACGGGGGTCCTGCTTTGGAAACTTTAGTGTGCCGGACCCCCGACCGACGGGGAAACGGACCTCCGTTGCTCACAGCATCTGATGCTTTGGAGGGGAGTACCACCGTTGCGAATACGTAGGGACCGCAAATACAAATCAGCTACGGATGCACAACTCAAGTACCCACGGTATCCGTTCCTGCTTCTGTGTGCATGTGTGTGTTTGTGTATACTGTGTACATACTCACAAGGTGCCGTCTTTAGCCTGTTGGTGTGCGTATGTGTGCGTGTGTGTATATGTGTGTATATGCCTATTATATATATATATGTATATATACTATGAAATTTACCCCAAAGTGGATTTTGATCCTTTGCGTTTCGTCTTTGGGCGGAACAAAATGCTTGGCTGGTAACAATAAGTGCGTGCCAGCGGTTCCCAAATCCCGGCCTTCCAGGTGTTTTTGGACTTCGGCTCCCCGGATCCCAAGCCGCCGGTCAAGATGGCGAAGGATTCTGGGAGACGGTGTCCAAAACCACCCGGAGTTCGTCCCCCAAAAAGGGGACTAGACCCAGTGGCCGTCCAGTTAGTTCGGAAACTGTGCTCCAAGCATGTGAGCTTTGACGCCCGTAACGAGAGAGACGCGCAAAGCCTTTAAACTGCAATGTGAAAAATGTGAAAGTGCCGTGTGTATGTGTTGTCTCTCTGCACACTTAAATTGTGTAGATTTCTTTGCAGGCTCCACCAAAGCCGTGCCGCGGCGGCGTCTCCGAGGCCGATCCCACTCTTAACTTCCACTGACTTTTCCACTCCAGCTCCTTTCCAAGGTTGGTGATGATGCCTTTTTTGGGGTTCGGACACCCTTTCCCCTCTCTTTGCCTTTCTCCTCCTCCTTCCCTGCCTTGTTGTCGTTGTTTCCCCATCTTTCCCATTCGGTCGTTCCCGTCAAACACAAACAAAACCTGCTTTGAAGAGCCTTCGCCTCGCCGCGCCACCCCTTCCTTGCAAAACCCGTGGGACGGCCCGAAGACGGTTGCGCCGTCGCAGAAACGCGTCCGTGTTTTGTCCTCTTCCCCCCGAACTCTTTCCTCGCGCAAAGCCGCACGATGCTCCACCAGCTTAATTCTTTGCTTGCTCCGTGTGTCGCCGCCGCGTGCCAGCCCCTCGCCGTAACCGGAAAGCTTTCTTTGCTTTTGCTCGATATTCCTTGGTAATATTTTCTTAAAAGCCTTTGTATAACTGGTTTCGGAGTACGGTCCCGTGGCGGCAACCTTGTTCGCTGTTTTCATTTTTTAAAAAAGTGTTGACGATTAAACGGCTTTCACAGAGAACCTCTCGCGTGCGTCTCGTCGTCGAAAAACAGCGTCGCTTGAACTCTCGTATCTCCTCCCCTCCTCGACCCCGAACCGACTTCACCTCCGCCTTCTCTGCCCCTCTTTCTGCATGGGGGAAACTCGACCACCTCCGTTGGCTGCAAGATACCTGTCCCCCGACATTTTAAAGCGTATTCCCACCTCCGTTGACTTCCTTCCTTCCTTCTTTCCCTCCGCTATACGAAAAACGTACTGTCCCCTCGTCTCTCGCTCGCTCTTTCGCTCTCTCTTTGGCCTTGCCTTTATTGCCTATAAATCTCAAATCCCCCTGGGTTCGTCGCATACCGTTTACGCAGACCCAAAGCCCCGAATCCGGTCCGGGACGTTCGCACAATACCCGGAACCGATTTGGGGTTTTCCTTTCGGGCTGGTTATTCTAGAAAACCAGTTGCAAAACGTCGTCCCCTTCCCAAGCGTTGAGTTGCTTTGAGGGTGCAAGCCTCATTTCGCGAGAGAGACTCGCACCCGCAGCAGCAGCTTGGAGGGACTACATCTCCCATCATCCGCCCCAAAACCCTCAGAAGGTAAGGGCTGGAATTTGGGGCCGAAACATTCCAGCGGCAGCCCAGAGTATCCCAGCAAACGCAGACGGTCCCTTCCTTTCGGCCGCTGACCCTAACCGCGTTCCCGGCTCGGAAAGTTTGGGCGTCTTCGCCAATAGCGAATGGCGGATTTTCGGTCGCATTTGGCGGAGCTTTGTTTGGGGATGGCTAGCGACGCACAACCCGCGCCAGGCCTATGACGCTTTGTAACCCTCTTTCTTCCCCCTTTCCCCCTTCCACCGATTCTCTTTTTTTTTTCTGTGGACAGCTGTTTCTGGAAGGAGGAAAAGGGGTTTTCGGATGCCGCCTTGCAAAGGAGACAAAAGCTGACCTGAAACAACGCAGTGCCATCCTTTCGGCCGGCCGGCGGAAGAGACCACGGATCTACTCTGGGCGTCCTCCGGAAACGGCCAACGTCTTCCCCCAATATCCCCCTTGGTTGTTGTTTTTTTTCTGGAAGTCTCAGACAGCGGAAGATTTGGAGGAGAGAGATGTAGTGCAGCGGCACACAAACTGTGGCCACCTGTCCCCCAATCCGTCCCCAATTCGGTGCAGTATTTGGACAACTTTTTGTTCCCAAAACATGCAAAAAGCGCTCACTAAACGCACAGATACTTCTTCAAGTACCTTCGTTTTCCTTGGAGGTCCCTCTCAAAATGGTGACACAAAGTCAACTGAAGTGACATCCCGTCACCGTTTTGAGAAGAACCGCAAACGGGGAATGGGACCCTAGCCTTCTCCCGGTTGCCCGCTCCTAGGATATTGGGGCGTTTGGTGAACGTGCCTTTGGGGCCAGCGGCTTGAAATGACCCCCTTTTCTTTTGCCAACCTCCCTCCGCTGGGAGGAAGAAAGCTGGCTCTATATGGCGACCCTGTAACCACCGTCAAGGCAAAAAGTGTCCTCGGACGGAAGGGTTTGCTTTATGGAAAAAACAAATGGAGGGACGGTTTTTTGTGGGTTTTCTGGAAGAGTTTATACCTGACGTTTCGCCAGCATCTGTGGCTGGCATCAAGAGGGACGTTTCCTTTACCGATGGCGGGTTTAGCCATTGGCACGCCTGCCTCGGGACCCAAGATGCAAAATTTTGGAGCAAAGTTGAGTCACCGTAACAACGTTTTAGGGTAGATCTACACTCCAGAAATATAGTCTCCCTTATCCAGAATCCTGAAATGTGCATATATATACACACACATGATACAATGCCGTATATACTCATGTATACGTCTAGAAATTTGGGTCAAAAAATCGACCCAAAATACACGGGTCAACTTATCCATGGGTCAATGTAAGTCCTGTACTTTAGAGAGGCAAAATCACTCAGCAGTGATTCCTGTAAGGATTTTGTAAGATCTCCGCGTCATTTTCCTTTGCTTCGGTCTTTGTTACGCGGCCCTAAGTTTTACCCTCAACTTATCCACGGGTCATAGCAAAATCCATACATTTTGGCCCCAAAACCTGCCCTCGACTTATACATGAGGTCGACTTATAGTCGAGTATATACAGGTATATAAGGGGTCCTTCATCCCGAGGTCTCAGGTTTGGGTCTGAAAAATCTCAGGACTCGGGATAAGTCTTGACCCGGCAACCTCGGTGCGGAGGACTTTCCCGATTTATATCCTGCCTTTTCCCCCAAAACGGGACCCAAGGTGGCTTATAAGGGGATATTAAAACAAGAAAAAGAGGGTGATAGGAAGGAACGGAGGGGACCGGGCGAGGAAAAGAGGGGATAGAAAAGAAGAGAGAAGAGGAACGAGTGAGCGAAAAGAGAACGAAGGAGGTAAGGGTGCACCGTTTTGGGAGCCCCGTGTTTTAACATTACCGAGGACGTTGCTTTCATTGCGTGTCTGTCCCTCGAGGTTGGGATGCCGGATGGCTCGCAACCTATTAAAACATCTCAATAAAAAAGAGAGAGAGAGTAAATATTGTAAATATTCAACTATCCATCTCTGATCTTTTCATCGCCGGGAGGAAAAGTTTCCTTTCTCAGCAACTCCAAACACAAGTCGCTCGCAACGGCGGGGAGAGGCGACTTTTATGGTTTTCGTCGCAAATTTGTGCACTTTGGTGCCACTTACAGGAGCCGAGTGTCCGTGCCATATAATTCTGGGATTTGTAGTTTGGTGAGCTGTTTGGCCTTCCCTTTCGGAGAGCGCCAGTGTCCTCTTTTTGCCATTTCCGACTTACAAGGTGACCCTGTAATGGGGTTTTCTTGGCACGGTTGGTTCAGAGAAGGTTTGCCATTGCTTCGGCCTAAGGCCGAGAGAGCGTGACATGCCCAAACTGGGTTTACACAACCGAGGTAGGAGTCGAACCTTGGTCCGACGCTCAAACCGTGGGACCAAACTACAAATCCCAGGACTCCCAAGGAAAAAGTCCATCACCCTCCAAGGCAGCGGCGCCTTTCCGCTGCCAAACGGTTCAAGGTTCCTCCAAACCAAGGAAACGGAAGGCAAAAAGACCAACGCAACGGAAAGGAGATTTACAAATGTGTATTTTTACAGGGTTAAGAGTAAATAGCCGACAAAAGTGTGGACACCGGGGAGGAGAGGGAGGGAAAGGCAATCCGGCCGAAGGAAAAAACAAGGTGGAAAAACAGAGAAAGGAGGAAGGGTTGCTCCATTTTGGAGATGGCACAGACCCACAAGTGTGGGTGCGACAACACCCTGCTCACAACTGGAGATGCTTCAGGTGTTGCTGGAAAATCTCCTCCGCTCTCTGGAGGTACTCGGCCGTCTTTTTCTTAACCGCTTCCCGGCGAGCCGCGTTTGGGTCCCCTGAAAGCAAAGAAAGACATAATAGGAGCTTATCACACGGGGGGCCGATTCTGGCATTAAAGAGAGATTAAGGTGCGTTTAAAACACCCTGCAAATAAAGCGGAAACGGCAAGCGATTGTGCAAATGATGATCACACGCAATTGCGCAAGTGGAGCGATGTCGGACATGCGTTGTCGCCAAAATCCCGAAACGTCAGCGCTTCTTTGCGGCCGCTTGAATGGCGGGTCTTGTGCAACGTCACGTGAAATCGTTTTGCACAATTATGTGATTTTTCTGGGATATTAATGGGATAAATTTCACATGTATGAAACAAATTAATTTTGCGTTTAGACCCGGGTCCCATCTCCAAAAGGTCTCATTTATGTAGATGGAAATATTCCAAAATCATTGCGGGGGTCCCAAGCATTTCGGATAAAGGAGACTCGAACTGCGTTCGATAACAACAGAATTCAAACCCATTTTAAATCTTACTTTATAACAAATCATTTTTAAAAAGTAAGTTACCAAAAGCACTACCTAAATAAAAAAGTACATTTATTTGTTAAGTTTGATAAAGGGCCAAAGTGTGGAACCAGCCACCGAGGATAAGCTTTCTCGCGCCGTAAAAAGCCATTTATTAAAACCAATTCCAAAAGACGCATTGGAAAAGAAAGGTCTTAATAATTATTATAAAATAATAATAAAGGATTTATTTCTAGCCCACCCAAGTCATAAAGACAAAAAGGAAAAGGACATCCTTGTTCTACCCCTGAACATTTCAAGGTATATACAACTAACATTTTGAAAAAAAATTCCTTTTAACTTTGGCAAATAGTTAAAGTATAAGTATACAATTAAGGAAAATAATACATGAATGCAAGAAATGGGAAAAGGGGATGGGAGAGACTGCAAAATATCTAGTGAAGCATTTGAAACATTTAAAAAGAAATAAAAATGGGGGGAAATCCGGTGTCAAACCGCGTTAGTTCCGCAGTGCGGATGAGACGTCAGGAAGCCAAAGGAGCAACCCTCGCCTACCTTGCATTCCTTGGAGCAGTAAGTCAACTCCGCTGCGGTAGCCACAAAAAGCCTCCTTGTAGTCTCGGGCCGCTTCGCTCTCCAAGGCTTGCCGGATGCGTTCGGTGGCCAGGCGGATATACCCGCCGGGGTCCGGTTCAACCGTTCCCGGGGAAGGTTCCGGCCCGTGATCCGAAACGGAAAGACCGGCCAGCTCTTCGCCGTGAGAACGGGTGGCCACGTCGGAGTCTAAGAAATAAAAACCCAATGGGAAAAATGGAACCGCTGTTTTACCCTGGTGCCATCCACTCCTGATAAGGAAGATTTTCATACCAGTGGGAAGCGCATGTATATGAAAGCTCGACGCGCTTCCTATGGCAGGGAATCGTCCCCTCGCCTCCAGTGTCTCCAACTTGTTCATGGAGCAGCCATTTCCCATTAATGCAAAGTTTCCGTTCATAGGAAATGGCTGCTCCTGGAACGATTCGGGGACGCCGGAGGCGGGCGGACGATTCCGACGTTTAGGAAGCGCGCCAGGCTTTCAGACACACGTGCTTCCTAAACGTTTTACGAGCGTTTTAGCAACGCTTACCCCACGATAAGTGCTGGTACGAAAACCTTCAAAGTCCTACATCAAGGCAGCTACGGAGACAGAATACTCTGGGTTTCTCTTGGAGTATTCCCACCGGTGTGGATACGGTTTCAGTGTGGGTTGTCGGCTTCCCGTATCCGGCGAGGCGGCACCCCCGGCGCTTACCTTCCTTGGAGAAGGGGTCAAACAGCGCCAGCTCCTGGACCGACAAGAGGCAGCGTGCGGGCGATCCCGCCTCGCGCTCCTCGTCTCCCTTCTCCTCTTCCCCGCCGAAGGCAAAGAGGGCGTCGAAGGTTTCGTCGTCGCACTTGTCGGGCAAAGAGGGATGCTCCCCTGGAACGGAGAGGGAGGTCGACAAAGACGATGATGAAGACAAGGAGGGAAAACCCCAAGCCACACTCTCTCAGCCTCAGAGGATGGCAACGGCTAACCCCCTCTGAACAAACCTTTCCAACGGCGGCTGTGTCAAAAAGCAAGAAAATACCGGACACAAATACGGCATACCTCTCTCGTCCGTTCCGGGCAGGAGTCCGCCCCACTCCTGGCCCGCTGCCTGCATCGTTTCCATCTGGTCCGGCTTCATATCCAAGAACTCCTGCCCAGAGACGGACCCCAGAGCGTCCTCGCCGGCTTCCACGGCTTCCGACGGTACCGGGAGCAAAGGCGGAGGAAGGGACGGCAGGTCCTCGTAGCTCTCCGGGGGTCTCCGTCCTTCCCCGCCCTACAAGGAGGGAAGCCATAGGAGCATGAGAGACCCCATCTGCATCTACATTGCAGAATTGACGCGGTTTGACACCCGCTTTAAACGCCGTGGCTCGGTGAAACCCGGGGGTTTGCCTTTCGGCGAGCTCTGGTGTCACAACAGAGAAGATTTTCACGCCGGCGCTTTAAATGCTGGCAAAATGTTTAGCGAGCGCGTGCTTGCGAAAGCCCGACGCGCTTCCCGAAAAGTCGGGGAACCATCCCCTCGCCTCGAGCGTCGCAGAATCGGTCGCGGAGCGGCAATTTCGTATGAGCGGAAACCGCGTCGACGGGAAATGGCTGCTTCCCGAACAATTCAGGGACGCTGGAGGCGAAGAGACGATTCCCCGACGTTTAGGACGCGCGTCAGGCTTTTCGCGCACGCAAGATTCTCCGTTTTACCGGTGTTTCATCAGCGCTTACCCCACGGCAAACGCGGGTATGAAAATCTTCAACCTAGGGATGGATCAAGGCCAGCCTTGACCAACCCCCTCGTACCCACAATTTTTGGGGGGTACAACCCAGCGCCTCTTCCCTCCGCGGCTTTGCGTCGCCGCCATCCTGCCGCGTCCCCGAACCAAATACCCGGAAGAATTCCTTGAGCTGAGGGCTGTTGTTCAGGGCAGGAATGTGCACCGTGAAGCGTAGCATGGCCTCCGCCGCTTTCCGCCGCTCCTCGATCACCTCGGGTTCGAAGCGGCCTGCCGAGAAATTTAAAAAAACCAGGCGCATGTCAAACTGCGCATGGAGACGTCATTCCTGAGAATGCTCGAAATATCTGGGGACGCCAACGAGTGCGCTCGCGACAACGGCGCAAGGCACCTGATCCCGACGGCACCCCACCGCTCACCAAAAACGTGAGCCTTTGGGAAGGCGGGGAACTCCTCCATCCGTCGGAAGAGGTTCCGGTGCGTGTAGGCCAGGTCCGAATGCAGCTTCTTGAAGTCGCTGTAGCGTTTCCAAACCACGAGCTGCGGATGGAAGAAGAGGTGAGAGAGTAAAGGTGGAGTAGGGAGTCCCTGGCCGGGGGTCCCTTTCAACGGGACGAACAAAAGGACCTGTTCTATACTATACTATACAATCCTAGGACATGTGCATAAATCCTAGATACATCCAACCGGATATTTAACGGTGCACATTTCCTATCCTATGCTATACTATACTGTCCCATCCTATAGCATCCTATCCTATCCTATACTGCACTGTCCCATACTATCCTATACTATACAACCCTCCAGACATGTGCATAAATCCTAGATCCGTGCAACCGGATATTTAACAGGGCACATCTCCCATCCCATGCTATACTATACTGTGCCATCCCATGGCATCCTATCCTATCCCATACTATACTATATAATCCTAGGACGTGTGCATAAATCCTAGATCCGTGCAACCGGATATTTAACGGTGCACATTTCATATCCCATGCTATACTATACTGTCCCATCCTATAGCGTCCCATCCTATCCTATCCTATCCTATCCTGTCCTATACTATACTATACTATACAATCCTCCAGAAATGTGCATAAATCCTAGATCCTTGCAACCGGATATTTAACAGGGCACATTTCCTATCCCATGCTATACTATACTGTCCCATCCTATAGCGTCCTATCCTATCCTATACTGTACTGTCCCATACTATCCTATACTATACTAATCTTCCAGAAATGTGCATATATCCTAGATCCATGCAACCGGATATTTAACGGTGCACATCTCCTATCCTATGCTACACTATCCTATGCCATCCTATAGCGTCCTATCCTATCCTATACTGTACTATCCCGTACTATACTATACAATCCTCCAGACATGTGCATAAATCCTAGATGCGTGCAATCGGATATTTAACGGTGCACATCTCCTATCCTATGCTATACTATACTGTCCCATCCTATAACATCCTATCTTAAACTGTACTGTCCTATACTGTCCCGTCCTATACTATACTATACAATCCTCCAGATATGTGCATAAATCCTAGATCGATGCAACTGGATATAAATATGATTATTATAACTGCTATTGCAGTGGGGGCCTGGTATCCACAATGGGATATTATTATTATTATTATTAATTGATTAATAATAATAATAATAATAAATAATATTATTACAGTAGGGCCCCAGTCTCCCCTTGGGTTTGGATCTAGGACTCCCCATGGAGACCAAATAATATCAAATCCCATTATATATAATGGGGTGGTATTATTATTATCATTATTATTGTCATTATTATTATTATTATTAATATTGTTATTATGGGCCTTTGGTATCCACTGAGATTTGGATCCAGAATTCCCCATGGATACCAAAATCCATGGATGCTCAAGTTCCTATATATACAATGGGATATTATTATTATTACTACTATTATTATCATTATTATTATTATTATTATCCTATTAATTGTAATGGCAGAATCCCTTAAATATGATTGCAAAACCAAAGCTTGCTTTTTGGAATGTATATATATATATATGTATTAAAATATATAAATTTAATTATATATAATATATAATTCGATCCAAACCGTACCTCCTTGACATCTTCCGGATTCGCCTTGGAGACAAACTGCGAAGGAAGAAATAGACGCGAAATATGACAAAAATACAAAAAATAATTACAATATTTTATTACAAAAAATATTACCCAAAAATCCATTTATTGCAATGGATTCCTTGTTTGCCATTCAACCGATCGATCAATCAATCAATCAATCAATCTTGACTGCCATTCAGGATGTGTATAAGGCATTTTGTCAACCCATTTTATAGATTGTATGAATATATATATATAAATATATATCTCCATTCAATCAATTGCAAATCCTTATCCTTGGGGACTCTGCACATGCTCAGAGGCACTGATGCATTTTTATATAGCACAATCTCAATTATATCAACTGCAAATCCGCTATCCCAGGAACTCTGCACATGCTCAGAGGCACTGGAGCATCTTTGCTTATGCAAAATCTCCATTAAATCATTGCAAATCCTTATCCCAGGAACTCTGCACATGTTCAGAGGCTCTGGAGCATTTCTGCTCATGCAAAATCTCCATTAAATCAATTACAATTCCTTTATCCTTGGCACTCTGCACATGCTCAGAGGCACTGGAGCATCTTTGCTTATCACAATTTCCATTAAATCAATTGCAAATCCTTATCTTTGGGGACTCTGCACATGCTCAGAGGCATTGGAGCATTTTTGCCTATCACAATTTCCAATAATCAATTATTGCATAATCACAACCTCCATTAAGTCAATTGCAAATCCTTATCCTTGGGGACTCTTCACATGCTCAAGAGGCACTGGAGCATTTCTGCTCATGCAAAATCTCCATTCAATCAATCCCAAATCCTTATCCCAGGTTACTCTGCACATGCTCAGAGGCACTGGAGCATTTTTGTATATCACAATTTCCATTAAATCAATTGCAATTCCTTTATCCTTGGCCCTCTGCACATGCTCAGAGGCACTGGAGAATTTTTGCATATCACAATTTCCAATAATCAATTATTGCATAATCACAACCTCCATTAAGTCAATTGCAAATCCTTATCCTTGGGGACTCTTCACATGCTCAGAGGCACTGGAGCATTTCTGTCATGCAAAATCTCCATTCAATCAATTGCAATTCCTTTATCCTTGGCCCTCTGCACATGCTCAGAGGCACTGGAGAATTTTTGCATATCACAATTTCCAATAATCAATTATTGCATAATCATAATCTCCATTAAATCAATTGCAAATCCTTTGTCCTTGGCACTCTGCACATGCTCAGAGGCACTGATGCATTTTTATATATCACAGTCTCAATTATATCAACTGCAAATCCGCTATCCCAGGAACTCTGCACATGCTCAGAGGCACTGGAGAATTTTTGCATATCACAATTTCCATTAATCAATTATTGCATAATCATAACCTCCATTAAATCATTGCAAATCCTTTATCCTTGGCACTCTGCACATGCACAGAGGCACTGGAGCATTTCTGCTCCTGCAAAATCTCCATTAAACCATTGCAAATCCTTTATCCTTGGCCCTCTGCACATGCTCAGAGGCACTGGAGAATTTTTGCATATCACAATTTCCAATAATCAATTATTGCATAATCATAATCTCCATTAAATCAATTGCAAATCCTTTGTCCTTGGCACTCTGCACATGCTCAGAGGCACTGATGCATTTTTATATATCACAATCTCCATTAAATCAATAGCAATTCCTTTATATCAGGAACTCTGCACATGCTCAGAGGCACTGGAGCATTTTTGTGTATCACAATTTCCATTAATCAATTATTGCATCATCATAACCTCCATTAAATCATTGCAAATCCTTTATCCTTGGCCCTCTGCACATGCACAGAGGCACTGGAGCATTTCTGCTCCTGCAAAATCTCCATTCAATCACTTGCAAATCCTTTATCCTTGGCCCTCTGCACATGCTCAGAGGCCCCATTGCAAGCCTTTGGCTACCTTGGCGGTGACTTTGTACTCGGTGTGTCCCTTCGGGTGGCTTCGGGGCTCAGAGACGCTGTAGTGGCGCAGGTAGGGCTCCTCCTTGCCTTTCTTGCTGCAGCTGCGGGACATCCCCGGACCTTTTTAGGCGCGCGGCCCCTTTAAATCCGGGACCAGGGGAGCTGCAGGGGCTTGGGCGTCGGCGCTCACCGCGCATGCGCCAACAAGCTCCTCGCTGCCCGAGCCTCCTCCGCCCAAAGCCAGGGAGCGTCTGCAAAGTGCGACGCCTTGCGGAGTAAGGGCTCCTCTGCAAAGTGCGCGCTTCTCGTGGCAAAGAAATATAAATAAATATAACTCTTATAATATCTGTCTGTCTATCTATCTATAGATAGATAGATAAGCTAGATATTGTAATATTTATATTTATTTGCCATAGATAGATAGATAGATAGAATAAATATTATATATATATATATATATATATATTTAAATAATATAAATATAAATATAAATATTACAATTAAAAATTTTATATAAATATAAATATATATATATAAATAAAAAATATTATATATATATATATATATATATATGCATATAAAATTATATAAATATAAATATAAAGGCCTGCTGTGACCAATTTAACAACTTCTTCACGGATAAAATCTCTCGGATAAACGAAGGTCTGGACGCCAGAATTGAAGCAGAACCCAGAATAGAGGCGTCTGGAGCTTCCGTGGACTCTGTTGTACTGGATCAGTTTGAGTCTATCAGTACCAAGGATGTGGACAAGATCCTTAGAAGTCTCAGGAAGACAACCTGCTCCCTCGATCCCTGTCCCTCGTGGCTAGTGGCCCAGGGGGGACCGGTGGTAACCTTGCTGTTACGCCAAATTATTAACACATCTCTGAGGGAGGGACAATTTCCTGACCATCTCAAATTGGCCATAGTAAGACCATTATTGAAAAAGCCCTCCCTCGACCCCCTGTTACACAATAACTATCGGCCAGTCTCGCTACTGCCATTTTTGGGGAAGGTGATTGAGAGGGCAGTTGCATTCCAACTTCAATCGGTCTTGGATGAAACGGATTTTCTAGATCCATTTCAAACCGGTTTCCGGGCGGGCCATGGGGTGGAGACTGCCATGGTCGCCCTGGTCGATGATCTCCGTCTGGGCATCGACAGGGGTAGCGTGTCCCTGCTGGTGCTCTTGGACATCTCAGCGGCTTTCGATACCATCGACCATGGTATCCTTCTGGAGCGCCTGGCAGAGGTGGGAATCGGGGGCACTGCGCTCCAGTGGTTCAGATCCTACCTCTCCGGGAGGTTCCAGATGGTGCAGCTGGGGGACGTTTGCTCCGATAAGAGGGCCCTTACCTCTGGGGTCCCTCAAGGAGCCATTCTGTCCCCCATGCTCTTTAACATCTACATGAAACCGCTGGGAGAGATCATCCGGAGGCATGGGGCGCGGGGTTATCAGTACGCTGATGACACCCAAATAGTCTTCTCTATGTCTCCGACTGTGACCAGGGATGGCGTCGCTCCTCTCGTGGCCTGTCTGGAATCGGTAATGGGCTGGATGAGGGAAAACAGACTCAGCCTGAATCCAGAGAAAACGGAAGTACTCGTGATAGGTTCCCCCAGTCCGGGTTTGGAGGTGATTCCACCTGTCCTGAGCGGGATCACGCTTCCCGTAAAGGACACTGTGCGCAGCTTGGGGGTGCTCCTTGATTCGTCGCTTCATCTTACATCTCAGGTGGATGCGACGGTCAGGAGCACCTGCTTTCAACTACGGCTGATACGCCAGCTGCGCCCCTACTTGGACCGGAGGGACCTTGAAACAGTAGTACATGCCCTGGTAACCTCTCGATTGGACTTCTGCAATGCGCTCTACATGGGGCAGCCTTTGTATCACACTCGGAAGCTTCAACTAGTGCAAAATATGGCAGCTCGGGTGGTCACTGGTGCCCCCAGGACCGCCCATATAACACCAATTTTGAAAGATCTACATTGGCTGCCTGTTCGCTTCTGGGCTCAGTACAAAGTGCTGGTTATCACCTATAAAGCCCTAAATGGTTTGGGCCCAGGGCACCTGAAGGACCGTCTCTCCTCACACAATCCGCCCCGCACACTTCGATCGACTGGGCAACAATTCCTAAGAGTTCCAGAGGCTAGATTATCGTCTACAGCAAAAAGGGCGTTCTCTGTTTCGGCCCCTAGCCTCTGGAACTCACTGCCCACGGAGCTTCGCGTAGCTGCCTCGCTTAATTTGTTTAAAAAAGGGCTAAAGACATTTTTGTTTGAGCAAGCCTACCACTGACTATGACTTCCTCTCTTGTGTCCCCCTATTTTCCCCTCATTATGATTAGATTATGTTCCATAAACCCCTGGCTGTCATCGTATTTTACTGTGTATTTTTATTCTGTTGTTGAATGTTTTAATATATGTTTTAACTGTTTAACTGTACACCGCCCTGATCTTGGGAAGGGCGGTATAAAAATAAAACTTATTATTATTATTATTATTATTATTATTTATTAAACACATGATTTATGTACCTAAATTACTAACAGATATAAAGGGATTCCTAAATGACACGCGTCGCAAATAAATAAAATGATGTGTCACTAATCTCCTTTATTCACGGTTTTGGTTTTATCGATGGATTCAAGCCTCCATGGCTTGAAATCTATCTATCTATCTATCTATCTATCTATCTAAACTATACATTCCAAATAGCAAATCTTCATGTCGCCATTTTGCTCTGCCATTGTATTTAATGGGACTTGAGGGACCAGGGATTTTGTCATCATCATCATCATCCTCATCATCCTCCCTTGTGACTAGATCCTGAAGGCTGGGCTTTGCGATGCCATTGGTTCCCACTTACTCCAAACGGACGGGGCAACGGTCGCTCTCTCCGGGCCAGAAAGTGGCAGTTGGCAAAGAGGGACAGTTGGAAAGTGGCAGTTGGCGAGGAGGGAGACTTAACCAGGCACCGAGGTCACAGTTATCCCCAAGTGTACTATATATGACACCGACACTTAAACCGGATAATAAAAGCCTGTGTTCCAAGAAGGCCATACAGCTAACATGAAAGCCATCCATAATCCACACAAACTGTAATTAAAACAGAGTTCTTCATAAAAGTCCAGGAGTATCCCGAGTCCTTCTGGGCTCCGCTGTTAGAAACCGGTGGCTGTAATAATAGGAGGCTTTGTTGTTGTTGTTGTTGTCGTTTGCTGACCTGGAGCCGGTTCCGACTCGTGGATGAGCCATCTCCAAGAGCCCCAGATCCCGCACTAATCCCTTGCCCATAATAACCCCCCATTGACTCTCTTGGCCTGGTTTGTGGTCTTCCTCTCTTCCTTCCACCTTTCCTAGCATTATTCTTTTTCCTGGAGATCCATGCCTTCTCATTACGAGGCCAAAGTACGAGACTCTCAACTTGGTCATCTTTGCTTCCAAGGAGAGCCCTGGTCCGATCCGTTCAAGAACCCATTGGTTTGTCTTCTGGGCCCTCCGTGGGATCCTCCTAAGGACTCTTCTCCAGCCCCGCATTTTGAACGAGTGGCTTTTCTTTCTGTCCAGCTCTCCCGTCCGTACATCGTAATTCCAGAATGCCTTCTGCCAATATTATGGTTCCATTGTCCACACTTTGCTTATCCTTTTCCCGATTCTGCTTTTCTTATGACGTTTTCAGCATATAACAGGTATAGGGATGGGATGCAGCCTTGCCTGACCCCTTTCCCAATTGGGAACCGCTCTCTTTCTCCAAATCCTGTTCTGACGGTGGCCTATTCTCCTTCATACAGATTCCTCACCAGGACTATCGGAGGCAGTGGCACCCCCCGTGTCTTTGAGTGCCTTCCATAGCTTTTTGTGATCTATACAATCAATAGTCTATAGACTATGAAACATACGCCGATTCTTTTTTGGGGTTCCTCGGTGCGCTCCATTAGCCGATGCGTGTTTGCAACGTGGTCCCTAGTGCCCCATTACCAACTCTCATCCTCATCATCCGTCACTTTTCACCCCAATACTGGGACTCAAGGCAGCTCATTAAAATGAAGCAAACAAACGTCTGAAAAGGGAATGATTAAAACCCAGGATGGGACAAGTCTGTTGTTGCCGTTATTAGCTGCCCTCATCTCTAACTCAAACTCGGTTCATGGTTTCTCTAGGTGAGAAATCCAGACCTCCCGTCCTCACTCTTCGGCTCAGGGTCCTACAAATTCATGCCTGAGACCCGGGACTCCCCTAATAGACTAAGTGAGTCTTTTACACTAAGATGGCTAATCTGGGTCTTCCTCTCTTTCTACCTCCTTCCACCTTTCCCAGCATTATTGCCTTTTCCAGGGAGTCCTCCCTGTTCATGATGTGGCTGAAGTACAACGGCCTCAATATACTCAACTAGAAGTCAATAAATCGATGCTCCAAAATTCACCCTAAAATCCCGGTTCGGCTTCTCTGCGGGTGTAGCTGCTTGGCCCTCTTCCATAGGGAGAGAGGGATGTTGAGATCCCCAGCTTGCATGGCTCACAGAACGTCAGAACTGATGCAAATTTGATTTATTAATGGAAACAACAACAACAACAACAAAATCCCCAAAAATGTTATTTGAAGTTTGGAGGACCGTAACTCTCAAGCTTTCTCCAAAACGCAACCAAACATTTCCCTTGGGCCCCTGTAAGAGAAAGGGACCGCTAGATGGTGCTCGCTTCTAAGCAAAGTCCATGGTTTATAGCTTCTTTCTTTTTCTAAGAAGCTGCTGGACCTACTGAACTTTCTTTGCAAAGGTTTGTCATCCTCTGAGGCTGAGAGAGTGTTTTTGCAAGAGAGTTGTTGTTGTTGTTGTTATGGGGCTTCAAGTCTTTTCCTAAAGTCTTCTTGAGGGATCACACTCTCTCTGCCTCAAATCGACATTTGTATAATCCTACATTTCAAGCTTTTGTCCAGGAATCGTCTCAAAACATCTTCCCCTTTTGAGGATGACTAAGAAGCCTGGATTCATATTCATATTAAATGAACTTATAACATTCTTAGCTTGAAAGAGAGAAGAAAGACAAAAGGACCCAGAAGAAGAATTGAGGATTCAGCGTTTATTATTTTCATACAGAAACTGTCCTCAGTGGAATTGGGTTTTCCAAAAGACTGAGGCCCGGAATGACATAAAATGACAGGTTTTATAGGTTTCACAGAAAGAACGTCTGTGTCACAATCTCATTGGTCTATATACATATTGTTTATAAGAAATTCATCTAAACAGAGTACAAAATTCAGCATACATTATAATTCCATTATCCAGGAATTAGTAACCTTTATGTCAAATTCCAAATATCTCTTATCAGTTCTGTTGCTTCCAGAATTCAGGATTCTACACAGCAACCTTGTACCAACTCCACATTCTTATCTATATCCATTATTTGAACTCTAAGACAAATTCAAGCACCATTGGCATCCTTCAAACAGAGGCTGGATGGCCATTCGGTAACAAATGAACCATAAAACAAGAACTGGTTGACCCTGGGAATCTCTCCTCCTTTTGCTTCTTCTCTCCACAGCTCCCTGGACGAAGAGACTGCGGTTCCCACCGTCCAGGAACTGGCCCAACTCAGCCCAAAGGAGGTAAGGCAGAGAGTGGCCTGACAAAGCCCAAAGCTCCCCCAAAGCCTACCTGAAGCCTCAGGCCCCACCAAGAAGGCCTCCTCGAACCCTCCCCTCTCAGGGTGGCTCTTCCACATTGCTTTCAGGGGGGACTCCATTCATCCCCTCCAGTCAGTGCTGAGCCTCACGTCATACGATGGGAGCAGCCTGGAGAGAGAGAGAGCGCAGGAATGCCGCCCGAGGGCTCCCGACTCCGTGCCCCAGCAAAGAAGCCTCCTTCTCACAGACATCAAATGGGATGTACCTACTACTTTCCTTTCTCCTTTTCCCCCCCGACAGAAGGACGCATGCATGCACGCTCTGTGCCAGAGGTTCCCCAAGCTGCCCTCTGAGAAACAAAGGCTTGTGGCCGACATCGTGGCGAAGAGGCATTTGACCAGTGTCCTGGAGCACTGCTTGGAAGCGGAGCAAGAGTAGGCAGATCCCCTCTTCTTCTTCTCCTCCTCCTTCCATCTCAGGCCCTGAGCCTCCTCCTTGGATCCGACTCCCTCACCTTCCTTCCCTCTTTCTCCTGACAGGGTGTGTTTTGAGTTTTTGACCGCCATCCTCCACACACCCAAATGCAACGCGGATGTTGCCCTCCGCTTCCTCCTGGACAAGGCAAATGAGGGTTCGTGGCTGCCGAAAGAGGGGCAGAAAAAACTCAGGGTCAAGGTAAGGACCAGGGGTCCCTCTTGCCAAACTCATCATCCCACTCTTCCACAAGGCAGTTCTCCTCTGGGCCTTGCCTTTGGCAGTTGGGGAAGGAGCACTCGACCCATCCTCTGATTCTACACAAACGTTGTTCTCTTCTCTCTCTTTCTCTCTTCAGGCAAAGGCCATAAGGTGCGTGGCCAGTACCATCGACCACCTCTCCAGCCCCAAGAGCCTGATGTTCTGGTTCGACCCTGTCTTCGCCACGTATCTGGACATCTTGGAGAAGCAGCCTCCCAGATCTCAGAAGGATGCACAGAAGAACAGCAAGATATACGTGCATCCCGGGTAAGCTGTTTTACGAGCGGAGGGTGGGAGGGGGAGAGAAAGAGAACCACAGAGTGGTCCCTGAAGTTTCTAGTCCACTTGTTTTGGGCTGAGAACCAAGAAGCTTTTCTCTCCCCTCTTGCTGACAATCGCTCTCTCTTTGCAGAGAAATAGCATCCTTTCTCCGAACTCTGATGGAGAAGGGGAAGGCTGCGAACCAGGACAGGCCAAGAGGACAACGAGACAAGCCGGGATGGAGCCTTCTCCTGGAAGAGCCGGAAGGGGCCGCTCTGGGTGGGAACCCTGGCAGCCCCCTCTCTCCCTTCCGTCTTGGGCTCATAGAAAGTATGGGAAAAATATAAAGGATGGATCTGTCCCAAAGTCCCCATGTGGCTTTCCACACATGAAGCCTTGTTTAATACTGATCCTCAAAAAAAGAGAGAAATGGTTAACATATGGAGAAATCTTAAGGGAAAATAAAAAGGAATATGTAATGAAATCTTTGGAGCAAATAAGATTGGAGGGATATAAATCTGGGGAATCATTTTTATGCACTCAAAGGAAAGCTGGGCTTGAATTCGATAAAAAACAAACAGGATTTGTCTTTCATTTGTGGTGGGAGTGTGTAGAAGCTAAAAAGTTTTGGAATATGATAAACAATGGTATCAAATAAATATTAGGAATGAATCTGAAATTCTGTGCAGACTGTTAGAGGGAAAAGAGGGAAAAGAAAATGGTAAAACAATGTTTTATATGTTATCTGCAGCAAGACTAGTATGCGCAAAATACTGGAAGGGTAACAAAAAATATTAATGGAAGAATGGGTAAATAAACTATTGGAAATGATGGAATCTGATATAGTTTCAAAAAAGATAATAGAAAATAGAAGTAACAGTTTAAACACAAAAGAAGAAGTAAAGGAAAACAGTAACGAACTGAATAAATTATATATTAAGGGGAAATGGCCAAACTTACAAAAAATAATGGGAACGACAAAGGTGCTAGATGTTAGGTGTAAAAGAGGAATGAGCGAAAAATCAGATATAATTTCTGTTAAATATATATTACATGTATTAGCTAAGAATTTGTGTATGATATAAATCTAAATTAAGGTTATGGAATTAGGGAAAGTAGTGGGGGCAACGATTTAAAATAAGTTGGTAAGAACTAGAGATGCCTAGATAATGCAGTTAATGAAACGGTGAGGTTTACTGGGAGGAAATCATGTGTTGTGTGTTAGAGAGAAAGACTGCATGGAAGAAAGAAGATCCTAAGTGAATGATGTGATATTATGGATGAATATGTATGCTCAGTTTGGATGTAGTTGTTGTTGTTTGATTCATGTATTGTGAATATGTTTTAATGTGTTGTTATAATAAAAATAAATAAGGAAATAAAGAATCGGAGCAAGAGTAGGCAGATCCCCTCTTCTTCTCCTCTCCTACTTCTATCTCAGGCCCTGAGCCTCCTTCTCCTGCTCCTTCCAAGAAGGATCGGACTCCCCTCCACCTTCCTTCCCTGTTTCTCCTGACAGAGAGTGTCTTGAATTCTTGGATGCAATCCTCACGTCATCAAAATGCAACCTGGACGTTGTGCTCCGCTTCTTCCTGGCCAAAGCAAATGAGGGCTCAGGGCTGCCTCTAGAAAGAGAGGAAAGGCTTAGAGTCAAGGTAAGGACCAGGGGTCCCTCTTGCCAAACTCATCATCCCACTCTTCCACAAGGCAGTTCTCCTCTGGGCCTTGCCTTTGGCAGTTGGGGAAGGAGCACCCGGCCCATCCTCTGATTCTACGCAAACGTTGTTCTCTTCTCTCTCTTTCTCTCTTCAGGCAAAGGCCATAAGGTGCGTGGCCAGTACCATTGACCACCTCTCCAGCCCCAAGAGCCTGATGTTCTGGTTCGACCCTGTCTTCGCCACATATCTGGACATCTTGGAGAAGCAGCCCCCCAGATCTCAGAAGGATGCACAGAAGAACAGCAAGATATACGTGCATCCCGGGTAAGCTGTTTTACGAGCGGAGGGTGGGAGGGGGAGAGAAAGAGAACCACAGAGTGGTCCCTGAAGTTTCTAGTCCACTTGTTTTGGGCTTAGAACCAAGAAGCTTTTCTCTCACCTCTTGCTGACAATCACTCTCTCTGTACAGAGAAATATCACGTTTTCTCTGAACTCTAATGGAGAAGTCGAAGCCCATGGACCTCATGTTGTATTGGTCTTGCCTTCCATATCAGACGATGGTTCACAGGAGTGTCTCGGTTGCATGATTTTACAACAGTCGCAGTCCATTCAACCCTGAAAGGGGAGAGTCATTGCCAAAGCCAAGACCTTTCTCCAATCCTGGGAGCCCTTGCCATATTAAATCTTCCTCCATGTTTCCAAGGCACCAAGGAAAAGGACTGGAGCGGCTGTAGTGAAGAAGCCGCAGCGCAGCAGCAAAGAGATCCTATTGGAGCGATGGGCAGCAGGACAAGACTGGCCTTCCAGAGTCCGCTCCGTCCACGTGGGACCTTGGAGAGGGGCGGGATAGAAACAAAATGTTATTCTTTATTATATTATTACATATTAAAGATGGCCACTTCTGGCAACAGAAAAGTGGGATATAGGACATAGAAAAATATTTATTGTGATTATTATTATTTATTTCAGCTCTACGTGGAAAGAGAGGAGGTCGAGTTTTCCATTAACTACCGTGAGGACCAAGAATACACCTCCTTCTCCTTTGAAATCATTATTAAGGTAAATAGGATGCTAATATTCTAGATTCTTTGGGATATAGGGATGACAGAGATCCTAGAATGCTAAGTCAAGACCTTTTCTAATAATACTATTATAATACTATTAGATTCATTTTCACATACTATGCTGCTAACAGTCATCATTGTGTAAGCTGTCTTTAGCCCAGGCACAAAGGTGGGATACGAAGAGAAATATTTTTATGATTTCAGTTCAACGTGGAAACAAATGAGGCACACTTTAAAACGCAGTATCCAAACTCAGAAGAGGACACGGCTTTCACCTTCCACCTGGCCAAGGTAAATGGGATGCAAGGTCCTGAAGAGTTGGCAGGAAGAGTTAGCTTTCCAAACCGGTGAGCCGGGACGCTGGATTGGGTCAGGGAGGCCACATTATTCCTCCCAAAAGACCCCAAAAGGTTTTCTGTCCCTGGCTGGGATGCTCTTTTCTTTCTCTGGCTAGAGAGAGAAAGGGGGGATCTTTGGCCCAATCCAGGAAGAGGGGGGCCAGGGGGCTTTAAAAGGTGTCCCTCTCTTCTGTTTTTAGGAGAAAAGAAGGTGACAATGAAGAACGTGACCAAGAAACTACACCGAATGAAAGGACACCTGTCCCTTCCCACCTATCAGTCAGGTATGTCCTATGCTCCATTGTCAGACTGGAAGGTCTCTTCTACAAAAGAGAGATATACAGTGGGTCCCTGTTATCCACTGGGGCTTGGTTCCAGGGCCCTCCGTGGATAACAAAATCCCTGGATGGAAACCTTTTATCCCAATTAATTTTTTTAATTTTTAAAATTTATTTTATTAAACAACACCTGTTGAAACACAAACCAAAAAAATCTCCCCAAAGGAACAATTACCATTCCTCAATGTAAGTAAATTGAAAGCAAGCTACGGAAAAGGAGCCTTGCTTTATAAGGAGCCCCAGCTTTAAAAACGGTATAAAGACCGATCTCTTCCAGCCAGCATTTCCATCTTGTAGAGGGGCGGGATAGAAATAAATGTGATGGTTTATTATATTATTAAAGATTAAAGATTGCCACCTTTGGCAACAGAAAAGTGGGGTCCAGGATATATAAAAAATATTTATTGTGATTATTATTTATTTCATCTCTACGTAGAAACAGAGGAGGTGGAGTTTTCCATTAACTACCGTGTGGAATAAAATTACACCTCCTTCGCCTTTGAAATTATTAAGGCAAATAGAATGCTAATATTCTAGATGCCTTGGGATATAGGGATGACAGATATCCTAGAATGCTAAGTCAAGACCTTTTATAATAATACTATAATTTTAGGGCCAAGAGGCGAGAGGGGAGAAAGGAAAAACTCAGGTCATAAAACCAGTCCAAGGGGCAGAAAAGGAACTGGGGAAAAATCAAGCAGAAAGAGTAAAAAACTTCCCTCCATAACAGTAAGTTTAAATTGTGGGAAGGGATAGTTCAAATTTTATTGTATGTTATGTATTTTATATGTTGTAATCCGCCTGAATTCCTAGTGATTGCGCGGGCTATAAGTAAATTATTATTATTATTATTATTATTATTATTATTATTGAACTTTAGGAAAAATGTCCTGAAAGTGATAAGGGCTGTTCAACAGTGGAACACGCTCCTTCCTTAGAGAGTGAAGGAGTCTCCTTCTTTGGAGGGTTTGAAATTGAGGCTGGATGGCCATCTCTTGGGGATGTTTCAAGGGCAGAATTATGAGTTGGATTATCAATTCTAACAGGTCCTCCGTTTTTGTTTTTTTGGGAGAACCAGGTCTTCAAAAAGGTCTGAATAAATACTGTTAAGTTGAAAGCATTTATTAGTCTAATATTTCTTTACCATAAAATAAAAGCAGTGTGATCGTAAAAGATTTATTTGGAAGCGTGCCCCTAAATTCAGTGAAAATTCCCTCTCTTTCCATTCTTGGACAAGGCTGCAGGTCAAGGAATTCAACTCCTGAGAGCAGTGGTTCCCAAACATTCTTCGTCCTCCAGGTGTTTTGGACTTCAGCTCCTCGAATTCGTAACCTTTGGACCAATTGCCTGGGACCGCTGGGAGCTGAGGTCCCAAATGCCTGGAGGACCAAGGCTTAGCCTTAGAGCACCATCCAAATCTATCTCACAAGAACTCAGTCTGGCTTCTTGACTCCAACAACAACACAACTCCAGACCACTCTTTCCCTGACAGTGTCCCAGGGTTGTGCTGGACCCACAACTAGCTCTGAGGGTGACCACTCCAGGCCTTTCCTTACCTGCTCCCTTGGCTCTTATGTTCAGATCAGGCTGAGGCTGTCGCTCCTTCACGGACTCGGCATCAGGCTCTTCCAGTTGTTCAAGTGCAGCCTTGAAAAGCAAGAGAGACTTGTAAAACAGCCCATAAGTGAAAGAAAACACTATTAAGTCATTCACATATCCACAGGTGTGACAGGATGTCTTGGGAAGAGAAAGACTCTTCAAGGCTTTTCACTCTTTGCACAAAACATCTGGATGCTTTTAATGTATTTTATACCAGTGTGTTTCCAAAGGCTGGTCCTCCAGATGTTTGGGATTCCAGCTCCCAGGATTCCTAACTTCTAGGCCTTCTGGGAGTTGAAGTCATTGTCAGAAAAACCAGGAGTATCCTTCATCATTTTAACTTGTGCCCAGAGAACTCCTGTTGTTAGGAGGTATGTTGCTGCCAACTTCTTTCTTTCAGTGAGTCTCAGAAGTGCTACAAGATCTCTCTACAGAAAGAGAGAGTGGCCAGCCCCTGCCCCTCATTCTCAACCCAGTCCATCCCCTTCTCTTGCCCACATGCAAATCCCTCTCCTGCCACCCCATAGCCACCCTCCCCTCTGACCACCAGAAGAGCTTCATGAGAGAAAATGGCTCCTGGAGAGCATCTAGACTGACCCCAACTGAAGGGACTTTGGGAACTTGAACGCTTAAATAAACTCTTAAACTCACCTTTCGTCGTATTTTGCTGCCTTCAGGTTCGGAGAGTCATGAGGAGCCTCCGATGACCAAGGAGAACGGCCTTCTCAGATATTTCTCAAGGATAATCTTCCAGATCCCTCCGTAAGCAAAGCGTCTCGTTGACCGACAGACAGGGGTCCGATGGTCCTTTTCTGCCTCTGAGGCCTGGACCATGGCAGATGGACTGGACGATGGGGACCTTCTTCCTGCCCAAATGGGAGAGTAGACAGTTTCTCCTTCTTTTCTTTTAATAGCCTTTTCTGGAGAGTGGCAGTGATGATGACCCACCGAGGGGTCTGGAGTCATCATCACAGGAAGAAGAAGCACCGGCGCCCCAAGGAACGGAGGAGAGGACCCTGGAGGAGCCCTCTCCGGCCGTTCCTGTGGGGAAAGTGGTAAGGAAAGAGAGGCTCCTCCTTTCGCCTCCTGCACCCCATCAGTCAGATAGAAAAGGGTCCCATTCCCTTCTTTTCTCTTCATAGACCCACATCCTGGTCGAGCCGGTGCAGTTCGAGGACTCCAGCAACAAAGAGAGGTACCTTTATTTCCGGTTCAAGGGTATTTGGGACCAGCCAAAAGGAGACGCTTGCCCATCTCTCTGAGTTGATGTCCTGACCTTTGATTTCTCCCCTCTTCAGCGTCCAGAAAGCCTCCCTGAAGACGAAAGAGCCTTCAGGTTTGGAGTACTGGACCCTTTTGTCCTGAGTACTTGGTGGTGTCAGAGGTCTCTTGGAGTACTTGAGCCCTTTGTCCTGAGTACTTGGTGGTGTCAGAGGTGGTTTGGAGTACTGACCCCTTTGTGTTCAGTACTTGGTGGTGATAGAGGTGGTTTGGAGTACTGACCTCTTTGTGTTCAGTACTTGGTGGTGATAGAGGTGGTTTGGAGTACTGGACCCCTTTGTGTTCAGTACTTGGTGGTGATAGAGGTGGTTTGGAGTACTGACCCCTTTGTGTTCAGTACTTGGTGGTGATAGAGGTGGTTTGGAGTACTGACCTCTTTGTGTTCAGTACTTGGTGGTGATAGAGGTGGTTTGGAGTACTGGACCCCTTTGTGTTCAGTACTTGGTGGTGATAGAGGTGGTTTGGAGTACTGGACCCCTTTGTGTTCAGTACTTGGTGGTGTCAGAGGTGGTTTGGAGTACTGACCCCTTTGTGTTCAGTACTTGGTGGTGTCAGAGATGGTTTGGAGTACTGACACCTTTGTGTTCAGTACTTGGTGGTGATAGAGATGGTTTGGAGTACTGGACCCCTTTGTCCTGAGTACTTGGTGGTGTCAGACGTCTCTTGGAGTACTTGAGCCCTTTGTCCTGAGTACTTGGTGGTGTCCGAGGTGTTTTGGAGGAGCGTGCCGGACGGTAGCATCATGTTCTTTTTGAGAGCGCTCTACCGAGTGAGTGGCAGCACTGGCCAGGTTTGGGGAAGAAGGAGAGGTGAAGTGGGGAGATGGGCACCTCTTGGGGACCTTCTTCCTGCCCGAATGGGAGAGTTTACAGTTTCTCCTTCTTTTCTTTGGATAGACTTTCCTGGAAGAAGAGAGTGGTAGTGATGATGACCCTCCAAGGGGTTTGGAATCATCATCGGAGGAAGAGAAAGCACCGGAGCCCGAAGGAATGGAGGGTACCATGGAGCAGTCTGCTGTTCCTATGGGGAAAGTGTTAAGGAAAGAGAGGCTCCTCCTTTCGCCTCCTGCACCCCATCAGTCAGATAGAAAAGGGTCCCATTCCTTTCTTTTCTCTTGATAGACCCACATCCTGGTCGAGCTGGTGCAGTTCGAGGATGCCAGCAACGAAGAGAGGTACCTTTCTTTCTGGTTCAAGGGTCTTTGAGACCAGCCAAAAGGAGACGCTTGCCCATCTCTCTGAGTTGATGTCCTGACCTTTGATTTCTCCCCTCGTCAGCGTCCAGAAAGCCTCCCTGGAGGAGAGCGAGCCTTCGTTGACTGGAAGGGATGCTCTGTCCACTTCAGCCAGGTAATGTGGGAAGGGGGACTAGAGCCCCTGAGCCTGGGCTGGGTCTCTGGGCCTGGTTTTGGAAGGAGCCGTCTCGACACTCAGCAATCTTCCAGGCAGGATGGGGCTCTGGGGTCCTTGGTGTGCGGTTGTGACTCTCTCTTCCAGAGATTGCAATGGCTGAAGATTTGGGGACTATAGGTCTGATCCTCTCCTTGCCTTGTTTCAGCTTCCCAGAGCCCCAAGGAAGCAAGGCTGAAGAGGACACCATGCAGACATTACCGATGGAGAATCTTCCGGCTTTGCCGGTAAGGAAAGACCGACTACAGAGTGTCCTGAGAAGGTGTAAAGGATCCTGAGGAAGAACTCTTCTTCTAGTCCTGATCGAAAAGTGTCCCATTTCCTTCTTTTCATTTGACAGATTTTAATCCATGTAGAGCCGGCAGAACCGGAAGTCCCAAGCGTGCCAGGCGACATGCAAGGCGACATGCCAGGTGACATGGAAGGCGGCATGGAAGAGGGGAACAAGAGGTACCTTGGTTTCCGGTTCCAGAACATGTGGGACTAGCCAAAAGGGGATGATGGGTGCTCCTCTCTCCTGGTGAGTTTCTGTTCTGACCTTGTCTCTTGTCTCTTGTCAGCGTCCACGAAGCATCCGCTGAGATGAACGAACCTCTCGTCTCGGATGTAAGAAAAGGGGAAATGGGTGGTGTTTTGTTTGGTTGGTTTGCTTTTCTTTTGAAATGTCCTACTACATTTTTGTAAAAAATGTACTGGATGTTGTGTTACCTTATCCGTTGTTTGATGATTTCTCCTTTGGTTTTCACCAGGAAATTCCGCACCCGCCGGAAACATCCAGAGTCTCAGGAGCTTCGTACCACATCGGCTCCGATGAGATCGACTGGGTTACCGTTTGGTTCCCAGAGAACTACTCTTTGGCCATTCAACCGGGTAAGGCTTCCGAGTGGTGCAAAATGGGGAGCAAAATGTAAGAAATGGGGAGGCAGTATCCTCCTTTTCCAGGACACGTCCTACATTTCAACCTCCTGACCGGGAGGGATTCCAAAACGCCTTCCATGACCAGCATGACGAAGAAGCATGAATGTACTTTGATATTAAGGTTTCGTTGTTTTTGCAATGTCCTACGTTTTTCTAGAACGTACTATCTTAGTGTCCAGTGTTTCAAGGTGCTTTCTTTCAGGAAATCCAGCTGCAGCCAGACGTTGAGCTACGATCAATTTCAACAACTTCAGTTCCCAACATAGGTCCCGGAGAGGCCGAGGAACTCCCGGAGCCCCAAGGAACAGACAGTAATATGGATGACCCCTCTCAGACCGTTCCTATGGGGAAAGAGATAAGGAAAGAGAGGCTCATCCTTTCCCCTCCTGCGGCCCCTCCGTCCCCAGCATCCTCTTTAGGGTTCTTGGCTTCGGGGTTCCCGGCCCTCGGCTTACAATCTGAAAAGACATGAGACAAAAAGAGAAGGGAATCATAAGGAGGAAGGGAATCAAGTCCAGGGGTTCTTCTCTCTCTCCCTCCGAGGCCTATTAAGGCAAATTGAAGGCTAATCTTCTAGATGCCTTGGGATATAGGGATGGCAGATATCCTAGAGTGCTAAGTCAAGACCTTTTATAAATAATACCATAGCTATGTAATTTTAGGGCCAAGAGGCAAAAGAGGAGGAGGAAAAAATTAAGATTAAAAAACTCTCTCATTTCCCCCAAGTTGTGAAGAAGAAATAGAGCAAAGAACCTTGTCCCCATAGTGGTAAGTTAAAATCTGAATTGTGGGAAGGGATAATTATTATAATTATTAATTCTAATTTTATTGTATTTTATGTATTTTATATGTTGTAATCCGCCCGGATTCCTAGTGATTGGGCGAGCGATAAGTAAATATTATTATTACCATTATTATTAAACTTTAGGAACAGACTCCTTCCTCAGAGAGTGGTGGAGTCTCCTTCTTTGGAGGTTTTGAAACAGAGGCTGGATGGCCATCTCTTGGGGATGCTTTGATGGAGAGTTCCTGCATGGCACGATGGGGTTGGAGTGGATGGCCTTTATGGTTTCTTCCATAAATAAATCCCTTTTATTAACATTTCCAGGGGCTAGTCTTTTGTTAAACTAATGGATTTCTCCCTGCTCCTTGACATTTACTTTGCATCGTGCCTTGAAATGATTTTCTTTATCCCAATAAACATAGTCAAATGTTCTACTATTTTTCCTTCTCTTAGGGGCACATCCTGCGTAAAAAGAAAAACACCAAGGAGAAAAAAGAGGGTTGTTATAGTCAGTCACCTTGGCCGACGGGCTCTTTATAATTCTCTGAGGAGCACGTGTTGAATCAACAGAAAACAACCAGAATATTAACCAGCAGAAGAAGAAGAAGAAATTCAGGATTTGGTAGTCCTTACTGGTTTCGAGCATCTCCAGCCTCGACGCTGAGGCTCTGAACCGATAGTCTGCCTCCTTTCCAGACCCAATGGGTTTAATCCGAGGCCCCCGGCCGCACCGACCTCAGAGGATAAGAACCCAAAACATACAACTGATTTGACTGTTGTCTTCTTACCAGGAGAGAGTTAGGGACTGCTGCCCAGATGTTTATGCTAGGCTAGTTTTATTACCAAATTACCATATATAGCATTTGTTGCATTTTGCATTCCTTTTTTGCATTAATTTCTGTAGAGCTATTTTATTATTATGCTACTGTGATATGATGTATTTCGTGAGAGGGGGAGTATTTGGTAATTTCTTGTACATTTTGTCGATTTTGCTTGTAATTGTTTAAGTATTGGTTTGGGGATTGGGAAGGATGACTTTGTATTTTATTGCATTGTATTTTTCTATTGCTGTTAGCTGCCTGGATTCCCTGTGATTGGCTGGGATACAAATAAATTATTTTATTATTATGATTTCCCATTGTCCCTATATCAGTCATTTGTGGGTGAGAATGTCAATTCAAATCCCAAAGCTTGTGGGTAGGGAGATGAAACGTTTATGCTTGGAACGCATTAAGAGATCTTGGCTTGGATCAGGGAAGGGAGAAGAAGCCCTAGCCTTGTTCCTTCCTCCAGCGAGCTGCATTCAGCCGTCCTCCCGGCCCTTTCCTTCCTATCCTCACAACAACAACCCTGTGAAGTAGGTTGGGCTGAAACTTCACAGCGGAGGGCAGATTTGAATCTACCTTGTCCTACTCAGTGTCTGATACTCTAATCCATACCTTGGGAAAGTGACTTGGGCAAAGGACAGCCTGCTCACGATGTGGGTCGCTGCCGTAGTCCCAAAGCAATCCTCACCTTTTAATTGGAAATGAAAGGGTTGAATCTGCTCCTTTTGCTGGCAGCTTCGGAGGGGCGCATATCCTCTCCATGCCACGTCCCCAAAGCAGCCGGAGGCAGTGGCTCTCCTGCTCAAAGGGATCCAGTGGATCAGATTCTTCCGGAGCCTTCGGGAGACACGGTCCCAGCTGGGCCTCTGCGGAAAGAAGCCGGTGTTAATATAAAAGAGACATCTCACTCCACATTCGTCTTTGAAAAACAGTGGAAGGAATGGCTTGAAACCACGTCAGCTTCAGATAAAAGAATGCTTTCTTCCATGACAACTTGGCCTTTATCAGGCATTTTAACCACCAAGCTAACTAAAAATGGCTGAATAAATACAGTTGAGTTGAAAGCATTTATTAGTCTAATAGTTCCTTAAAAGCATCTCATGTCTCTAAAGAAAGGAATCAATTTTGTCTTAATGCAATAAAAGTGAGACTGCATTTGTTGTAGTCTTCCCCCTGCCCTGAGTCAACATTTACATTTTCTGTATCTACTGAAAATGAATGTATACGAAGTCTTTCCCAGCCAGGATTTCCTTTCCAGGCTGCTTACAAAATAGACTATGTGTATCCTCACTCACTCTGCAGAGCTACTTGGTCCCATTCATACTTTTTATTTATTTATTTATTTTATTTATTTAAAGTATTTATACCCCGCTCTTCAGACTTAATGGCTATCAGAGCGGCTTACAATTATTAATATTTCATTCTTCTCTCCCTCCCTAGGCAGAGGATGGCAGTTGGTATGGAGGGAGAGTACACTTGAAGAAACACTTTGAAGCGTACACTTGGAGAAACAGAAACACCTCCCAAAACCTATTATGTGGACTGTTGCTTTTGTCTCCAACCTATTTCTTGGTCCTTTCCAGCTGCTTTTGTCCCCATTTGCACTTGTTTTGAAAAGGCTTACAGCTTTCATCTTTAAATAATTTCCATTTCTTGCAGCAAGTCTGTTTCCTAGGGTGCATCTGCACTGCAGAAACGATGTAGTTTGACACCACTTTGGCATGGCTGCATCCGAAAAGAAAATCCTGGGATTTATTGTTTGCTTTGGCAGAGAAGGCCAAAGACCTTGTGAAACTGCAAATCCCAAGATTGTATAGGATGGGACTTTAGTACTTAAAGCAGTGTCAAACTGCATTATTTCTACAGTGTAGATGCAACGCTGTTTATTTCTTCCCTTCTCCCCATTCCTGGAGCCTTGGCCTTTCATTGCTATGAAGCTAAGATTTTTGTCTTTCTAACCTGGGTCCTTCCCTCAAAGACAAGTTCTCTTTGGATCTGGAGCAGGCTCCATCCTACAGAAAACCGGGATTTGTAGTTTTGTGACTTGGGGAAAGAAAGCTGAAGACCTTGCAAGAAATGCAAACCCAAGATTTATCGTTGGATGGAGCCGCAGCACTTAAAGTGGTGCCAAAGCGCATGATTTCTCCAGTGCAGACACAGATGGAGAGTGGCAGCAAGTGGCTTCCGTGACAGGAGCGTCAGTGAAATCTCACAGAAATCTTTTATGTTGTACTCCATGCCAAGTTAAAGTCAAGGATGAAATTCTTCAGAACTACAGAGTATCACTACAGACATGTAAATGATATAAAGATCAATGACGAAACAGATATACTCAAGATATATGTGAATACTGAGTTATACAAAAGTCAACATTTTATTGCACAACAAGAAGAGAACAGAGAAGGAAGCTCTGTTTTATGTCATAGTGTTGTAGGTGCTTTGTTAAATTTATGTCGTTTTGTGACTTTATGTTGTGTTTTTAGAAATTAGGGATGTATTATATGTGACAATGGAAGTGTTGAATTCATGTCTTTAACTAGATATGTGAAAATCAATAAAATATATATACAGTATATATATAATGTATATATTTCCTCCTGCTTCAAGCCAGAGACAGCTGAGGCTTCCTGGCAGCAGCAAAAACTCCAGGCCTGCTTTGGTTTCCAAGGCCCAGGGTCACAGTTGTTGTCCCAGTAACCAAAGGGCTGAGGTCAGAGGAGCCTTTGTCCCCAGGACTTGGGGGTGACAGAGGTCTCTTGCAGTACTGGACCCCTTTGAGTTCAGTACTTGGTGGCGGTAGAGGAGTACTGGACCCCTTTGAGTTCAGTACTTGCTGGCGGTAGAGGAGTACTGGACCCCTTTGAGTTCAGGACTTGCTGGCGGTAGAGGAGTACTGGACCCCTTTGGGTTCAGGACTTGCTGGCGGTAGAGGAGTACTGGACCCCTTTGGGTTCAGTACTTGGTGGCGGTAGAGGAGTACTGGACCCCTTTGGGTTCAGTACTTGGTGGCGGTAGAGGAGTACTGGACCCCTTTGGGTTCAGGACTTGCTGGCGGTAGAGGAGTACTGGACCCCTTTGAGTTCAGTACTTGCTGGCGGTAGAGGAGTACTGGACCCCTTTGGGTTCAGTACTTGGTGGCGGTAGAGGAGTACCGGACCCCTTTGGGTTCAGTACTTGATAGAGGTGGTTCGGAGGAGCGGGCCGGACGGTAGCGTCATGTCCTTTTTCCGGAGGCTCTACCGAGTGAGTGACAGCACTGGCCAGGTTTGGGGAAGGAGGGGAGGTGAAGTGGGGAGATGGGCACCTCTTGAAGACCATCCTGTCAGGCTTTTCTCCTGAAACTCCCACAAACTCAACATGATCTCTTTCTTCGGCCCTCCAACTTTCCTAGCTTGACCGTTGGTTTGTTTTTCCCCCATGAATTCTCATGCCTTCGCACGATGCGTCCAAAGTGCCACCTGAGTTTGGTCATCTTGGCTTCTGGGGAGATTTCTGGCTTGATCTGCTCCAGGACCCCTTTGTTGGTCTTTTGGGCCGTCCATGGGATCCCCGGCCCCCCATTTCCCCACATGAGCTGGTTTCCCTCCTTTCCTCCTCCTTAACTGTCCAGCTCTCAGATCCATAGAGGACAAGAGGGAAGACCGTGGCTTGTACGGTTCTAACTTGAGTCCTCAGTTGTGTATCCTTGCATTTTACAAGCTTCTCTACTAAACGAGTAATTTTATCCAAAAAGATAGAGAGAGAGAGAGACAGAGAGAGAGAACACTAAGATTTCATTTAGAGATGTAAATGTGAAATGCTGATAATTGGAGAAACATAATTGGAAACTCTTCCTACATAATGCTCAGTGCCCTCTATATCCACGGATTCAGGCATCCATGGATCTGAAAAGAGTTTTGAAATGTATACATTTCTAATATCAGACATTCATTTTACCCTTTTATATGAGGGACCCCATTGTACTCTCCCATTGTATTTAATGGGATGAGCATCCATGGATGTTGGGATCCCCCGTGGGTCCTGGAACCAAAGCCCAGCCGATCGGTGAACTAAGGCCTCGCGAATGGGATGGGATTCCTGGCTCTCAGCGTGAAACCTGGGAAGAGCTCCTCTTCCTTTGGAAAAAAGGCTGTGTAAAAGAGGGAATGTCCCTGTGTCCAAGGGACATTGAGCAGCTGGAGAAAGGTCTAGATTTGAGCAGCTGCTCTCAAAGGTCTGGACCCAGCGAAACGGCTGCTTGCTTTGGCCTTGAGCCTTTTTCGAGACGGAAAGACGTCTTGGGCAGAGGGTTCATTGCAGGCCCTTCCCTGCACCCTCCTTTTCCCTGCACTTGGTATCTGGCCCACTTTTCCTTTCCATGCATCTTTTTCAAGTTTCGCATCCCACAGATGTCCCAGGACACGTGTGGCCAAGTCACCACCCCACAGGCGTCTCCAAGATGGCAAAAGGGATGAATGGGGCCAGGTCTCCTCACCACGGTCTCCAGTTCTGGGCCCCACAATCCAAAAACAGCCAAGGGTCTGGAAACCATGCCTTCTGAGGAGAGACTTCGAGAGCTGGCACCCCGTCCGCTTGGCCACATCCAGAGAGAACACCCCAAGCGTGTTTTCCTTTCCAAAAGGGATCCCATTTTGGCTCTGGATCCCAGAGCCCAGTGTTTTCACCCGGTCACCGCAGAGACAAAGCCATTCTGAAGCCAGCTGAGGCCATGCCCTCTGGTTGTGCCCACCTTGTCTTGGCAGCAGAGCACCACGTCCCTTGCAAGGAGGCTCTTCCGAGGGAGTGGAGCCCTGGCCAGGCCTTGGAGGAAGAGAGGCCCAGCAGAGGACTTGGGGCAGGGACCACTAGGACCATGGATCGGGGGCCATTCTTTCTCTAACTCATGTTGATCTCTCTCTCCTTCGCAGGGAGCCAGAAAGAGGATCAGGCAGGCCAGGAAGACATTCTGTTCTTGTGCCAGAGTCTCCGAACAGGAGGACGAGGATCTGGGATCTCCTCCTTTGTAAGGCCCCATGTCCTTCCTTCCTTCCTCTTGCTTCCCATCTTTCTTTCTTTCTTTCTTTCTCTCCTTCCTTCCTTCCTCCCCTTCCATCATCCCTACAACTACCTCCATCACCCAGCCTTGCCAAAAGACCTACAGTCCCATAAGGGAGGGCTCCCTTTTTGAGTTTGGGGCACAGTGCACCATGGAGGGAGTCTTCTCCGTGGGGCAGGGCAGAGTTCAAATTCTAGGGAGTTGATCACATGGGAGGAATTTCTCTCAATTGCGAATGGAGCCAATCCAAATTCACGTGAATTTGCCAGTTTAGCAAATTTACGTGGAATCTAATTGCGTTCGGAATGTGTTCAGAATGACTCCCCATTGCCCAAAATCCCATGAGATACTCTCATACGCAATAACGTGAAACCCTGTGATTGCCTTCGGATTGCCATTGCATTATACTCCCAAATTCCGTTGTCTGATCAACTCCTAAGACCCAGATTCAAGGGTTGCAGGGTTGGTCCTTGAGCTGTTGTTGTGTGCCTTCAGGTCCTTTCTGACTTAAAAACCCTAAACCAAGGTTGCTCATCTTTTGAGGCTGAGAAAGGGTGACTCGATCCTCATGGGGTGCCCTACATTCATCTCTTCCCAGTCACCCCAGGCCAGTCCCATTGCAAAAGTGGATCATCTGCCACTTCATCTCCATTCACAAAGACCAGGCTCCTATGGCTTTGTGCACTAACCCGCAACATCATTAACATACGCAAAGGATTTGCAATTGATATTGACATCCTACACAAAAATGGCATATATATGGACCTTATCACACGTGAAACTCAAACTCCAGTCCAAAGCCATTCCGAAGGGAAAGGGAAGCAGAGTCCATTTGAATCCAAGGCAATTCACGTGATTCATTATTATCACACGTGAAGCAATGCAGAGCGAGTGCAGGTTAAATTATCACACCGTGCGGATTCAAGGATTCGAACTGGCACCCGTGGCTCCTTGAGAGCATCTAGACTGACCCCAACTGAAGGGACCTTGGGAACTTGAATGCTTAAATAAACCACTGGAAGGAAGGTAGTGAGGGAGGAAAGCGGATGGAGAAAGATCAAGGTCTCACCTTTCCTCGTCTTTTGCTGCCCTCAGCCGTCGAGAGTCAAGAGAAGCCTCCCTTGAGGAAGGGCCTTCTGGGAGTCATCTTGAGGAGGATCTTCCAGCTCCCTCCGTAAGCAAAGCGTCTCGCTGAGCGACAGACCGGGGTCCGATGGTCCTCTTCTCCCTCTGAGGCCTGGACCATGGCAGATGGACTGGAGGGATGGGGACCTTCTTCCTGCCCAAATGGGAGAGTAGACAGTTTCTCCTTCTTTTCTTTTAATAGCCTTTTCTGGAGAGTGGCAGTGATGATGACCCACCGAGGGGTCTGGAGTCATCATCACAGGAAGAGGAAGCACCGGCGCCCCAAGGAACGGAGGAGAGGACCCTGGAGGAGCCCTCTCCGGCCGTTCCTGTGGGGAAAGTGGTAAGGAAAGAGAGGCTCCTCCTTTCGCCTCCTGCACCCCATCAGTCAGATAGAAAAGGGTCCCATTCCCTTCTTTTCTCTTGATAGACCCACATCCTGGTCGAGCCGGTGCAGTTTGAGGATGCCAGCAAGGAAGAGAGGTACCTTTCTTTCTGGTTCAAGGGTCTTTGAGACAAGCCAAAAGGAGACGCTTGCCCATCTCTCTGAGTTGATGTCCTGACCTTTGATTTCTCCCCTTTTCAGCATCGACAAAGCCTCCCTCAAGGAGAGTGAGCCTTCCTTGGGCAGAAGAGATGCTCTGTCCACTTCAGCCAGGTAATGTGGGAAAGGGGACTAGAGCCCCTGGGTCTCTGGGCCTGGTTTTGGAAGGAGCCGTCTCGACACTCGGTGATCTTCCAGGCGAGGTGGGGCTCTGGGGTCCTTGGTGTGCGGTTGTGACTCTCTCTTCCAGAGATTGCAATGGCTGAAGATTTGGGGACTATAGGTCTGATCTTCTCCTTGCCTCGTTTCAGCTTCCCAGAGCTCCAAGGAAGCAAGGCTGAAGAGGACACCTTGCAGACGTTGCCTGCTTTGCTGGTAAGGAAAGACCTTTGCACCTACTCGAGAGTGTCCTGAGAAGGTGCAAAGGATCTCTCAAGGGGCCCCAGGTATCCTCCTTTCCCAGGTCATGTCCTACATTTCAACCTCCTGACCGGGAGGGATTCCAAAACGCCCTCCATTACCAGCAGGGCTTAGAAGCATGAATGTACTTTGATATTAAGGGTTTCTTTGTTTGTATTTTGCAATGTCTTGCGTTTGTCTCAAATGTACTGGATTTCATTCTCTCTTGTCCAGTATTTGAAAGTGCTTTCTTCCAGGAAATCCAGCCGGAGCCAGAGGGTGACCCAGGAGCCTCCGTTTCCAACGAAGGCCCCGAAGAGGCGGAGGAACCTCTGGAGCCCCAGGGCACAGCCCCAGAGAACAGCCCCCAGGGAACAGCCCCAGAGAACAGCCCCCAGGGAACAGCCCCAGAGAACAGCCTCCAGGGAACAGCCCCAGAGAACAGCCCCCAGGGAACAGGCCCCTCTCCGTCTGTTTCCACGGGGAAAGTGGTAAGGAAAGAGAGGCTCATCCTTTCCCCTCCTGCGGCCCCTCCGTCCCCAGCATCCAGTTTAGGGTTCTTGGCTTCAGGGTTCCCAGCCCTTGGCTTACAATCTCAAAAGTCATGAGACAAAAGGAGAAGGGAATGGGAAGGAGGAAGGGCATCAAGTCCTGCGGTTCTTCTGTCTCTGTCTCTCTCTCTCTGAGGCCTGGACAAGGGCAAAGGGACTGGAGGGAGGACTCTTCTTCTAGTCCTGATCGAAAAGTGTCCCATTTCCTTCTTTTCACTTGACAGATTTTAATCCACGTAGAGCCGGCACAACCAGAAGGAGTCCCAAGCGTGCCAGGCGACACGCAAGGCGACACAGAAGAGGGGAACAAGAGGTACCTTGGTTTCCAGTTCCACAATATGTGGGGCTAGCCAAAAGGGGATGATGGGTGCTCCTCTCTCCTGGTGAGTTTCTGTTCTGACCTTGTCTCTTGTCTCTTGTCAGCGTCCACGAACCATCCGTCCAGCAGAACGAACCTCTCGTCTCGGATGTAAGAAATGGGGAAACGGGTGGCGTTTGGTTTGGTTTGTTTGCTTTTCTTTTGAAACGTCCTACTACATTTTTGTAAAAAATGTACTGGATGTTGTGTTACCTTATCCGTTGTTTGATGATTTCTCCTTTGGTTTTCACCAGGAAATTACGCACCCGCCGGAAACATCCAGAGTCTCAGGAGCCTCATATCATATCGGCTCTGATGAAATCGACTGGGTTACCGTTTGGTTCCCAGAGAATTACTCTTTGGCCAGCTCAACCGGGTAAGGCTTCCGAGTGGTGCAAAACGGGGAGCCCTTTCGGAGCAAAAGCCTCTTCCCTCCATTGAAAGACTGAGAGAAGATGCGATTGATAGAAGATGCGATTCTATCCCTCCCTCAGAGACTCTGGCGGGGTCTCCTTCTTTGGGAGTCTTTAAGCAGAGGCTGGGTGGCCATCTCTCAATGGGAAGGCTGTGATGGAGAGTTCCTGCAGGGCAGGAGATTGGGCTTGGACCCGAAGGCCTTTCTTGGGGTCTCTTCCAACTCAAGGATTCTATGCCTCTAGGTCTCTTCTATGGAATATCCTATCTATTGAGCAAGAGGCAGAACTAATCTTGAAGTAATATCTTCTTTTGCCTTTACTGAGATCCAACTGATCTTAAGGCATTTCTCTCTAAAGGTATTAAGTGGGGAAGAGCAGCTTTTAAAGTAGCAGCCTTGGTGTTCTTTTTCACTTTTTCTGTGTTGACTTCCATGGTCTTCTAAGAAAGATTGGGTGTGTTGTATATAATGGGACGAGGAGCCACCGATGTTGTCACCTATGCCTGGATCCCTCTCATTCGGTAATCAATGAATGATCAAATAATACATGGCTGACCCTGGGAATCTCTCCTCCTTTTGCTTCTTCTCTCCACAGCTCCCTGGACGAAGAGACTGCGGTTCCCACCGTCCAGGAACTGGCCCAACTCAGCCCAAAGGAGGTAAGGCAGAGAGTGGCCTGACAAAGCCCAAAGCTCCCCCAAAGCCTACCTGAAGCCTCAGGCCCCACCAAGAAGGCCTCCTCGAACCCTCCCCTCTCAGGGTGGCTCTTCCACATTGCTTTCAGGGGGGACTCCATTCATCCCCTCCAGTCAGTGCTGAGCCTCACGTCATACGATGGGAGCAGCCTGGAGAGAGAGAGAGCGCAGGAATGCCGCCCGAGGGCTCCCGACTCCGTGCCCCAGCAAAGAAGCCTCCTTCTCACAGACATCAAATGGGATGTACCTACTACTTTCCTTTCTCCTTTTCCCCCCCGACAGAAGGACGCATGCATGCACGCTCTGTGCCAGAGGTTCCCCAAGCTGCCCTCTGAGAAACAAAGGCTTGTGGCCGACATCGTGGCGAAGAGGCATTTGACCAGTGTCCTGGAGCACTGCTTGGAAGCGGAGCAAGAGTAGGCAGATCCCCTCTTCTTCTTCTCCTCCTCCTTCCATCTCAGGCCCTGAGCCTCCTCCTTGGATCCGACTCCCTCACCTTCCTTCCCTCTTTCTCCTGACAGGGTGTGTTTTGAGTTTTTGACCGCCATCCTCCACACACCCAAATGCAACGCGGATGTTGCCCTCCGCTTCCTCCTGGACAAGGCAAATGAGGGTTCGTGGCTGCCGAAAGAGGGGCAGAAAAAACTCAGGGTCAAGGTAAGGACCAGGGGTCCCTCTTGCCAAACTCATCATCCCACTCTTCCACAAGGCAGTTCTCCTCTGGGCCTTGCCTTTGGCAGTTGGGGAAGGAGCACCCGACCCATCCTCTGATTCTACACAAACGTTGTTCTCTTCTCTCTCTTTCTCTCTTCAGGCAAAGGCCATAAGGTGCGTGGCCAGTACCATCGACCACCTCTCCAGCCCCAAGAGCCTGATGTTCTGGTTCGACCCTGTCTTCGCCACATATCTGGACATCTTGGAGAAGCAGCCTCCCAGATCTCAGAAGGATGCACAGAAGAACAGCAAGATATACGTGCATCCCGGGTAAGCTGTTTTACGAGCGGAGGGTGGGAGGGGGAGAGAAAGAGAACCACAGAGTGGTCCCTGAAGTTTCTAGTCCACTTGTTTTGGGCTTAGAACCAAGAAGCTTTTCTCTCACCTCTTGCTGACAATTGCTCTCTCTTTGCAGAGAAATAGCATCCTTTCTCCGCACTCTGATGGAGAAGGGGAAGGCTGTGAACCAGATGTTCCTGGGGGTTGGCAGGTGAAGGAGACCGGTGCCTTCACAACACCCCCTCGGCCTGCGTTGTCCCTGGGTGCCAGGGTCTGCTGCGGGAGCAATGGGTGCTTCCGTCTGCCCTACCACCATCTCTGCCTCCGTGCAAGGAAGGGCCAAGAGGACAACGAGACAAGCCGGGACGGAGCCTTCTCCTGGAAGAGCCGGAAGGGGCCGCTCTGGATGGGAACCCTGGCAGCCCCCTCTCTCCCTTCCGTCTTGTGTTCATCTGCGAGGGAGGTTTGGCTGCTGGGGTGGGCTGCTTGGTGGCATCGCCCACAAGGGCATCCTTCTTCTTCCATAGCTGGAGTGTAGCGGAGTCTCCTTCCTTGGAGGTCTTTAAGCAGAGGTTGTATGGCCATTTCTCGACATGGATGCTGTGACGGAGAGCTCCTGCATGGCAGAAGAAGGGGCTTGGACCGGACGGCCTTTCTTGGGGTCTTTCCCAACTCTAGGATTCTAGGAGAAGGAGGAAGCCCAGCGCAGAGCCCCGTCTCTCCCTTCCCTCTTGCGCTTCGCTGGGTGACGCTTCGGCTCCTGGGGCGAGAAGGCCGAGAGCAACGCAACGGTTTGTCCCTGGCTCTCGGAGGGGAAAGTCTCCCCTCCATATTCCTGGGGGGGGGGGTTAGGGGCAAAGGACCCCTGCGAATATGGAAAGATTGCAAACACCCCCTTCCTCCATGACCCCTGCCATGCCTGGGCCACCCGATCCAGGCATGGCAGGGGTAGAGACAGACCTCCCCGGATCCCCTTTCAGCCCCTGCCATTTCTCTTCATTCCCAAATCTTCTGGATCCACTCATCAATAGTAGGTCCTACCGTTGGTTTTCCGTTTTCCGGCTATTCATATCCTGGCAGCTGTTACTGAGTATAGAAGGATTCCCCAATCTTTCTTCTCTATTTTTACTCCCAAATAAGAAGTCATATTCAACAAATATAAACAGGGTCCATGGGGTGTTCTATTTTCAATCTCTCCTGCATTTTCCTATGGATCTTGTACCCATTTTTTTCTTTTTAAATTTTGGTGCCAGACCACCATCTGGGGCCACGTGGAGCCTGCTTCTGGCCTTTCCAAGCCTTCTCCTCTCCTGGCTGATAGATTTGAGCTCATCTTACCAGTGTCTAATACCATCTGTTACTCATCTTGAAGCAATTTTCTTTAAGATCCTGAACTGCTGTAAATTTAGGTTTTTTTCCAAGCATTCTCCCAAATTTCCATTGATACGGTAAGTCCTATTCCTGTGCCCATTTTACCACATTTGCTGTAATTGTCTCTTGCTCCAATTCTCTTGTCAACATCAATCTCTACAACTTTGATATTTTCCTTTCTCTCTATTCTAGATTATTTCATCTAATTCATTTTGTTTTTCTTCACGTCCCTCTGTAGCCAGGTCTTCCTTAAACTTTGATTTCATTTGCATGGATCCAAACCATTGTGTGTGTGTGTATATCTATATCTATATCTATATCTATTACCCTAATGCTCCAATTCCTCTTTAGATCTTACTTCTCTTCATCCATTCTTCTTTTCCGTTAGCAAATCTTTCTGTCTTATCCAGTGTTTGCTCTACTCCCATCTGCTGAAGAATGCCTCTTGCCTAGAAATCCAAGTTGGGATGCCAAAATAACATTTTCTTTAGCTAACTCAGCCGCACGCATTATCACATCCGCTCGCCGCTTTGACCATGTTTCTCCTCTCTTCTCCTCCCTTCATTGGCTCCCCTTCTCCTTCCGCATCCAGTACAAGCTTTTATTACTGACTTTCAAAGCCCTCCACGGACTGGCCCCTCCTTACTTGTCTGAACTTCTTTCTCCTCACACTCCTTCTCGTACCCTCCGTTCTGGTAGTCAAGGTCTCCTGTCCCAGCCGAGGATTTCCACTGCCCCGTCCCGGATTCGTCCCTTCTCACTTGCTGCCCCTCACTTCTGGAACCTTCTTCCCCCACATGTGCGCCTCATCACTTCTCTAACCAGGTTCAAAACTGAGTTAAAGACTATATTGTTTAGAGAAGCGTTCCCAGGATTGTGCCATCTGCCCCAGGATGCCTCCTTATAACTATGTATTAAGAAGCCGTGCCCTCCCTCCAGTCCCTCTGCCTTGGTCCAGGCCTCAGAGGGAGAGAAGAACCACCGGACCTGATCCCTTCCCATCCCCTTTCCCTTCTCCTTTTGTGTCGTGTCTTTGAGATTGTAAGCCTGAGGGCAGGGAACCGCCTAATTATAAGTTTATATGGACAGCACTGTGTAAACCTACAGCCCTATATAAATAAAGGTTGATAATAATAATAATAATAATAATAATAACTTTGAACAAAACTTTGCATCAAAATCCACTCATTCCTTCCAATACCAAATATAATATAAAAAGGGAAAAAATTATTTAGGCATCCCAAGATGGATCTCTAGGCAAGAGGCATTCTTGGGCAAGAGGGGTCCTTTGCCCCGACCCCCCCCCCCAGGAATATGGAGGGGAGACTTTGCCCTCCAAGAGCCAGGGACAAACCCTTGCTTTGCTCTCGGCCTTCTCGGCAGCCAAAGCGTCACCCATCGAAGGAAGGGAGGGAGGGAGGGAGGGAAGGGAGAGACGGGGCTCTGCACTGGGCTTCCTTCCTCTCCCAGAATCCTAGAGTTGGGAGAGACCCCAAGGAAGACCGTCCGGTCCAAGCCCCTTCTTCTGCCATGCAGGAACTCTCCGTCAAATGGCCACCCGGCCTCTGCTTCAAGACTTCCAAGGAAGCTGTGGAAGGAGAGGGAAGCCCTTGTGGGCAATGCCACCATGAAGGACAGCCTTTTTCCCCGACCCTTGAGGAGCTACATACATTCACTCGAGGCAAGGAGGAAATCGAAAGAGGAAAAGTTCCCCCACCTTGGATCCAACATTGATCAGAACGGAGACGGCATTCCAGAGAGCCCAAGCAGACAAGGAATCATGGGAACGGCAGCCACAAAAGAACCAGAACAGATCCTAAAGGGTCCAGATATCCGACTGTCTCCCAAAGCTAGAACCCTACAAGGCACCGTAGTCCCCATTACTACGTACGGATGCAAGAGCTGGACAGTCGAGAAAGCAGAGAAGAGGAAAACCCACTTCTCTGAGATGTGGAGCTGGAGAGGAGCGCTGAGATCCCATGGATGGCCCCAAAGACAAGCAAATGGGTCCTAGAACACATCAAACCTGAAAGCTCTCTGGAAGCCAAGATGATAAAGCTGAGATTGTCTTACTCTGGGCGGGATTAATGGAAAAACAAAAGACAATAATGCTAAGAAAGGTGGGGGAACGTAGGACGAGAGGAAAGGGCATGCTGGACGGATGGACGCGACCAAGGAAGGGCTGAGTATGAGTTGGCAGAGCCGGAAGAGAGCAAGAAAGGACAGGCGGGTCTCGGAGACGTCTCATCGATCGGGTCGCCAGGAGTCGGCATCGATCCGAAGGCAGTTAACAACAACGGAGGTTTATCACACACTTCTTGACAAACTTGTCTGATTTCTGAAGAGTTTGGGGACGCAGGAGAGCTCCAACCCGAAGAACAGGAGCGCACCCAAAGCTTCACGGGAGAAGGAGCAAGACTGCTGCTCCTGGACTGGATTTCTCACTGGATGATCTGGATTTCTTGCAGTGCTTTGCGATACAAACGGGAGCCGAGGAGAGGGCAGTGTTGCTTCCGGCCGCATCAGCGCTGCGGAAATAATCCAGTTAATATATATAGTTACTATACATGAACTGCCACAGCTGAACGCTATGGAATCCTGGGAATTAGAGTCTGTTGGGGCACCAGACCTCTCTGACAGAGAAGGCCAAGTATCTCACAATGGTCCAAGTTCAATGAACAGAGCCTCAGATTAAAATATTGCAGGATTAAGAGATCCTCTTTTTCAGTTTTGAGCCTAACAGCAAAGATAAACTGAGTAAGACAGAAAACACTAACGGACTAAAACGCAAAAGGGCTCTGACTCTCTTCATCTCCTACAATGAAAGAGGGAGAAGAAACTCATAGAAAGCTGTGGCTATTCTTGTTTGTTTTAAAATCAATTTTAATCGTAATATGTTGAATTGCTTTGGGGGGATACTGTAATATTTTATGCATCCTCGAACGCTTTCACCAGTGTTCACAATCCTAAACATACACTGGACTATGTGACAAATAGTCCTGGAGCAAGCAGAGATCACCAGCATCGAGGCCATGCTACTGAAAACGCAGCTGCGCTGGGCAGGCCACGTTTCTAGGATGGAGGACCACTGCCTCCCCAAAATAGTACTCTACGGTGAACTCGCCAAAGGTCAGCGAAAGAGGGGCGCCCCAAAGAAGAGATACAAGGACTCCCTGAAACTACAACTCAAGCTTGGCCAAACTGATCACCAACAATGGTCTGGCCTCGACTCACATCGAGAAGCATGGAGACAAGGCACTCTCCACAATGCTGCAGCCTCGTTCGAGAAAACTCACACCGAACGAGTCTTGAAGAGAAACGACAACGCAGAAAGAACCACAACCTGGAAACATCACCCAAAGAGACTTTCTGCTGTGCTTTCTGTAACCGGACTTGCTTATCTTTAACTCTATTGTGATTTAATTCTTTTTTAAGGGAGGGTGGTAAGGGTAAGGAAGGGGTATTTTAACTTGATATTGTTTTAATCTCTGCTGTACTCCGCCCCGATTGCTTGTTCAGAGGGGCGGAACTGAAATAAATATTATTATTATTATTATTATTATTATTATTATTATCTGGGATCGGCCTTTTTAGTCATCAAGGCGCTTGGAGAACGCCTGGGATCAGGAGTCCTTCCTGAATCTTCATTAGCAAAGAAAAGCCAGAGAGAGAGAGATGCATGAAGCATTGTACGTTGGATGCTTTAACTATGGACAGTCGAGAAAGCAGAGAAGAGGAAAATCCACTTCTCTGAGATGTGGAGCTGGAGAAGAGCGCTGAGATCCCATGGATGGCCCAAAAGACAAGCGAATGGGTCCTAGAACAGATCAAACCTGAAGACTCTCTGGAAGCCAAGATTATACAGCTGAGATTGTCAAATATGTCAGCCACTTTGTTTTATGACAGATAAAGGAATCGTCCCCAACAAACAAGCTGGGGACTCCTTTTAGTAGCCCAGGAAGGATGATGGGCTCCATAGATTCTTCCAGAGCCTTCGGGAGAAACGGTCCCAGATGGGCCTCTTCTGCAGAAAGAAGCCAGTGTTGATATAAAAGAGACATCTCACTCCAGATTCTTCTTTGAAAAGCAGTGGAAGGAATGGCTAGAAACCATGTCAGTTTCAGATAAAAGAATGTTTTTTCCCAAGACAACTAAAATAGCTAAATAAATACTGTTGAGTTGAAAGCATTTACTAGTCTAATATTTCTTTACCATAAAATAAAAGCAGTGTGATCGTCAAAGGATTTACTTGGAAGCATACCCCTAAATTCAGTGACAATTCCCTCTCTTTCCATTCTTGTCAAGGAATTCAATGCCTGAGAGCAGTGGTTCCCAAACTTTCGTCCTCCAGGTGTTTTGGACTTCAGCTCCTCGCATTCGTAACCTTTGGACCAATTGCCTGGGACCCCTGGGAGCTGAGGTCCAAAATGCCTGGAGGACCAAGGCTTAGCCTTAGAGCACCATCCAAATCTAACTCCAACAACAACACAACTCCAGACCACTCTTTCCCTGACAGTGTCCCAGGGTTGTGCTGGACCCACAACTAGCTCTGAGGGTGACCACTCCAGGCCTTTCCTTACCTGCTCCCTTGGCTCTTATGTTCAGATCAGGCTGAGGTTGTCGCTCCTTCACGGACTCGGCATCAGGCTCCTCCAGTTGTTCAAGTGTAGCTTTGAAAAGCAAGAGAGACTTGTAAAATAGCGCATAATTGAAAGAAAACACTATTAAGAAGCATACTTTCTGGTTTGTAAGGAAAATGCACATTCAAGTCATTACAAGATAACGGCTTTTTTCTTTGGAAAGCCCTGTATTTTACCGAACAGAGCTATGGACTAGAATGGACAGACTAGAATGAAGCATTTTAAGACAGAAACAAAAGTTGGTTGGACAGCTTAGATTTTGATCCAGTTGTATCAGTATCAGAAATTAAAGTCTAGACAGCATCCTTCATCAGGGTTTCTAACTCCATTGATGCGAAACATGGCCATTTTTGTATCTTGTCCATCTTTCACAATGCAATCCTAGAGGAACATCATCCCTGAATTCACTCGCTGTGCTTTGGCTGCAGTCTTAAACATCCCTTCCTTCTTAAAAAGAAAGGAGTCTGCTTTATATTAATGCAATGAAAGAAGTGAGTCTGGGCTCTTTGTTTTCCTCTCCCGAGTCAACATTTACATTTACTGTCTCTATTTGAAAGGTTTTTATACAAGTCTTTACCAGGATATCCATTCCAGTCTACCTACCTACCTACCTCCTGCATGGCTAACTTGTTTGAGCTTTGCTACTTATTTTATTACATTGCTTAGAAAAGCCTTTTTTCTGGACACATTTCCCTTCAGGGCACAACATGTAGTTGCTGTGGTACCTCTGTGTTACAAGTAATGGATAGTAACAAATGGCAAAATTTGCAGAATTATAGTCAATCCAACCACTTCATGCATCAAACATAAGGGATTCTATGGGGCTTTCTAGATTGGCAAAAAGAAGTGTGTTCATGGCTGCATGAAACTCTAGCCTTTAGATGAGAAAAAGGGAAAGTATGCCATGAAAACGCTTTTATTTTGCGTTTTAGGGGAGAAGAAGCGCCTTTAAAAAGGTGCTGGTTTTCCCAGCTTCTTTATTAAAAGCTGCAGAACAGCGCAGCTCCATCTAAAGGCTGCGGTGCAGCTGCTAAGCATTAAGGAAAAGGCAACTTCATGTCACACTTTCCTGCCAATCTAGAAAGCCCCATTGATTCTAAGATGTTTCTTTGTCTTCCTAACCTGAGTCTCTCCCTCAAAGACAAGTTCCCTTCAGATCTGGAGCAGGCTCCCCTTCTCCGTCCAATTCCCCTTTTTCTTCATTGGCTCCTCAGCCAATGTACCTTGGGCTTTGGGCATCGGGGGCTTTTGCCCCGTCTCCTAAACTGCCCAGGGCTCTATCAGCCCCTTCCTTCATATCAGAAGGAACTCCAAACTTCAGGTTTGGGAAAATCCACCTCCAAGTTGGAGTATGAAAAGATCCATTTTAGCGAAGGCAGATTGTGGTGGGGCTGAAAAGGCAAACCTAGGAGAGACAAGACCTGAGCTTCGGGGGAAATGTTCCTTTCTTTGGCTTACAATTCCCAGCCAGACACCTTCTTTTCTAGGAAACCCATCTCTCTCTCTTGGTGTAATTCTCTTCTTTTTCAATGGGCTCCCCCTCCCAAGAATGTGAGAATACTTTGGGGCCATTTGTGACCCACAAATACCAGTCCCATGGCCCACAAATGGCCCACAGTCCACTCTTTCCTCACCTGTGATTTTAATGGGCGATTGGGTGGGCAACTATGAGAGGTCGGGGGTCATAACAAGCCTATTTGAACCTGTAAGGCTGTCAAAAATAAACATGTTTTTGCCCCCAAACACCCTCCAGGGCACATGGAGCCCCCATCTTTAACCTGGAGCCCCCATCTTTAGGCCCAGGAGAGGCAAGCGATCTACAGTCACATCCGAATCCATTCCTGTTTGAGTCAGGCTGCGTCTAGTTTGAAATGGCCGGGGGAGAGGAGAAATGTGGCCCAAAGGCCCCTTGTCTCCCCCGGAAGGCATCTGGGGCAAATGTTTTCCCATTGAAAGAAAAGAGGAAGCCCCCTTGACTCCAGATCCCTTTCAGGGCTCCCATTGAAAAGAGCAAATACGGCCGAATGGGGTTGGGCTGGGTGGCCCTGGGGGTCTCTTCCGACTCTCCCGGTTTCCCCTCAAGTTTTAATCCTCAAAGGCCTATCAAGGTGACCCCGAGGCCTCACCGGGTCCAGTCCTCTTCTGCCATGCAGGAACTCACCCTCAACGCCTCCCTCCTCCAAGGAAGGAGATCCACCGAGGCAGCCTCTTCCCTCTCCGACGGCTCTTTCTGCCAGAAGGTCTTCCCAATATTGAGACGGACCCTCTCTTCCTGCGGACGGCCACCGAGGGTCCCTTGGCACCACTCCGGCTGGAAAGAGAAAGAGAGATAAGGAGTTATGGAGGACCCTGTTTCACGACTGGCACCGGTCCCTCTCCCGACTGGGACCCCCCTTCGCCCGAAACTTGGCCCCAATAAAGTCCCTCGATAAAAAGAAAGAGCAGGAGCAAGTACATTTCCATACTCCAGGATATAGTAATGTAATACTAGAGTAATACTGGTGTGATAATAATAATACAAAATGATATAACAATATGACAGTATAAAAGAAATAGCAAGAGAAAGTCTATTTCTATTCCGCATGATATAATAATATATTAATATTGGTATAATAATAATGTAAAATGATATAATAATAATAATAATATAACAGTATAGTATTTGTTCTACAAATATTCCATTGTTTATATAATATTCCAAACTCTGAAGCAGCAAGAGTCCCTTTCCCAAAAGCCTGAAAGAATTAAGAAAGTTTCTTTCTTTCTGGTAACTTATTTCCTAAACTGTGTTAAGAATTAAGTGAAGCATAAATAAGGCCTTTATTGAGGGGCCCATAAAGAGATTATTATCCTTTGAGGACAGTCTGGGTTTTGGCGTCCTTTGCTCTCTCTCAGGAGGACTACAGTTCCCAGAACCCCCCTCTCACACCTGAGGCACTTCTGAGGAGAAGGGAGGCCTGCAGAGGAGGCTCCAAGGGGCCGAAGGGGACTCTGGGAGTCGTAGTCCAGCTGGGGACCAAGGAAGGAGATAGGAGGAGGAGCCGCCTCAGAGAGAACAATAATAAATAACGGACTCCAACGGACAGCCCCGCCCGCGGGAAAGGAGCGGTGGGCGTGGCCCGCGAACGTTCGGAGGAGGAGGAGCCAGGCGGCGCCTGATTGGCCAATGGAGGAGCCCGCTCCGCGCCTGGCTCCTCCCCCCGGAAGAAAAAGAGGGAATGAACCAGGTACGGACCGAGTCCGGCTCTCAATCTCTTCCCCCGGAAACAGGGACCCGGAAGAGGGGTTCCGGGCTGCGTTGCCTTGAAGACAGAGACAGAAGGGAAAAACAAAAGCAAAGAGACGGTTATTATTATTATTATTATCCTTTTCAAAGGCTTATTAAGAAGCACGGCTGTGGCTACCAACTGACCAGGGACAACCCTGCGCCTCTGCCTTTAAGAGGAGACTGGGGGGCATGGGGTGCAGCCAGCTGACCACAAAGACTGCTCCTCTGCTTTTTTAAAGGCAGTCAGCTGCATAGAATAGCCAACTGACCATAAGCAGGGGTGCTCCTCTGCCAGGGAAAAAATAATAATTGCATGGCTGCCAACTGACCATGAACAACTCTGCTCCTCTGCCTTTAAGACTGGGGGGCATGGGGTGCAGCCAACTGACCAGGAGCAGCCTGCCTTTAGGACAGGCAGCTGCCTATAATAGCCAACTGACCAGAAGCAGGTATGCTCCTGAGCCATTAGGGAGTGAAGCATAATGCATGGCTGCCAACTGACCAGGAACAACCCTGCTCCTCTGCCTCTCAAGCACGCTGAGTGCTTGGCAGAACGGTCCAGCAGGAGAATTGCTCTTCTCCCTTAAGAGCCCCAAGGGTTGGGAAAAGGTTTTCCTCCCCAGGAGGGCAAAGGAAGAGGAGTGCTTTGCATGGCAACACAGCTACAAGGGGGCAGAAAGAGTTGGCAACCCAACGGAGACAGCTCTGAAGCAGCCCTTGGGTTGTTTCAGGGGTGAAAAGGAATCTCTGACGTCGTACTTGGGATTTGGGGGAGTGATTGTCAAAAACATTATCCAGATACACCAGTCCCTTGTGGCTGGGCCTTTCCATGGTTGCTTGGGCAAAACGCCCGGGACACACAGCCGCATGACTAGATGTTCACCAGATCCCCAGCCTTCACCCTTTTGCCCGAAACTATATGCCGAGTTGTGCAGATTTTAAAAACTGAAGGTAAACAATAAACTCAAGAGGAAGCCATGGCGTGCTGTTGGAAAGCTTTATTGCTAAAGAGGAACGCAGGGAAAGTGGTCTTGGACCAGGAATTTCAAAGTGGAGGAAGCAAGAATGGAGAACGATTGATCAGAGGAGAGGGGTCCCTTCCAGTTTAACTGGGATTGTGGATACTGAATTACTGGGAGCAGGTGCAGATGGTAGGAAAAGGCAGAGGAAACCTCCCAAGGAACTGGGGGAGTGGATGAGGGGATGCTCAACCTCTAAGATACCCAGGTCTGGGGGAGTTTTAGCCATAGATGTGTAGCCGTGGATCAGTGTCCGGTGGCTGCAGTCGGGGAGGAGGCCTTCTGCTTTCTATTGGAAAGTGAGATTCCTGGGTAGCATCAGGAGAGGCATGTGGCTCTGACTAAATTCTCCGACCCAATAGAGGTGGGAGAGGAAAAAGTACGGGCGGTATCTGGATGATTACTTTATCCTCCTGGCCAGCTCTCACCCCCATCGCTCCACAGTTGGTGAAACTGGGGGAAATGGATGACATCCGGCCCAGGGCTTCAACCAAGGACCGAACTAGGCTTGCAGAGCAACCTTGGATGGACATTTGGACGTTGCAAGGTATGACACCGATTGGAACGGTGTTCCTCTTGGAGAGAAGAAGAGGAGGCTGGAACAACAAGAACGGACGTAATGGTTATGACCCAGGAAGCCCTGAATGGCTGAATTCCAAGCTGCCTGACCAATGGCACCCCCCAAATAAGCCTGCCTTGAGATGCTCAAAAGCTGATGGTGGTGATGATAATTTTTCTTTACATCACCCTTTTCCTCGGAGTTTGGACACAAAGCGGACCACTCTTTGCTGCCTTTCCATCAATAGGCAAAGGCCTTTTGGATTCCTGGCAAAGTGCAGCCTTTGGTCTCATCCTGGGAAAGGCATCATATAAACAAAGTAAATCAAGAAATCAAAATAAATTTGTACTGGAGGTATTTAAGGGATGGGCTTGCAAAAGGATCCTGATTTATTTTGAATTGTTCTCTGTTTAAACTCTTTTTAAATCATGGTAAGATGCGTCTGGCAGTCTCTGTCGGTGCTTTTTGCAGCACATTCAGGTAAAGGCTGCTTTCCAGCCCCATAGAAAGGCCTATAGGCTGCTTCCAAGGAGAGGTTTTGGGGACCAGCAAAGAGGACCAATGGATGCCCATCTCTCCTTCCAGGAGGACTTCTGCCTGTCTTTGTCACGAAATGCATGCCAGCCAGGGAATGTTGCAACCTAGAAATCCTGAAACAGTCTTGTTTTTGTTATTCTCATAGTCTTACCCTGCCTTTCCAACAGCTCTGAGGTTCAAAGGGATGCAGTTAAAAGTACATATCCCATAAAACTGAAGATTACATTCAACTAATAGAAGAGATTACAAACATGCCCATAGAAAAGGGGGAAGGAAATACAGAGCACTTTATTTTATTTACCTATTTATATCTTGCTTCTTTCCCAGACAGGGATGCAAAGCAGCATACAACGGTCTATCAAATATTGTTAACATTTGCAAAATGCAAAATTTAAAAACCAGTGAAATTAAAACCAGGTTAAAACGTATATGAAAACACACACACATATACACACCCAGAAGCACAGTGACCAGCGATTTCCATTGCATTGTATAAGATGGGCCTTGTATAATAATACTCTTTGGATGCCTGTCGGAGTAGAAATGTCTTTGCTTGCCTGAGAAAAGGAAATAGACTAACTTCTCTGGGAAAGGAATTCCAGAGATGCTGTTAAATTCCCAAAAGTAAAAAGGAATGGGTTTTATTGCCTTTGTGTTTGGATTAATGTCTCATTATTTCTCAACGATGCAAACATTGTTTGAAAAACTACCCCCTTTTGAAAGTTATTTCTAATTTCTGTTCAGGTTGACCCCGAACGTCGTGTGAAAAACAACCCGCTTTTGTGGGTTTTTCCCACTTTAAATCAAGTTTCTCCATGAGATCCATCCTGTGTGATAAACTCCTACGTCTCGACTCACCCTTCAATATTTCATTCAATAGGTCTAATCCAACTAAGCCTTATGTATAGGATTTGAGCCATAGACTTTGTTATCAGTTTAAAAACCATGAACTGGTGTGGATTTCTCCGTTTTAAACAGGGGGAAAAAACCATTTTCTTGGTTTCTATCTCTGAGACACAAAGAGGAGATGTAATATTGCTGATAAAAAGAAAAAGCCAGAGTTTATTGCAGTGACAATTTTGAATGTCTCCATCCTTCCTTGAGATCACCTCTAAAAGTTTTTGTGGGTCAAGATATGGTCTTGACGAAAATGAAAAGTTAAATACAAAAATTAAATTAAAAAGAAAAAGAAATAGACTGCAAGCCGTTCTAGTTCAGCAAAACAGAGAAGAAAATAATAAATTAATGTTGGGGGTATGGTTTGAGCATTTAGGGTTTTTTTATATTAGTTTGCTGTTAGTGATTTAAGCTCAATGTATATTGTAGCTGTATATTGTTTTTTTGTTTGTGTGATATTGAAATTTCAATAAATATTACAAAAGAAATAACAAAAAATTGTAGGGATTTGGAGCTGTATCAAAGGTTGGCCTCTTGGCATGATCAACATTTCAGACCTTCCTATCCATAACTGACATCTGTCTGCCAGTAAGCATTAGTTTTCCCCAATAGAATTAATGCCCCCAATATCTCTTTCCCTGAGATATATCCAAGAGGATATCTTCCTTCCTTCCTTCTTTCCTTCCTTCCTTCCCAGATCTGAGAAGAGATGGAACTGAAAAGAACTTACCAGCTGCAGAAGACACTCAAGAGTCAGAGGCCAAGGAAGTCGGAGGATGCTGCTGGAGAAGAGGGAACGCTGTGGTTTTTATACAGTTCCTTTTGGGATCTGAAGGCCAGGCTTCAGTGGATATAGGTGATAATTTGTTAAAGTACAGCTCACACATTTTCCCCCCCTATATTTCGCTTGCCCTGTTTGCATGAATTAATGAAACTCCTTCTTTACAGTAAATAAACTTCATGTTCTGAAACTGGAGGGATTGGAGATGTGCCTGGCATACTTTCTGTTCCTTTCATTAAGATCCCGGTGATTTTGCTGATGAACCCTAATTCCAAAGGGGCAGCTTGGCAACATTCGTCATCTCTTAATGGGTGTTTTGCACCCGAATCCAAGACGCCTGCGCCTCCCATGAGAGTCCACAGTATCTCTCTGGATGAGATGCCAAGGAACACACCCCACAAAAGGGCAAACCATGGAGTCAGGGGCAAGTAGGGTTCAGGAAAAAGGGGTGCCATTGCCAACGATCCCAACTCCAACAGAGACACTCATTTAATTGTTCAGCGTTTCCAAAAGTTGGGTATCCAGGAACTAGCTCTTCTCGGTGCTCCTTATTTGTCTGCCATTTCGACTATTCTGACTTATTTTCTTTTTCTTTTTAAAGCTGTCTTGAGTCCCAGACTAAGAGAGAAGCAGGGTATAAATAAAGGGATGGATGGATGGATGGATGGTTGCTGCGTGCTTTCAAGTCATTTCCGACTTATGGAGACCTTGAAGTGGACATATCCTAGTGTTTTCTTGGCATGATTTGCTCACAGGAGGGGGGTTGTCATTCCCTTCCCTTGAGGCTGAGAGACTGTGACTTGATCAAGGTCACTCTAGTCCTATTTTAGTTGAACTTCCTTAGATCACCATCATGCCACAGCACCGTTCAGTCCTTGGGCCAAGCTGCAGGAAGGTTGGGCACAACATCCATGCCAATGGGGCAGAGGATCCAGGTTTGGTGTGCCTGGTGGTCCTCATCCTTTCAGCCAATGCGTCCTTAGATATCAGGCAACTGAGAACACACCAAACCTGAGAGGAACCGAGAGACCCACACAATGATGGAAAGAAACCCAAAACATGTGGGTATCTGGCCGATCCTCAAGGACAGCCCCAGAAACAACCTGTTCCCATCTTCTCAAAGGGAAGCCACAGCACGGCTGTCATCCAGGCAGGTCCATCGTTGGTGGAGAGGCAAGGACTGGGTAGTTTGTTCCCTAAGATAAGTCACAATGCGTATACAACAATGTTGGCTACCTGGTAATGTTACCAAATATGACTTTATATTAAATCATAGTGTCTGCTATCCCATGTATTACCTCGAAGTGACCCTGCTAGCCTTGCAGCCGTTGTCCACAGACCAGTGGGTCAAGTAGGCAGGAGAGGTTCCTTGCATCGACCCCTGAAAAACAACTTTGGAAATCCCCTACAAGGAATGTTTCGGAGTCGCCCGAATGGGAGAGCTATCACCTTCAAGGAGAAGACAACGCAACTTTTTTCTTCCAAGCCTTACGCTTAAGGTTCCCGTGATCCTATTAATTGATTCACCCATAGAGCTAGCTGCCTTCCTAGACTGTGTCAAGGCACAAACTCATTGTTTCAGCAATCATTCCACCTCGGATTAACAAAGCTCAGTGCCTTTGTCTAAACCCCGGCTAGAACACTAAGCCCATTGCTGGAGGCCAGTTTGAGCCTATATAAGCCTAGGATTTTTCAACTCAAGCGTGGTATTTTCGGAGCGCTGCTGGACTCTGTGTCCGTTTGAGTCCCTCGGCCATCCAGCCCCACATTTCGGTGGCCGTGCCTCCATCGTCCACCTCTTTACAGACCTCGGAGAAGGTCTGTAAATTTGCCAATCTTCCCATCTTTCCTCCCTTTTGCTTCTTGGAGTATTGTGCGTGTGTGCGTGAATGCGTGTTTACTCGTTGAGAAAAAGGGAAACAATCCCTTTTTAATAAATATTAGAAATTAATTGAAAAAGCCTATCTCTCTGTTCTCACTCAAGGGATTCCTGGTCTTCCTGGGAGACACAAAGGGACCCGATCTTGAAGGGTGTTGTTAGGACCCTCCTCTTGCAAATTTCAGCTAATTAAAATTCACCTAATTCCATCCTTCCTAGCAGTACTTTCTAGACCAAATGGAAAGTGCTCTTTATGGCCTATAAAGCATTATCCAGCTTAGGTCCAGACTATCTAAAAGACCAGATCTTTTACTTTGTGGATTTTGTTTATGTGTAATTGTTTTAACTTGCCTTGGTTTAATCCTTTTTTAAGGGGGGGAGTTGGGAATGGCATTGGATACTTTAATTGTGATGTTTTTACTTTCTAGAGGGGCGGGCTAGAAATAAAATTTATTATTATTATTAGATCTCTGTATGATGCACTGATCACATACTATCATCAGTACAACATACTGGGCAGAAGCTGGATATGGGATGCTTACAGTAATATAAAAGTTCATAGTTCATGGCATTTTAGGGTTGTGGCATTTGTTTGCTTGCTTCACTGGGTAGCTCACACTTGGCTATTCTGTATTACACTCTTTCCCAGTCCCTAAAGCAGACGTTTCTTCTTTCCAAGCCTGTTAAAACATTCACATATACGCTGAAGATTTCTTGACCGCGCTTGAAAAGACTCGTCGCCCATCTGCCCCTTTACAAAACTGTCGAAAAGGTTCGATCCGTCGGAGCATGCTTGGTGTGACTGCGAGATACCACTGTGCCTACGCTTTGTATATCTGGGGAGGGATTTTTAAAGAGGTAATCCTGTTTTAAAGGGTGTGTGTGTGTCAATTTATTTATTAAGAGTATGTATTATTCCAAGATATTTTAGTCATGTAAAGCGCCTTGATGGCTGCAGTAGAAAAGTGGGATATAAGATTAGGGTTATTACTATATTTTGCAAAAGGTAACTGTAGGCATTTGGGGCAGAACAATACCCAAACTTGCTTAAGCCGCAGTAACAGGAAAACCCCTTCAAGTATCTTGTGCGAGTGGGAGTGAATAGTGCGCATGTGTGTGCATGCATGGGTGTCCGTCTGACAATTTAATGTGTGTTAGAAATGTATGAATTCTACTTTTCCTGCAGAAACATTTATTACAAGGCTTGAAGTGGGGCAAGTGCCCTTCACAAAAGTTAGGAGTTGCGTCGGTAGAATTGTGCGATGGTCTTTTGTGCTACTTAATTTTACGTAAATTAAGTCTCTGTATATACTTGCAATTTCAAAACAAAATTAACAGTCCCTGCTTTGCTTTTTATTGAAGGGTTTCCAGGACTGCTCCTGAGCTCTGTTTTAAGAATGGGTATCCTTGGTTTGTATTTTGTATTAAAAGAGAATATGGAAAAGAACCCTTTATTGTTCGCATGTTGGAATTGTTTCCCCTCATTTTTCCCTTCTCTATTGTAATTGTTTTTAACATATTAAGCAACTTATTCTTCTGTATCTTAATTTCTTTTGTAAACATTTTGGTTTTGTTTAAAAAATGGCTTTATAACAGGGCTCCCCCCCCCCCGAAAAAAATAAAAGGCCAGATCTCCTTCTAGAAACCAGCCAAGTTTTTGCATTGATGCAATTGCTTTGCCGACATGGGAAGGTGTCTTAATTTTAATTCTAATGATTGTATTATTTGAATTGTTTTCTACAGTGTTATTTTTGGAATTTAACTGAGTTTTGAATTATTGATAAAATTTCTTGCATAATACTATTTCTCCCAGGAAGTGATAAGCCTCGCCCGAGGTATCTCCTTGCTGTTGTCCTTTTGTTCTCCTTTGTTTGGTTTTTGCATTGCTTGTTGCCCTTTTGTATTACTCACTAACCATAATAAATTTCATTCATTCATTCATCCATCTTCTTGAAGGGCAGCCACAGCACACTGTTCATCGAAGCAGGTCCATCATTGATGGAGAGGCAAGGAAGGGATGGTTTGTTCCCAAAGATATGTTATAAGGAGTATGCAACTGAGAGAAATAGATTTGAATCAAACACATGAGGTTTGATGGAGGAGACAAACAAATGGAGTGGAGATCATGCAAAACCATATAGTTTTATGCTTAATTAGATAATACATATAGATAGAAAGGAACATGTATAGTATTCTAATCAATATATATCTAATAGAAGTATTATAGGTCAAAGGCTAAGGCCCTTTAACTAAAAAGGGATTTTATAAAATTAGTAAAAAGGGTTTTCAGATAAACTTTTGATACCATGCTAACTTTATAAATTGGATTTCAATCTATTAAATATATTGTTTTGTAGGAATAAAGGGGGGGTTTATACTTTTGATGATTTTATAAAGCATAAACTAAACAATATTTTTTTCAGGCTATATTAAGACAACTAGAATATTTCTTTGAAATTATAAACTTTATAAAAATCTCTTGATCCATACTTGGGATTCAAGGACGAAAGGGAGATGACGCAGTAAAGGCATCATTAAAAAAGTTGTTGTCTTCATCTGCACCTGGGATTCAAGGACAAGGGGAGTCAAACTAGTATCTAAAAAGTAAGATAAGAGAGTGCCATCCTCATTTAATGCCAAGAACACCATTTTGTTACATGGGTTACAAAAGTTCAAGAGATTTTCTTTTCTGCGCATGCCTAATAGGGAGTTATGAATATTAGAACACTCCTAGGAATGTATAATGACTAATTTACATGGTCATGCATTGTATGAAGTAGGTGGGAAAACACACATGGAATGGGAGTTTCTAGGGTTAGTACATTATCCAATGAAAATTCAGATAAAATATTGTAATGGAAAATGGTCTATAAATATTGTGTGAAACATCAGATATGGGTGCCCACTTGCTTGGGACACCCCTTCTTGCAAGATTGTATTTCTTGGGACACCCCTTCTTGCAAGATTGTATTTAATAAAATTGGAAATAGCTGCTTCACTTGTTTTGTCCTGATTAATTTGATTTAGTACTTTGGTACTTAAGAAAACTATATCTCACAGATGGTGCATTGGCCGGGAATCTAAGTCATCAGGACCAATGGTTGGCATTCCTGAAAATGGAACGGCATGCCCCACTGATTTTCAGTGGTTCCAACTTTGGTACTGGCAGCCATTGGCCTCACTGACAAAGATCCCGAATGGACCAAGTGAAGTAGTCTAAATTTGTGTAAAAATAGTAGGCAAAATTTCTGCGGCGGCCATGAAAATTTGTGCACAACTAAAGGTAAGAAAATAGACTTAAGTATTGCCTTTGGTGGTCGGGAGTAATAGTGAATGGCAGGCAGAGTAGCTTCTAGATGGTATTCACTATGGGAATCAGGACGTCCAGGAATAAAAAGCAGGAAAAGATTAGGATCTTTTCCTGGGAAACATCATGTCCCATAGTCTGTTGGGGCCAGATGTTAATTTACCTTGTACAAGGGGGAAGGAAGGGAAAATGATACAGTACTGTTGAAGGAGAATATTTTACCTCCTGCAGTCTTCTGGCCCAAGTTTGGGACAGAAGGAACATGGCCATGTTAACACCTCAAGAATTAGGGATCTTTAGATAAGAGATGATAAAGGAGAATTCCAAAAAGCCATAAGAGTTAAAAGCTGTATTAAAAATATATTCTGTTAAAGAAGGGGCAATTTATAAATAAGGAAAAACAATAAAAATTAGAATAATATCAAATTTGAATAATCTCTCTTTTAATAGTAATAAAAACCAGAAAGACAACACCCAAGAGTACTGATTTAAACGTTGTCTGTCTTTGGTCCTGTTGCAAAATATTGTGTTTTAAGGGTGAAGAAAGGAAGCTGCCTTCCTTTCTCTTTGTGTGTGTGTCTGCAACAGGTTGTTTGTTTTCAATGTGGTTTGAAAGTGGGTTTTACTTTGGTAAAGAGAAGTGTATGTTCTTGTTCTGTGTTGTGTTGTTATTGTTGTTGATTATCTTCAGGTCATTCTTGATTTATGATAAACCAAGGGGATTTTTGTTAACAAGAGTTGTTGGAGGGAAAGTGTATAGCCAAAGGTGTGTGTGTGTTTCCCTCCTCCCTTTGGATATGTGTTTGAGAAGGCAGGAGTAGAGACAAGCCTTTTAAAATACTGATCAGTTTAAAAACTAAAAAACAAACAAACTTTTTAAAATAAAAAGCAGGAGTCAAAAAGTAAGAATTTAAATAAAGCTTTTAAAATTCAACAAGCAAAAGAAATTCCTTCTGTTCTCTTATAAAAGCTAAAAACATATGAAATATGAAACGATATTTAAGAAATTTAGCAAGAGACACTGTTTTCAAAAATTGTCTAATTAAATTTTAGCTAGATATATAAAATAAAGATGTATTTTATAATATGAACGGTGGGAGAACAAGGTGGACTCAGTACAGCAGGCCTGGCCAGCCTCCTGTTCTGACGAAGCCAGGGATGATGGATTGTATTGTTAATAGTAAACAAGACTGTACCTATCAAAGGTTAATGGGCTAGTTGTTACAAGGCAGGCTTTTAAAAAAATGTATAGAAAAAGTTTTAAAAGAGATAGTAAGGGAAAGATTACAGTATAGTAAAAGCTTGGGGGAGTTATAATTTTTTACTATTGTAACTCACCTCGATCCATTAGAGAGAGGAGATAAAAATAAAATTATTAATATTATTATTAAGTTGAAAGAAGGCATAGTAAGTAGATTCAGAGAGATGTGGTCAGGTAAGACAGAATGAGATGTGAGGAGAGACAAAGGGAATGAAATTTGAAAAAGAGGGGCTTAAAAAAATAAGAGAGGAGAGTGCTGAGAGATATTTAAATAAAAAGGTGAAAGTGAGTGTCTTAAAAAAAAAAGGAGAAAGGGATGGTTTGAAAAAGAGATGTTGTTGTTGTTGTTTGTATGTCACTCTTTCCCCAAAACTGGGACTCAGTGGCTTTATATATTTAAAAGCTGTACAGTTAAAAATGTAGAAAGATGATACATTAAAACAGAATTAATTTTTTTTTAAAAAAAACCCATTTAAGATATATTGATATAAGTCATGTGATACTTATATGGATGGTATAATTTAGAAGTTTTATATATGTAAAATTTCCTGTTTACATAAAGTTCAAGACAAAGGGGCAGAGACTCCATACTCGGTTTTAAGGATATAAAAATATACATTTGAAAGGCAAAAACAAACAAACAAAGATAATAATTTTATATATATCTCTATGGAGATGTCATTAAAAATGTTTTTAATGGGTTATTTTAGTTCATTAATTATTTTTGGGTTTAACATAAAGGGGGCAAGATTTTTATCTGTATCTTTGTTACTGTTTGTCATTTTTGTTTTCTGTTTTATCTTGTTTACGTTTTGGGAGATTTTAAACTGAGGCTGGATATGTTGGTAGTGCTTTGATTGTGAGTTCCTGCATGGCAGCAGGGGGGTTAGACTGGATGACCCTTGTGGGTCTCTTCCAATTCTACTATTCTATGAATTTTTGAACAACGACTAAGGGTATTATATGTGTAAATTTCCAAAGAAAGAAAAGCTGGCATTCTGATAAAAATTAAAGTATTAAAGCTGAAAAATTAAAAATAAAGAACAATCACCAATGTGATCTCTATATAAAAGTTATTGTTGCTTGGAAATTTACATATTTTATTTAAAACAACTTGATAATGTGTTTAAAAGCTATGGATCACTAAAGGCTCTTTCCCATTGCCTAGGTGTATGTAAAACTCCTTCCAGTCTTTCAGTCAAAATCTAGAGATGCTTAACCAAAAGATTAAGGGGAGGCTCAGGGGTTTGTTTTAGCAAGAGCCTTTGATAAATTTGGGAATAAAACCAAAATACAACGTAATTAATTTTCTTTTTAATAAAATGGGGCTGGTTAGGGCCTTTGGTGATATAAAAAAAATGTTAATAATAATAATGTCTTTATGTATTGGATTTTTGTTATCTGCTGGGGTTTGGATGCCAAAGTCTGTTGAGGCTTGGGTCCATTGAATACAACGATACAGCAAAATGGTACCCTTTATGTAAAATAAAAAAAAATCAAGGTTTGCTATTTTAAATTTATGTTTATTTAAGGTTTTGTTTCAAAAGATTGAACATGCTTAAATCTGTGGATAGACTGGGGCTGACTATATAAAATATAAAAAGAAAAGCCAAGGTGGTGTGTCATAGTCAGTGTCTAATATTAATAGAAAATATATGTTTTAAAGAATTATATACTGGCACTGTTTTCTGTTTTATCTTGTTTAAGGGAAAAGATTGTGATACAAACTTTCCATTGAACATTTGTGATTCAAAAGATCCAACCAGGAGAATGGACATGGATAGGGTTGTGGAAGGAAGGAAGCAAAATTCCAAGAACTTTTCCAGATGATGTTACTAAACTAAAGTTGCAATTCATGCTACAAAAGATGGAGCCATGGGTTAAAGTTCCAGAAAGGACAAACAAAAAGAACACATAGACAACAAAATTCAGATGTCTCATAAACTTCAAAAGAAGAAGAAGAAGAAACAATTATAATAAATGGACCTTTTATATACGGACAAATAACAATATTTTGGGGGAAGGGATCCAGGGTTGAAAGGTTGGGAATCAATATAATGTATTGTTAGATGTATGTCAAGGTAATTTTGTGTTTTAAATATAAAACCAAAGGTTTTTTTTTTTTTTTTAAATAGACTCATCTAGTCCAGGAAGAAGAAAAATAATAACTTTATCAAAAATAGACTAGGGACCAAGGAAAAATTATGTGATTTAAAGAGATAATACTAGTCAAAATATTGTAATATTTATAGAGATAGTGTGTGTTTTGTTTTGTTATATATTTCTAGGTTTTGGATTAAGGGCAAGAGGAAGAGATAGAGGGGATTTATACTCTTGTTTAAAGAAAAATATAAAGCAATTAGTGTTTGAGACTAATTAAAATTAATAAAAATATAAATCTACAAAGATTAGGGTTAATAATGAGATAGAATATCAGAAGCAAGTTAGTAAAGATTTCAGACAGACCTTGAGATGTAGGGATTTGAATGCCTGGCTAAAAATGGGTAACTTAAAGAACACAAGGGCTAAATAAGAACAAGCTTAAACCTTGAAAAGATGGGGGCTTGGATCCTCTTCTTCGCAAAGGATAAAGTAGCTGCTCACCTTATACAGAAAAGAATACAACAACAAAAAGGCACCCCTAGAAGGAGTTATGGGTGCCTCTTGTCTGCCTTGGTGAAAGCTATATAAATTGCTTCAAGGCAGGATGAAATTTTCACTAAAAGGTGGAATAAAGCAAGGCTTTCTAAGGTGACTTAAGCTGACTTGATGTGAGGAGAGGAAGGAGGCCTGAAGTCTGGATGGTCCAGAGGTTAACGCTTGTTCTATGGTTCAATGGTTTCCCTTCTACCTTGGCATTCTAAATAAATAAATAACAACAATAAACAAAAGGTAAGATAATAAAAATGCTAAATCCAAGATTTAATAAAGAATTAAGTGGGGGAATTGAGAAAAATGAAAGTTTTAAAACAAGGGGTTAAAATAAGATAAACAACAATAATAATCAGGAAAATGTTTGATTCAAAGTATTTTAAAAAGAAATAGGAGGGATTTGAGAGAAATAGATTTGAATCAAACACATGAGGTTTGATGGAGGAGACAAACAAATGGAGTGGAGATCATGCAAAACCATATAGTTTTATGCTTAATTAGATAATACATATAGATAGAAAGGAACATGTATAGTATTCTAATCAATATATATCTAATAGAAGTATTATAGGTCAAAGGCTAAGGCCCTTTAACTAAAAAGGGATTTTATAAAATTAGTAAAAAGGGTTTTCAGATAAACTTTTGATACCATGCTAACTTTATAAATTGGATTTCAATCTATTAAATATATTGTTTTGTAGGAATAAAGGGGGGGTTTATACTTTTGATGATTTTATAAAGCATAAACTAAACAATATTTTTTTCAGGCTATATTAAGACAACTAGAATATTTCTTTGAAATTATAAACTTTATAAAAATCTCTTGATCCATACTTGGGATTCAAGGACGAAAGGGAGATGACGCAGTAAAGGCATCATTAAAAAAGTTGTTGTCTTCATCTGCACCTGGGATTCAAGGACAAGGGGAGTCAAACTAGTATCTAAAAAGTAAGATAAGAGAGTGCCATCCTCATTTAATGCCAAGAACACCATTTTGTTACATGGGTTACAAAAGTTCAAGAGATTTTCTTTTCTGCGCATGCCTAATAGGGAGTTATGAATATTAGAACACTCCTAGGAATGTATAATGACTAATTTACATGGTCATGCATTGTATGAAGTAGGTGGGAAAACACACATGGAATGGGAGTTTCTAGGGTTAGTACATTATCCAATGAAAATTCAGATAAAATATTGTAATGGAAAATGGTCTATAAATATTGTGTGAAACATCAGATATGGGTGCCCACTTGCTTGGGACACCCCTTCTTGCAAGATTGTATTTCTTGGGACACCCCTTCTTGCAAGATTGTATTTAATAAAATTGGAAATAGCTGCTTCACTTGTTTTGTCCTGATTAATTTGATTTAGTACTTTGGTACTTAAGAAAACTATATCTCACAGCAACAAAGTTAGCTACCCAAATTGAAAGTGCTGTTTATGGCATATAAAGCCTTATCCAGCTTAGGCCCAGACTATCTGAAAGACCAGATCTTCCTCTAGAAACCAGCCAGAGTCCTATGATCCACAGGGCAAGGCTTTGCATAGAGTCCTGCCACCATCGTTGGTGAGGATACAAGAGAGGGCTTTCTTGGTGGCTTCTCCAAGGCCTGGAAATCCCTTCCATCGGAGATCAGGATGGACCATCCCTGCAGGCATCATTTCCTATAAGTAGCCTTTTGTTACTCTCTGGGGGTACTCTTTGGGGGGAAGAATGCCTTTGAATGCTTGTACACTGTTTCAATGTGAAGATTTTTACTTGTCTTTAAATTCATCCTGAGGCCGAGGCTCTTTGCGAGCCGTCCTGACTCTCACTCCATCAAAAAGGTGGCACCTAAACAAAATAAACAAAGCTCAAAGGGTTATCCCTTCACGGCTTCCCGTAATTCAGTCATGAATCTTTCCAGAAGAAAGCCATCCTTTTGTGTTATTTAATTGAGATAATTAACTTAATGACTGTTGCTCCAGAGTTGGATGCAGCTAAACTGGCTCTTCGCTTGGAACGGATAATAATAATGTCTCTTCCCTCTGAATCCTTCCATAGAGAGGCACTACGAGTTTTGGTGGAAAGGCAAAAGGCAAATCCTGCATTTCAATCCCGAACTTTCTCGTATGTTTCGGAAGCTTCTTCCTCCAAGGTATAAAATACCAACATGGTGATGAATTCAAAATTAGGATTAAGGAAAGCAGCCAAACCAATGCTTTTGCAAGGAACACTGAGAACTGTTGAGAAGAAATCAAAGCCAAGCATCAATGTAATCGCTGTAATACTTGGCCATGAAAACATTAATTTTACAACTAGATGGACTGGTTTCATAGGAGCAGAAACCTCAAGCTGAATCCAGGAGGACATTTGCATCTTAATGGAGAGTGTAACCCCATCCAATGCAGGCTCAAAGCAACTAGCGAGGAACATTGAACCCCTTGAGGTTCCTGAACGGAGTCTCTTAGTAGGTCAAGCTCAGCCGTTTCTTTCACAAAACATTGCCAGGTAGACTCTGGCCTAGAAGTCCAGGTTTCTCCATGGAAGAAGCAATTCAACCCATTTTAAAAGGAACCCTTCCAAAACCATACCATGGCTGCAGCCGAGAAACAACATGGCTAGGGAATTTATACATGTAAGAAGCATTGAGAAGAACTATTTCCAGAACATCCAACTTTTGGAAGCATTGAACAATTTATTGGGTGTTGGGACTCCCCAGTAGGATTCAAGCCATTGGCAATAATAAAGCTTCTTCCTAGACCCTACTTGCCCTGACCTCATGGTCTGCCCCTTTTGTGGGTATATTCCTTGGCATCTCATCCAGAGTGATACTGTGGACTCTCAGGTGAGATGCAGGCATCTTGGTTTCGGGTGCAAAACACCCATCAAGGGATGACATATGTTGCCAAGATGCCCCTTTGGAATTAGGGTTTGTCACGTCTGTCAGGCGCATCTCCAACTCCTATAATTTTGGAACATGAAGTTCAGTTACTGCAAAGAAGGAGTTTAATTAAGTGAAACTGGGCAGGAGACATCTATTCAACTGTCTTGTACTTTACAAAATTGACATCTGTATGTGTCTAAGCCTGGCTTTCACACCCTAAAATGAATTGTATAAAAGCGATGGCAATTCCACCTTTTCCAACAGCATCCTCCGACTTCCTCGGCTTTCTGCTGCTGAGCATCTTCTGCTGTCGGTAAGTTCTTTTGATCTCCATCTCTTGTCAGATCTGGGAAAGAGGAGACATTATGCTAGCAGGAAAACTAATATTTACTGAAAGCTTTCATGGCTGACATGCATAGTTTTTTTGTGGGTTTTTGGACAATTTGGAAGAGTTTATTCCTGCATCTGTGGCTGGCATCTTCAGGGGCTGGTAGCATGGAAGTGAGTGGGGTATATATATGTGTTATATATATATATATATATATATATATACTGTGTGACCCTTGTTTGAGAGGCAGGGAGCAGCCATTGAGAAGAGCCAAGTTCCTAAGAGCCATCGCAGTGAAATGATGGGGATGAAAGAAGGGCCCCTCTTTTTTAAAATCTGTAAGATCCTTTATGTCCAAACTGTGGGGGAAAGGGGGATATAAATGCATAGACAGTGGTCCCATTGGTATTGCTGGGGTTTAGTTCCAGGATATCAAAATCCATGGATGCTCAAGTCTCGATTAAATGAAGTGGCATAGTCTTTTCTACACAAGTGCCTCTTATATAAACTGGCAAAAATCAAGGTTGGTGTATTTTCCCCCCCAAACTGTGGATGGTTTAATCCGTGGATAAAGACTCTGTGGATATGGAGGGCTGACTTTGATGATGACGATCATCATCATCATCATCTGCTGATCATCTCAAGGCAGGCTTATTTTGGGGATGCCATTGGCCAGGCAGCTTGGATGCCATTCAGGGTTTCCAGAGTCGTAACCATCACTTCCGTTCTTGTCATTCCAGACCCTTCTCCTTCTCTCCAAGATGAGCTTCATGCCGATCGGTATAACACCCTTCAACCCAGTTGGATCCTCAGCTGATGTTCTGGGCTTGATGTCTCCTTGTGGGCCCAGATTCACTGCCAGTGAAGGGATGGGGTTTGGCATCAGTAGGTCCCTTGCAGGCAATGGTTCCAGCCTGGGCCCAGGAACTGAGTTCAACATAGTCGTCCAAGCACCAGTAGTTACTGTTACTATCCAACCTGAACTTGTAATGTGAGTTTAGTAAAAGCCACTTGATGGGAGGAGACTCACTTTGTGTTGGCTCTGCTGATGCCACCCGGGCATCTCGCTGTCCAAGAAAAAGCAGAAGACCTTCTTCCCGACTGCAGCCACTGACCACTGATCCCCTGCTATGCATCTGTGACTGAGGCTCCCCCAGACCTGGGTATCTTAGAGGTTGAGTTCCTTGGGAGCTTCCTCTGGCTTTTCCTATCATCTGCACCTGCCCCCAGTTCCCCAGCATCCATCATCCCAGTTAGACTGGGAGGGACCCCACTCCGCTGATAATAATAATAATAATAGTTTATTTATAGCCCGCTCCTCTGTTCATACACTCGGAGCGGGGTACAAGTAAAAGAAAAAACATAGATTAAAACAATCCCATAACCCGTTTCCAAACCTCCCACCCCTTAAAAATAGATGAAACCGGCAGTGATTAAAACAGTAATTATTTAAAAACATATAACAGCATCCTAACCCTTCCTTATGCGGCCACGTCATAAGTGGGGATCAGAAACATGGGAGTAAGCAGGAAATCAAAGTCTGGAACCGAAGCCGGAGATAGGAAATTTCAGGGGAAGGCCTGCCGGAAGAGATGCGTCTTTAGGGCTTTTTTGAAGCAATCTAAAGATGTCATGAGACGCATCTCATCCGGCAGACCATTCCAGAGCTTGGGAGCGGTCGCAGAGAAGGCCCTCTGGGAGGTCTGTGCCAGCCTGGTCTTGATAGGCTGTAGTAGGTTCCTCCCAGAGGATCGAAGTGTGCGGGGAGGATCGTACGGGGAGAGGCGGTCCCTGAGATAAGATGGGCTATCTCTCTTCCTCCTTTCTTGCTTCCTCCACTTTGAAATTGTTGGTCCAAGACCAGTCTCCCTGTGTTCCTCTTTAGCAATAAAGATTCCCTGCAGCATGCCATGGCCTCCTCTCACTTTGTATTTGATATTTAGTTTTTACAATCCACAGCATGGGCATGTTCTTGGAGTTTCAAGCAAAAAGATGAAGGGTGGGGAGTGTTGGTGACCATTTCCCCGTACGGCTGTGTCTCTCTCTGATGTTTCACAGAAGCAACCATGGAAAGGTCCAAGTGCAAGAGCCTTGTGAGGGTGGTATATCTGCATCAGGGATAAAAACCTGTGCCCTCCAGAGGTTTTGGAAAGTCACTCCCAACTATTTCAAGTGTGATGATAGGAATTCATGGACTTCGGGGGCATCTGCACTGTGTTAATAATGCAGTTTGAGACCACTTTAACTGCCATGGCTCCATCCTACAGACCCCTGGGATGCGTAGTTTGGTGAGACACCAGCACTTTTTGACAGAGAAGCCCCAAAAGGTTTCCAGAGGATGGAGCTGGAGCGCTTTAAAGGAGTGTCAGTCTCCATTATTTCTTTAGTGCAGGAACAACAAACCAACTCAAGTCCCTACAACCAAAGAACCCAGAAAGTATTACCAAAACACCAACCAAAAGGGTTCTGCCAAAAATAATAAAGGAACAGGATAACTGTGGTCCCACTTCCCAATATTAATAAAAACAACTTTATAAGGAATAAAGAACTAATCTAGGGAGCAGAAAAAACAGTGTAATTTCTAAAAGGGTAACTACCCCACTGAGAATAGTGCAAAATGTCAAAAGCAATTGGTATTTTAATAATAATAAAATATCCAAATTTCAGGCCAGACGTGTTTTGACTAAAAGTCTTCCTCAGTGGCCTGCTTATGAAGTATTAACTGTAGATAATCCTTTAGCTCCCACACTGTGACTCTGCTCAATCCAAAGGGAATAATGTTTTTCCTCTGCTCCCAGAGTCTCTTATATAACCAAATGAATTGGTTTTGGGAAGGATCCTGCCAAGGCTCAGGAAAAGAAAAAGAAAAACTTAGGGAAAACTCAGGGGGTGGAAGGGCAATGAAAAACTCATGCTAGCCAATTGACATATTCCTTTAAGCCCACCAGGGACCCAGATAATATGTGCAAGTAAAAATGTCATATACATAACTGAATGCCCTTGCAAACTAATTTATGTGGGTAAGACCAGTAGAGCGATAAGAACTCGAATTACTGAACACAGAAGTTGTATCCAAAACCAAAAAACAAAGGCCCCATTGGTGAAACCTTTCCTGGATGAACATCACCCTTTTGTTTCATTCAAATTCTGGAGCATAGATGGGATATCTAATATTAAGAACGTTAAACAATTACAAATATCAGAACTCAAATGGATTTATCTTTTGAAATCTGAATCCCCAGTGGGCTTAAATGAAAATGTGAACTGGAAAATGTGAACCGAGTTGACTCCGCTGGTTTCGGAGTTATTGTTGGAGTGGCCCAGACTTCTGGTCCTGGGCAACTTCAACGTTCCTCTCGAAGCCAGCTTCTTTAAGTTATCTGGAGCGACTCGGGAGTTCATGTCCAGAAACATGCCAACTTCACTTGCAGAAATCATCCAGTTCGATACCCCTTTAACCGCCATGGCTCAACCCAATGGGATTCTAGGAACCGGGAGGCATCAATGGCGCCTTCTCTGTCACAGCAAACTACAACTCCCACAATCCCAGCCCCTCCGTATCCACAGATTCAAGCACCATGGGCTGGAAAGTATTCCCCAAAACTATACATTCCAAAAATCTTGATCTTGCCATTTCATGTAAAGGGACACCATTTTCCTCTGGAGTTGCATTTAATGGGACTTGGAGGGAGGAGAGTTCTGGAACCAAACTCCAGCAGATACCAAGGACCCACTATATATCCCAAAAATTCAAACTCTGATTTTGCCATTTCATACAAGGGACCTCATTATACTAACCCAGTACAATGTATACTGAGTATACTGAGCCAGTATAGCCAGCAAGGGATGCTGGGGACTGCAGTCGTAGAGGGCCATAGTTTCCTCTCTTGCAGGATAATGTTTGGGAACCCTTTTCCTCCACCGCTGCATTTAATGGGACTTGAGCATCCATGGTTTTGGGATCCACAGCTACCCTTGAATGTTTTCTGAATAATAATAATAATATCATACACTTTTTAAATGATAAAAAAGTGAGAGAAGGAGAGGGGGGGTTCTTAACCTTTGGAAAGGACTGTTGGAGAAGGGAGGCCCAAGCACTTTGACCTGGGAAAAGAAGAGAAGAGAGAAGGCCTCCAGGCGGAAGAGGAGGAAAAATAACATTAGTCCCCATAGACAGCAAAGACGTTATAGCCCTGTCCGTCTGTAGGAGCAGTACGACATACAGAGATTGAGGCGATGCACAGATAAGAGACACAACCCAAACTCTTGCAGCTGAATTGACTCTCAGAGAACACAAGCTGGGATATGAAGGAACCCAAGAATTAACCCAAAAATGGCTTTAACATAAGAAAGGATGTTTGTTTCCCTACTATTTGAATCCCTTGGTTCTGGGCTTACCCTTCGAAGCAGCCGAAAATAAGCATCTTCCATGGAAAAGTCCACCAAATGCTTCAAAGCAGCCACCCCAGAACTCCTCTCTTCTCTGCCAGGTGCAGCTCATCATGAGAGGGACACTTGCTGCTGCCATATTCTTCTCTCTTTTGGGCCTTTTTAAAAAGGCACAGCAGCCCTCTCCTCTTGTGCATGTGGCCGCCGGCTTTCACAGACTGCTAAACATCACCGTTCCAGGCGTTTCCAAAGGAAGCTTAGCCAGAGGTCTATGAAGGGTTACATTCAAAGATATAGTCTGTAGAGAGGTCTTCAAGCACCTTTGAGAGTCACTGAAAGAAAGAAGTTGGCAGCCTGAGCTTCCTGAGATACATTCATACATACATACATACATACATACATACATCTTCCTTTCTTACCAGAGCCTTCAGCAGATGAAGATGTGCCTCATGTCCTCCAATCCAGACAACGGAGGCCATTAGTTTGTGGGATCTATGGCAGACCAGATCCATGTTTGGCCCAAGGCTGGGACAAGGGGACCCGAACCTGGTCTAAAAAGACCGGCTATGTAGTCTTCTGAGACATCCTGGGAAGCGTAGTGTTTCTGAGACACTGAGCCTTCCCTGTCAGAGAGATCCCTGGTGCCACAATAAACTACCACTCCTAGAATTCCCTAGCACTGAGCCAGGGCAGTGAAAGCAGTCTCAAACTGGATTATTTCTGCAGCGTGTTTGGGACCCAAGTGGTTTTCAATCTGTTGATGCCTTCCACTTTCAAACAGCTCTTACTGTCAAAATGTCCTTCCAAATGTTTGGGCAGAAACGCTTTTCTTGTCTCTTGCATCCATTGCTCCACTGTGTCCTATTCTCTGGAGCAGCAGAAAACAAGCTCATTTCATCCTCAATATGATGTCCTTTCAATGTCATATCGAAAGGGCTCTCATATCACCCCTTAACCTTCTCTTTCGCCCCAATGAAGCTGGAACCCCAAAAGCAGGAGAAAGAAAGCATCAGACTGGAAATGACACTCAAAGTCGTTTTAAAACTGAAACAGCTTTTTATTGACCTCCAGAAGAGGATTTAAGAAAGACCCGAATCGTGAAAGCTGAACACCACCTTAATGAGGAAAATTCTATGGAAACGTCTCTCCTGGACGGTCCCACTTCGCAGGAGTTGAAAAGCGGATGTATTTTTAAAGGGTCCTCTGTGGAAACAAATGCTTCTGAATGTGGTAATCTAAGCAACATCTTTCAAACAGAGGGCTGCAGCTTCTCATATTTAGGAAATATCTGACACCATGAGAAAACAGAAAAGGTCCAATGCATGGTGAATTACCAAGCAATTTTTGAACATTTTTACTAGTCAACTTGATGTTAAGAAGTGCTACAGAGTGTTTGGCTTTACTGGCTTCGTAATTTTTCAGATTTTATTTTTTTAAAGAAGTGGTCTTAGAGATATATCTGCTGAAGAGGAAAAGTACAGCTCCTGCCTTCTCTGCTTATTCAGAGGAAGTTCAACAACAACTCCATTGAAGGAACACATTGCTAAGTCTCTGCTGCGGAAAGCCTTTGAGCTCAGCAACCCATCCAAGGGTCCTGGCGATTCTTGCGCGAGAGGAAGCTGATCTTCCGGGCCATTTCCGCGTTGTAGATCCTCCGGCACGCTTCGTACGCCTCCCGCTGCCTCCTGCGGCACGGTTTCTCGTAATAACGACGCCGCTTGGATTCGTCGATGATCCCATCCATGGTTAGGATCCGGGAAATGGGACGGAGAGGAGTACCATCATCAAAGAGGCACAGATCAAGTCAGACGCTTCTAGACGGTTCGCCAGCTCTATATCCTATTCTACATTACACAGTTGTTCCTGAAAATAAATCTTTATGGAAGTTGACTGTCCAAGGCTACTCAGCTGGAAGAGACATATAAGCCAACGACAAGCATCCGAAAGGAAGATGTTCATCCGTTGTGTTACAGTCAGAGAAAGGCAGGATATAAATTGAATCATTCAGATAGCAATCGATGTGGACAAAAAGAGAAAAGCCACATAAAGCTAAGAGGCTCTAAACGGTTGAGGCAGTGAGTTGGTTCTGAATTCAAAGTCCACTTTGGTCAGAAGCCAGTTCAAGAGGGAACCCCAAAGAAGCCCCTTTTCTCCATTTTCAAACTACATTAAGGAGGCTGTTGTAAGGACTGCTGAGATAAAAGGCATGGCAAAAGGACTTCAGAAATAGATACTCAGACAAAGAGGCACAAGCAACTAAGAGGATACTTCTCAAGTTGTCCATTACCTGAGAAGTATCCTCTTAGTTGCTTGCGCTTCTATTTCTGAGAAATCGGACAAGGAATGCAGTAACAAAATACTGCAAACAAAGATGGCAATAAAAGAAAAGAGCAAGAACATCGAAGAGTAAGTCAGAACAGTAAATGTGCTAAATGAGAAATATAATGATAAGAGTAATAGTTTGCATTTATTGTATATATTGAGCCTGAGAAACGGACATTGGTACTTACCCGTGATATGTCCATTTCCAGTAGATAAGAGCCCCACATCCTGTAATTTGGGTTATGCTCCTTCCACTCACCCCAATAGGCAGGGCTGAAACTTGAGACCTTCTGGTGACTCCCACGTGGGTGGAGCTAACCCTGGAAGGCCAGTCGTACAAAAGCCAAATGCTCCAGAAAAACATAACAATTTAGCTGCATATCAAACTATACAGGATTGGACAGTGACTGAGACGGCCCATGAGCAAACTCACTTGCTCCCCATAGGAAAGAACTATGTGGATTATGAGACATCCCAATGCCAGCACCCCTGAGGGTGGGCCAGGATGTGGGGCTCTTATCTACCGGAAATGGACATATCACGGGTAAGTACCAATGTCCGTTTTCCCAGTAGATAAGACCCCCACATCCTGTAATTTGGGATTTACCAAAGCCGATCTAACCAGGGTGGGTGGTGCTGGCCCTTCAGTGACATAGGTTTAAGCACCTGCTGCAAGACCCTGCTGAAAAACAGCAGTCTCAGCCAAGCCAAGCTGTCAAACCAGTGAAGCCTAATAAGAGTGTATGATGGTTTCAATGTGCCAGAGCCCTGGCAACATCACCATGTGATTCCCAGGCTGCAACAGGATCTCCCACATCTGTTGGGATCCTGGGTGCCACTGGGACCAGGAATGGGAAGGAAGGGAAGGAAGGGGAGACCCCTCATCTACCCTCCAGGCAGAGTCCCAAGCCTTATGCTAGGCATAGTGCCTGCAGTGGCCAATGGCATTAGATCTGGGAAAGGTTCCTTGCTGGCTGCAGAGAGGGCCCCTGGTACTCACCCCTTATCCTGTGTCTTCTGGCTGGCTTGCCTCTCTGACCTTGGCACTGCTTCAGGCTGGGCAGAGGTGATGCAGAGAAACTCTTTCCCATAGCATTGGCTGGCCTCTCCTCTGAACCCAGACCCTCAACGGGTTGGGCAGGGATGCTGAGAGGGGAAGTTTCCATAACTTCTAGCCAAATGCCTCTCTGATCCGTGGCCCTAAAAGGGCTTGGCAGAGGAGATGGGGAGAAGCTCTTTCCCATAGCATTGGCCGGCCTCTCCTCTGAACTCAGACCCTCAACGGGTTGGGCAGAGATACTGAGAGGGGAAGTTTCCATAACTTCTAGCCAGATGCCTCTCTGATCCGTGGCCCTGAAAGGGCTGGGCAGAGGAGATGGGGAGAAACTCTTTCCCATAGCATTGGCCAGCCACTCCTCTGAACCCAGACCCTCAACGGGTTGGGCAGAGACACTGAGGAGGGAAGTTTCCATAACTTCTGGCCAGATGCCTCTCTGATCCGTGGCCCTAAAAGGGCTGGGCAGAGGAGATGGGGAGAAACAGAGAGATGGAGGGGAAAACCCTCACCATCTGTTCCCATGGCTCCCATGTGCTGCAAGGCTGTCTGCTGAAATCTCCTGTGCTCTCCCATGAAAGGGGGCAGCTTTGGAGGAGAGGGAAGATTCATTGGCAAAGCCAAGACATTTCTCCAATCCTGGGAGCCCTTGCCATATTAAATCTTCCTCCATGCTTCCAAGGCACCAAGAAAAAGGATTAAAGCAGCTGTAGTGAAGAAGTTGCAGAGCAACAGCAAACACATCCTACTGGAGTGATAGGCAGGACAAGACTGGCCTTCCAGGGTTAGCTCCACCCACGTGGGAGTCACCAGAAGGTCTCAAGTTTCAGCCCTGCCTATTGGGGTGAGTGGAAGGAGCATAACCCAAATTACAGGATGTGGGGCTCTTATCTACTGGGAAATATATTTTGAACAACTATCAAGAAGAATAAATCTATATGGAATAATATAATGGAACAAAAGATATTTATTGCTCAAGAACTAAGGGAAATAGGATGTGTATATTTTGTTGATATAATATGATAACTTTATGTAACATAATATGTGTAAATTTGTAATTGTGTTTTGATAATACAAAAAATAGTCACACAAGGGGGGAAAAGAGGATACTCCTCAGCAATGTGAGTCTTGCTGCGGAGCCATTGAGCAAATTTTCCCAGCCTAAAAGCATTCGCTAGGCATGAATGGGGAGAGCCTGTGCTTCTTTCCATGCAACAGAGAAGCATCAGATTATTATTATTATCCTTTGAGAAGGCTTAATGGGTCTCAGCACGTTTCCAGAGGCCTGCCTCAATGGACCACTGGCGTTCACATGGCTGTGCAAGCTGCTCGCTGGTGTGTGTGTCAGCCTGGGAGGCGTGTGTGAAAAGGAGTCGTGAATGGACACAACGGAGCCCACCCACCGGCCCGAGGCACCCAATGAGAGGCGGCCGTGACGTCCCCCACCACCCAATCCCCATCCGAGAGGGTTTCTCAGAATGGGAGTTATTATGCAACCCCCGTGCGCCTCCTTGCGCTGCTGCTGCTTATAGTCTCATGGGCCAGGGTTGTGCGGGAGACACATGTTTGGCTCACTGCTGGCGGCACAGGAGAACGTGCCCAGGACTCAGCAAAACACACCGAGTAACTGCAGTTCAAGCTATTTTTAAACCCATTGAGGCTGAAGGATCAGAAGAACAAGGAGAAGTGTGCAGAGCAGCCTCTTGGAGGAGAGCGGCTGCCGCCACCGAGCGCAATGCTAGGGCTGTACATAGGAGCGTCTTCCAGCCCCAGGGAGGCATTTGCTCAGTTCGTGACTCCTGGCTTTGTCATGATCCACCGTACGTCTTAAGTTAGTGGGTCACAGGTACAGGAGGCCAAGGATATTTTTTCCCCCGTGAAAAGACTGGCCAACCAAAGGCTGCCCCATCGGCGGTCCTGGCATCTCTTCACACCAATCCATGCTCCCTTCCACTGCTCCCCCTTTCCGACCGCATCTTGCACCCCACCATAATAGTAGGGAAGGGCAGAAAGGGATGCAAAGGGTTGGGAATCCAGGTGCTGTGGGACTGCAACTCCCAGGAATCCCCCAAACAGCCAATGTGGACGGATGGTGGGAGTTGCAGTCCGACAACACTTGGAAAGTGTCATGTTTTCCCAACAGGAGCAAAAGATGTCTGTTCAGCCCTCATCTAAACATTTAAAGAATGCTTCCCAAAGCTGCTTTACCTGGATCCTGGCACACAGGAACATTTATTTAAGCCTCAAGCTTCTAGCCCTTAGTTTCTGCTCTGGTTCTTCTCTGAAACAGCGGCTCTCTTTATATCTACCACCCATCCCTTGCTAACAGACTCTTGCCCACCACTTTCTTCCTCCTCTTTCAGTTGCACTGAGTTTCTTTTCCTCCAAAATATAGAAACCGCAGAGTTGGAAGGGACTGCAAAGGAAGATTCAATTAAAGCACTCCTGGGAGAATCCCATCCAGCCTCTGCTCGAAGGCCTCCAAAGGAGGAGAGCCCACCATCCTCTGAGGCAGCCCACCAAACCGTTGGGTTTGTGGTTTGTGTTCTAGGCAGGTAACTCTTCCGAGACTCATTTCAACTCAGTCTCCAGAGATCAAGTGGTGTGTGAATCAGTCAGTGAATAGGCACAGGCTGCCATTCAGACTATAAACACCAGTTCAACTCACAGAGTGGGAATTATACAACCCTCCGGATGTTGTTGGAGGAAGGACGTTGGCCAAGAGGGATACATTTACTTATGACTGTAGTAATGGGACATATATCCTGTCTCCGCTTGCGTCTGCCTTCCCATCCTGTATGGCAGACTAGCTGAGAGGAAAAAGCTGGGAGCAGAGGCTTTGGAGAAATGGCTACCTACATGTACTACCCTGGGTTTTGGATTCCTTCTTCGCATCAGGGCCAAGCACCGACAGCTATCCTGTGATTTGACAGCGTTGTCTTAAATGACCTTGTTGGATGCTTTTTGTATTCACTTTGCAGTCTGAAGCTGGGAAAAGACAACACTTAGAAGGGCAATGCCTTTTTCCTTAACTTGCTATAAGGGGAAGGTGGGTCACATGCGCACTGGTGCCTTATCTGCCATCTTCTTTGCATCTTACAGGTAAGTCTCCCTGCGCAGACTGCAGCCAAGATATTGGGGACTTTCTGCTTTTTTCCTCCGAATTACTTCAGCCTGAAGAAGAGCCCTGGCGAATATGGAAATGTACCTTGCTGGTGACATTTTAGCCGTTCAATAAAGCAGGGGCAGGCACCTGCAGGAATAAGGTGGAAAAGGGTGCCACCCCACAATGGCTTGGCTTCACTTTGGCACTCAATCTACCCTTGAGACGGGTAACTCTGGTAGCTGTATTTCTCTCTGTCAAAAATGGGAAGGGAAGAACTGGCTAGAAGTCCACTCTGCATTTTGCAAAAACAGGTATGCAGGAGAGCCTTGCAATGTATATAAAGAACGAATTGACATTCCTAGAGGGTTACTAAGAGGCAACTCACCTTTTTTTTGGCCTGGAAAACAATGGGTCTGGAAGTGTCAAGGACCACAAAAATAGCCCCAAGGGCTGATTTAAATATACATGTCGCTCACCGTCCATGAAGAATTCAACCCTGATTTCCACAAACTCCATGGGATCACACAGACTTTTTAAAACCGGTGCTTGGTATCTCTACCCAGCAGAGGACATTACAAACCACACATGAAGGAAGAAGAGGCTCCTAGACAGATGGCATCATACATTTCAACACTGCAATTTCAACCCTCTTCAACGATTCCCGAACTTTGGTCTTCCAGGTGTTTTTGAATTTGCCTCCCAGAAGCCTCAGCTACTTTGGCACACGGTCAGGAATTCTGGGAGCTGGAGTCTCAAACGCCCAGAGAACCAAAGTTTGGGAATCACCGCTCTAAATAAAAGTTACACCAAATCACAGGGACTGTGAAGTCGAAGGCTTGCGTGGCCGGCATCCATAGTTTTTTGTGGCTTTTGGGGGCTATCTGGCCCCAAAGAGTTTGCTTCTGTCATTTCGCCCGCATCTGCGGTTGGCATCTTCAGAGAGGGGCTGCATTCGTCACACCAAAAGCTGGACCATACAAGCCCCTTCGGCTGCCAAAATTACTACCATGAGCCAAGAGCAAATGCCATCCTATTTGCTCACAGCAGCACTGGGGCCACTTCCGGAGAAGAGCAGGGTCAAAGAAAGCCATTTACCTGTTGAGGACACGATAGGCCGCCTCTACATTGCCGTTGGGGACCATCACAGTCCGGGCGACGAACTTCAAGTGACGGGACATCCTTTACGGAGCTTCTTCCTACACCAAGCAAAAGACGGTCATTGGTTTCTGAATCACTCAGTGACTTTTTGGGAGATACTAGACTTTAAAGACAGAGAGAGAGAGAGAGAGAGTCCTGATGCTGACTCTCTTCTTCCCACCATTTGGTCCAAAACACGACGCAGAAATAATCCATTTTAACTCCCGTGGCTCAATATTATGGAATTCTGGGATTCGTAGTTCATTCTGACAGAGAAGGCTCAATGTCTCTCAAAATTACAAGTTCCCAGAATGCCACAGCATTGAGCCAGGGCATTCTCAAACTGGTTTGTTTCTATAAAGTGTGTTTTGGACCAGACTCATTTAGGAATACTGACCCCAAAGCCTTCTGTGCTCACTGTGGAACGTCACTTAGAAATTTATTTAGAAATTATGGGAGGAATAAATAATAAGAAATAACGGGAGGCTCTTACTATTATCATTATTATTATTATTATTATTATTATTACAAAGGACCCTAAACACTTCTAACCATAATAATAATAATAATTACAAAGGACTCTAAACACTTCTAACCATACCAATTATTATTATTAATAATAATTATTATTATTATTACAAAGGACCCTAAACACTTCTAACCACCCAAATAATAATAATAATTTATTATTACAAAGGACCCTAAACACTTCTAACCATCATCATCATTATTAATTATTATTATTGCAAAGGACTCTAAACACTCCTAACCACAATAATAATATTAATAATAATTTATTATTACAAAGGACCCTAAACACTTCTAACCACCCTACAATGAACCTGTTTGACTGGGAAGCTAAGCAAGGTCTGCCCTAGAACATATTTAAGGATATATTTTCTTCCTGTCCTTCTTGCACAACGTAATACTTTGTTCGAAGTAATATTCATCTTCTCCCCTGATTAATGCCAAAATTAGGGGCGATGATGAGGGAAGGCTACCCTTCATCTCCTCCCCAGTTCACTCATGAAGGGGAAAAAAAGGTTATTCATCCATAAGCAGCTCCACATTTTGTCCGACCCTCCCCGGCTCCTCTCCCCCGTCGCTCGTCGGGCAGAGCTACTAATCGAGGCCGGGGATGCGCGCGGCCTACACCGCCCCAAGGCCAAGAAAGGCCGAAAATGGGCTTCCAGACCCGCTCAACCCACCCAGGACTACTTACCAGCCCCAGACCCTTCTTTTCGGCCCCCAAAATTGGACAGCCGTGACACCGGAACCGGAAATAAAAACCTCTTTCCCTTTCGTCCCTACGTTCCACCCCTTTTCAGGCTTTGCGGCCTAGTCCCTGGTTACCATGGCAACGCTGAGGCAGGCTTCGCAGTAGTACTAGGCCTCAGGCTTTGGCCAATATTATTATTAAACCTTTTCAGTGGTTACTAAATATAAATATTACTTTTACTAAATATTTGTTTGTTGCTCCGTGTTTCTTTTTCTTTCCCCCACTTTAAATTAGCTGACATTTAAAAAAAAATTCAAGGCTGCATCCACACTGGAGAAATAACCCGTTTTGACACCACTTTTAATACCTTTTCTAGCTCAGGGCTATGGAATTCTGGGAGTTGGAGTTTGTTGTGCGGCCCAGAGCTCAAGGCTTAACTCTTTTCTGGCTCAAGGCTATGGAATTCTGGGAGTTGGAGTTTGTTGTGGGGCCCAGAGTGGAGCAGAGTGGTGTTAAACCGGGTTATTTCTCCAGTGCGGATGCAGCCCCAGTATGAATAAGAGCAACATACGTTCCACACTGCAGAATTAACGCAGTTTGATACCGCTTTAATTTCCACAATGGCCCAAATGCTAGGGGGCTCTGGGATTTGTAGTTTTTGTGGAGATATTCAGCCTTCTCTCTCAAGGAGCTCTGGCGCCACGGCAAACTACAAATCCCAGGAATCCATAGGATAAAGCCATTAAAGTTAAAGCAAGGCCCAGCTAACCACAACACACCGATTTATACGTTTTATATCACGTTTCAGACAACTTTTACCTCAGGATTTTAAAGTTCTCCACAGCAATGTGACAGAAATAAAGCTAAGGGCCCACATTATTATTTCATTTATAGCCTATTAACCTCTGGGCATTGTGTAGTCTTGTCAGAAATATTAACACAAAACAGTAACACACATTTGTGACTCCCATGTTGAAGGGGAGGCAAAAACATGGAAGCCACCATCTGCCATTGAGAATAAGATGCCCCTCTTCCCTTGACAGAGTCACACTCTCTCTGCCCAAAACACAGAGGGCAAAATATGGAGGGTAGGGGGGCCGCATTGGACCCACGCAGGGGACTTTGGGGGCCATACTCTTCCCAACTCAATGATTCCTGCAAAAGGAACAAGGGGTTAAAATATAATAAACTTTTTTGCCCACAAATGCCCTCCGGGGTAAAAAGGAGGCGTTTTCATTAGGTTTTGGTGCATTCATGTTCCAAACATAAGGCCTCTCTTGGGCTTAAAATTGGCCCAATTTGTGGCAATGCTCCACACGTCACAGAGGGCAAAAAAAATATTTTCTGAAAAATTTTGTGCAAAGGCCTCCAAATGTAGTAGTAGTAGTAATAATAATAATAATAATAATAATAATATATTTATTTGTATCTTGCCTCTTCCTGTGTTGGATCGAGGCGGGTAACAGCAAGTGTGCAACAGTTTAAAAAACAATGTGCTACAGCATTAAAAACATAATAATATAAAATAGTAATTTTAAAAACATTAAATTAGAAATTAAATTGGAAATATCCACCACACACACCACCAAGAGGACCTTCTGGGGGCCTTACACACACACACACACACACACACAATACATATATATACACACATATAATACACACACATGTAACACATACATATATATGCACACATTATATATATATATACACACACACACATGCAATATATATATATATATTCACTCACACACACACAATATATACACACACACCCGTCATAAATATATACACACACGTAATACTTGTATATACACACACACACACACATATGCAATATATATATATATATATAACAGACACATCATACATATATACACACAGGCACACACATGTAATACCCACATACACACACACACCACACTCCAAGGGGGCCATACGTTGCCCACTCCATCCTAAAGAGTAGCCAAAATTATTTTGAGCCAGAATCTTCAAAGGAGGTTAAACTTATTTATTGGTCATTCTTTTGGCCAGCGTTGCGATTTGATAAGCTCCATCGATGGCTCCGGGCCCAAGCGACTAGAGACTCCACATTTGGGAGCAGTGTATCTGCACCAATAGTTGAGAGCAGGAGCTGCAGGCTGTTGCTTTGGTGTCTTGTTTGTGAAGAATCTGCTTTTCCACAATAAAAGGTGGTGCTGGACATGATGGGTCTTTGGCTTGTTCTCTCTCCTGTAGTTTTATTTTAGAGACGGCATGGAGTGAAGCTGCCAGGAGTGCTCTGGAAAAGCACTCGGACATATGTTTCCAAGAGGTTCCTGAGTTAAGGCTGTGTTCACACTGGAGAAATAAACCGGTTTAATTGCCATAGCTCAATGCTGTGAAATTCTGGGAATTGTAGTTTGTTGTGGGGCCCAGAGCGGAGCGGAGCTCCGCTCTGGACCCCACAACAAACTACAATTCCCAGAATTTCACAGCATTGAGCCATGGCAATTAAACCGGTTTATTTCTCCAATGTGAACATAGCCTAAGACGGGTAACATATTCCCTCCCTCCCCATCGTGAACAAAAGAAAAACACAGGGGGGAAAAATCCACTCGTTGCAAAAACTAATTTGACAACCACAGCCGTGGCTTTTATTGAAACCAAACATTCTTCCAAAGCCAGGCTTTGGAACGTCTCTCGGACATACATGAAATGTTTTTATAAGTTAAAAATAAAAATAAAAAAAAAAATTAAGTAAAAAATACAGGACAACTGAGAGCAGAGGTTTTTTTCTTTTTTTTAAAAAAAAGGGAAGAAAAGACAATTCACACATTTTGGGAGATGCAAACAGCTTCTTAAAAGTTTCAGGAGTGGCAGTGATAGGCAGCCATTTTCTGTCCCTCTGAGACCGCGCTGGAGGAGGCAGGCAGGTTGGGCAGAGACCGCGAGAGATCGCCAAAGGTGCCTTTCGGAGGACGGCCGCCAGCCATAGCGGAGCTGGGCAAACTCTGGCATCGCGGAAGTGGTGCGCTGGAGTGGCAGCAGGTCAAGGAAGCCGGGACAGAGGCCATGGAGGTGGCGCGGGCAAAGGCTCCTCGATTGGACTTCTGCAATGCGCTCTACATGGGGCAGCCTTTGTATCACACTCGGAAGCTTCAACTAGTGCAGAATATGGCGGCACGGGTGGTCACTGGTGCTCCCAGGGCCGCCCATATAACACCAATAATGAAAGATCTACATTGGCTGCCTATCCGCTTCCGGGCTCAGTACAAAGTGCTGGTCGTTACCTATAAAGCCCTAAATGGCTTGGGCCCAGAGCACCTAAAGGACCGTCTCTCCCCACACAATCCGCCCCGCACATTTAGATCTAGTGGGCAACACTTGTTAAGGGTTCCAGAGACCAGGCTTGTAACAACCGCCAAAAGAGCATTCTCTGTATCTGCTCCGAGCCTCTGGAATACATTGCCCAGCGAGCTCCGCCTGTCCCCCTCCCTCCCCCAGTTTAAAAAGGAATTAAAAACATTCCTATTCACCCAGGCTTATCCTTGACCATGTTATTACCCTCGTGATAAGCCATCGGAACGTTACCATTGTAATTGCATTGGGTAGATAATGTTATAATTTTTCTCTTTTTAATTTTGTTTGTTGTAATGTTTTAACTATGATGTACACCGCCCTGATCGCAGGAAGGGCGGTCTACAAATAAACTTTTATTTATTATATTATTATTATTATATGTATATTTATAGCTTATATATTTTTAATAATAATAATAATAATAATAAATTATTATTATTATTATTAATAAATTTATCAGTGTATATATGGGCATTTATAGCCTATATATATTTTAATATAATAATAATAATAATAATAATAATAATAATAATAAATGTATCAGTGTATATATGTACATTTATAGCCTATATATATTTTAACAAATATCCTGGATTTGTATGATCTGTATAAGTTTTATATATATCTCTGTGTATGTGTTTGTGTGTGTAGACGCAGATACATGCGCACAAATAGCTATATATATGGGCTATAGATTAATAAATAAATAAATAAGTATAATAATAGATGTAAATGCACATCAGAATATCCTGGATCTGTATATAGGTTTTATACATACATACATATATATATATATATGCATATGTAGATATAGACATATACACACATATAGAGGCCATATATAGCTATATATAATGTGTGTGTGTGTAATTATACCTATGTATGTCTATAACTATATCTACATATGGATGCATATATGTATATCCCATACAGATTACGCAAACCCAGGATATAGGATCTGCTGTGCATTTACATTTATTTGGGCACTTATTATTATTAACATTTATTTATATAGCGCCATATATTTGCCTGGCACTTTGCGGGCATCGCCGAATAGCAGCATACACAACCCGCCAACGGCGATTAAAGTGGCGTCAAACCGCTTTAATTCTGCAGCGTGGATACACTCTCCATCTCTTTCTCTCTCCAGACGAGCGGGTACGGATATTATAAACGAATCTTACCATCGTTTTGGGTCACAGCGGGAATTTTTATTAGTCAAGCTTTCGAGGCGGAGGAAGCATCCGCACTGCAGGAATAATACGGTTTCAGTGCCGCTAAAACCGCCACGGCTCAGGGCTACGGGATCCCGGGAACGACGGCCCCTTAAGCCGCCATGCACTAAAACTACAAATCCCAGACACCCGTAGCATTAAGCCGGGGAAGCCAAAGCGGCGCCGAACCGGATTATTTCCGCAGTGCGGACGGGGTGGGTACGGAAAAAATCCCAATTGCGGCGAAAGGACCGCACTTGGCTGGAGCAACACCGGTCTGAAGATGCTCCGAAAATTCCCCGCCGTCTTAAGAAACGCAGTCCGGGTTTTTAGTTCTACGAAATGTTTAGTTCTACGCGTCCGTCCGTCCCGGCATTCAGTCCGATGTGAAGACCCGGCTGGAGATGTCGTCCAGGAGCCAGTCGATCCCCGAAAGCAGGTTTTCTCCCGTGTAAGCGCTGCATCCTTGGATGCACCAGTGATGGCTCTGGATGCCGTCGAGGTCCAAGGCCTGGGGAAACGGAGGACAAAAACCACAGCTACGCAAATAATAATAATTATAATAAAAATAACATTAATAATGTTTATTTGTATCCCACCACTCCCTGTATTGAATCGGGTAAGAGCAATTAAACAATTAATTGTCTGATTAAGAATTTGTAAGCCGCTCTGGTAGCCTTTAAGGGCTGAAGGGCGGGGTATAAATAAAAATTATTATTATTATTATTAAACACATAAATGCACATTATTATTATTATTATTATTATTAAACACATAAATGCACTTGTTTATTATTATTATTATTATTATTATTATTATATTATTATTATTATTATTATTAAACACATAAATGCACTTGTTTATTATTATTATTATTATATTATTATTATTATTAAACACATAAATGCACTTGTTTATTATTATTATTATTATTATTATTAAACACATAAATGCACTTGTTTATTATTATTATTATTATTATTATTAAACACATAAATGCACTTGCTTATTATTATTATTAAACACATAAATGCACTTTATTATTATTATATTATTATTATTATTAAACACATAAATGCACATTATTATTATTATTATTATTACTATTATTAAACACATAAATGCACATTATTATTATTATTATTATTATTATTATATAAATACACTTGTCCCTCCGCATTCGCCAGGGTTAGCGGCAAATGTGAATTTGGGGAAAGCCGCAAATAACAAGGACGCCTCTCTCTAGGATTTTCGGTGAAATTTTTATTTGAAGATTGACCATAGAGTCGCGCCGGAGGAGGACCGAGGTGTTCCTAGAGAGAACGTATTAATCCAGTCCGCGAATAATCAAATCCGCAAATAGCAAAGACGGAGGGATGAGTGTATTGCAAAATGGAAAAATAATAATAATCTGAAATCCAAAATAATTTTGGTCCCAAAATGGGAAAAAAATAATAATCTGAAATCCGAAATCCAAAATACTTTTGGTCCCAAAATGGGGAAAAAATAATCTGAAATCTGAAATACTTTTGGTCCGAAAATGGGGAAAAAAAATAATCTGAAATCTAAAATCCAAAATACTTTTGGTCCCAAAATGGGAAAAAAATAATCTGAAATCCAAAATACTTTTGGTCCCAAAATGGGAAAAAATTAATCTGAAATCTGAAATACTTTTGGTCCCAAAATGGGGAAAAAAATAATAATCTGAAATCTGAAATCCAAAATACCTTTGGTCCCAAGCATTTTGGATAAAGGAGATTCAACCTGTATCATCATCATCATCATCTCATTTCAGCGCCGTTTTTCTCCCGAAGTGGGACGCACATCGCAAGCGTTCAGAAGCACCCATCCTTGGCGCTTTCCGGGCGGCTGAAATGGCACTGGGAGACGCTGGTTTCCCTCCCAGTTTCCCCAGTAAGGCCAGCGGTTCTTACCTCCTGGATGGCGCTGGAGGACAAAGCCCCCGGCAAGTCCTGCTTGTTGGCGAAGATCAGGAGGGTGGCTCCGGCCAAACGCTGTTCGGAGAGAGAAACAAGGAGCGGAAAAGGGAATAAATATACATATATACATAAATATACAATATTAATAATAATAATAATTATTATTATTATTATTATGACACTTTTTCGGCTGCTTCTAAAATTTGAACCTAGAATTTTGCTCCTGCTAAACAAGTACCTATGGGTTACTCATTGCCAGATTTGATTAATATGTCCTCTCTAGGAATATCTAGGTCCTCCAGCGCAACTCTATGGTCAACTTTAACTAAAAGTGGCACTGAAAGAGTTAGAGATTCCTAGAGAGGTCACTCTACTAGGCCTTTGTAGCTCCTCCAGCGCAACTCTATGGTCAACTTTAACTAAAAGTGGCACTGAAAGAGTTAGAGATTCCTAGAGAGGTCACTCTACTAGGCCTTTGTAGCTCCTCCAGCGCAACTCTATGGTCAACTTTAACCAAATGTTCAATTGAAAGATCTAGAGATTATTCCTAGAGAGGACACTCTACTAGGCCTTTGTAGCTCCTCCGGCTCAATTCTATGGCCAGTGTCTGTTGAACGTTGACCACAGAGTTGCACTGGAGGACCTAGAGATGCCTAGAGAGGACACTCCTCTAGGCCTTTGTAGCTCCTCCAGCTCAACTCTATGGTCAACTTTAATAAAAGTTGCAATGAAAGGCCTAGAGATTATTCCTAGAGAGGACACTCCTCTAGGCCTTTGTAGCTCCTCCAGCTCAACTCTATGGTCAACTTTAATAAAAGTTGCAATGAAAGGCCTAGAGATTATTCCTAGAGAGGACACTCCTCTAGGCCTTTGTAGCTCCTCCAGCTCAACTCTATGGTCAACTTTAATAAAAGTTGCAATGAAAGGCCTAGAGATTATTCCTAGAGAGGACACTCCTCTAGGCCTTTGTAGCTCCTCCAGCTCAACTCTATGGTCAACTTTAATAAAAGTTGCAATGAAAGGCCTAGAGATTATTCCTAGAGAGGACACTCCTCTAGGCCTTTGTAGCTCCTTCACTTGAACTCTATAGTCAGTGTCTGTCAGATGTTGACCACAGAGTTGCACTGGAGGACCTAGAGATTCCTAGACAGGACACTCTACTAGGCCTTTGTAGCTCCTCCAGGGCAACTCTATGGTCAACTTTAACTAAAAGTTGCAATGAAAGACCTAGTGATTCCTAGAGAGGACACTCCTCTAGGCCTTTGTAACTCCTCCGGCGCAACTCTATGGTCAACTTTAACTAGAAGTTGTACTGAAAGACTTAGGAATTCCTAGAGAGACTACTCTACTAGGCCTTTGTAGCTCCTCCGGTGCAACTCTATGGTCAGTGTCTGTCAGATGTTAACCACAGAGTTGCCTCGGAGGACCCAGAGATTCCTAGAGAGGACACTTATCTAAAGTCTTTTGTAGCTCATCCGGCGCAACTCTATGGCCAGTGTCTGTCGAACGTTGACCAAAGAGTTGCCCTGGAGGACCTAGAGGTTCCTAGAGAGGCGGCACGAGGCCGAGAAGGGCTTGTTTTCCTACCTCTTCCACCAAAAGGCTCTGTAGTTCTCTCTTGCAGTCCTCCAGGCGCTGGTGGTCCGCGCTGTCCACCACCCAGATGAGTCCGTCGGTGCTTTCGAAGTAGTTGCGCCAGTAAGAGCGGAGGGACTTCTGGCCTCCCACGTCCCAAATGTTCAGCTTGAACCTGCGGCAAAGGAAAGAGAGGGAGAGCCATGTTGTTTTGGTAGGAGACGGTCCGGGGCGTCACCGTCTGCACTGCGGAATTAATCCGGTTTCGCACCGCTTTAGCTGCCATGGCTCCATGCAACATTTTTGTGAGATATTTGGCCACCTCTCTTTGCGGAACGGACGTGTTTGCGAATAATATACTAATTACACTACGTTCATCCCTCCATATTGATATTTGCGGATTTGATCCTTCATGGATTGAATATGTCTCTCTAGGAATATCTAGGTCCTCCGCTGCAACTCTATGGTCAACTTTAACTAAAGGTTGCGCTGAAAGACCTAGAGATTATTCCTAGACAGAATAGTCTACTAGGCCTTTGTAGCCCTTCCAATGCAACTCTATGGTCAGCATGTTGGACGTTAACCACAGAGTTGCCCTGGAGGACCTAGAGGTTCCTAGAGAGGACACTCTACTAGGCCTTTGTAGTTCATCCAGCACAACTCTATGGTCAGTATCTGTTGGACATTGACCATAGAGTTGCCCTGGAGGACCTAGAGATTCCTAGAGAGGACACTCCACTAGGCCTTTGTAGCTCCTTTGGCGCAACTCTATGGTCAGCTTTAACTAAAAGTTCCACTGAAAGGCCTAGAGATTATTCCTAGAGAGGACGCTTTGCTAGGCCTTTGTAGCTCCTCCAGTGCAACTCTATGGTCAGCTTTAACTAAAAGTTCCACTGAAAGGCCTAGAGATTATTCCTAGAGAGGACCCTCTACTAGGTCTTTGTAGCTCCTCCTGCGCAACTCTATGGTCAACTTTAACTAAAAGTTGCACTGAAAGGCCTAGAGAGTATTCCTAGAGAGGACCCTCTACTAGGCCTTTGTAGCTCCTCCAGTGCAACTCTATGGTCAACTTTAACTAAAAGTTGCACTGAAAGGCCTAGAAATTATTCCTAGAGAGGACCCTCTACTAGGCCTTTGTAGCTCCTCCTGCGCAACTCTATGGTCAACTTTAACTAAAAGTTGCACTGAAAGGCCTAGAGAATATTCCTAGAGAGGACACTCTACTAGGCCTTTGTAGCTCCTCCAATGCAACTCTATGGTCAGTGTCTGTCGGAGGTTGACCACAGAGTTGCGTTGGAGGACCTAGATATTCCTAGAGAGGCAACATGGCTTTTTCATCATTTCTGGTTTTTCCATATTCACGGGGGTCTTGCGCCCCTAACCCTAGCGAATATGGAGGGACAAGAGTATAATAATATTAATATAATAATACGAATAATTAATAATAATATTAGTATTAATAAACGGCGTTGCGGGGGGGGGGGTGCGACCGAAGCCTCACCCCCGGTGCTCCAGGGTCTTGATGTTGAACCCCAAAGTGGGCGAAATGGTGTCGATCTCATCCCCGTTGAACTTCTTCAAGATGGTGGTTTTGCCGGCGTTGTCTAGGCCTCTTTGAGAGGATTAAACGGGTTAAGGGAGGTGACCGTCTGCGGAGGACAAAGAGGACTAAAATGAAGTGTTTTGGGAGGTCTAGGGTACCCCTGGGCATGTGCAGAGTACCCTTCCAACAAGGACAGAGCAATGCCAAGCCATGCGCAGATCCCAAGCATCTCCATCTGCGGCATCTGAAGTGCTTTGTGAGGTCCAGAGTGCCCCTGAGCATGTGCAAAGTGCTCTTCCTTCAACTGCCCTCAAGCACAAACCTTGCAGCCAAGGCAATGCCAAGCCAGGCCTCTCTTTACTGCCTATGAAGTGCTTTTGGGAAGGCAAGAGTGCCCCCAAGCATGTGCAGAGTGCTCTTCCTTCAACTGCCCTCAAGCACAAGGCAATGCCAAGGCAAACCGCAAAGCCTTGCAGCCAAGGCAATGCGCCAAGCCAAGCACGGACCCCCCAGGCCTCTCCATGTTGCCCACATGGGAGGTCAAGAGTTGCCCCTGAGCATGTGCAGAGTGCTCTTCCTTCAACTGCCCTCAAGCACAAACCTTGCAGCTAAGGCAATGCCAAGCCAGGCCTCTCTTTGCTGCCTATGATGTCCTTTCGGGAGGGCAAGAGTGCCCCTGAGCATGTGCAGAGTGCCCTTGTTTTCCCCCCTCAACTGCCTTCCAGCAAAGCACAGGGCAATGCCAAGGCAATTGCAAAGCCATCTGTGGAACCCAGGCCTCTCCATATGCGGCATCTGAAGCGCTTTGTGAAGTCTAGAGTGCCCCCTGAGCATGTGCAGAGTGCTCTTCCCTCAACTTGCAGCCTCTCTATGCTGTGGGAGGGCAGGAGTGCCCCTGAGCATATGCAGAGTGCCTTTGTTCCCCCCCCCCCAACTGCCTTCCAGCAGAGGGCAATGCCAAGGCAGTCGAAATGCCAGCCAAGCACAGACCCCAGGCCTCTCCATGCTGTCTATGGGAGGTCAAGAGTGCCCTGAGCATGTACAGAGTGCTCTTCTCTCAAGCCAAGGCAATGCCAAGAAAGGCCTTTCTATGCCGCCTTATGCAGTGCTTTGGCCCCTGAGCATGTGCAGAGCGCACTCGTTTCCGTCAACTGCCTTCCGGCGCGGGGCAATGCCAAGGCAAGCAAGGCAATGCCAAGCCATACGTGGAGCCCAGGCCTCTCCATGCAGCATCTGAGGCGCTTTAGGAGCACAAGAGTGCCCCTGAGCATGCGCAGAGTGCTCTCGTTTCCCTTAAAACTGCCTTCCAGGCACAGGGCGATGCCAACGCAGTTGCAAAGCCTTGCCGCCAAGGCAATGCCAAGCCGTGCCTCTCTATCTGAGGCATCTGGAAGCGCTTTGTGAGGTCCAGAGTGCCCCTGAGCATGTGCAGAGTGCTCTTCCTTCAACTGCCCTCAAGCACAAACCTTGCAGCCAAGGCAATGCCAAGCCAGGCCTCTCTGTGCTGCCTATGCAGTGCTTTTGGGGAAGGCAAGAGTGCCCCTGAGCATGTGCAGAGTGCCCCTTGCTAATTTGCCTCAATTGCCTTAGAGCAGCAGGGCAATGATGCCAAATGGCCAAGCCTTTGCTACCCAAGGCCACCCCCAACCCGCCTCTGGGCCCCTGAGCATGTACAGAGTTTCCCCTCAAAACTACCATCATTTCACCCCCCACAAAAACTACAACTCCCATCATCCCCCACTGCCCGCCTCCCTATTTTCCCTGGCGGAAGGATACAGCATGAGGAGCCGCAGCTCTCGCTCCTTCTGCCGCATTTTCTTCAGGATGCTCAGCAGCCCCATTTCTCTCTCGCGCGCGGAAGGATCTATCTCTCTGACCACGCCCACAACGCCCGGGCCACGCCCACACCCGGAAGACCCTCCGCGAGGGAAGAGGTGGAGCGGGCGCCTCTTTCAGGAAGTGGTGACGTCACGGACCCCAAACGTAGACTCACGAAATTAGAGAAATATAGAAAAAAGCGCAAGGACAGACTTCCGGGTTCCCTTTTCTTCTCCCTCTTAGCAAACTACAAATCCCATGAGCCTCTGCGAGCATTGCAACGTGGTAAACAACAGTGCAAACCTATTTGCTGTTTTTTAAAGGAACTAGTTTCCACCAAAGAGGGACCTGGGGAGGACTCCAAGTCCCATGATGCCTCACTTTGGCTGGGGCTGATGGGAATTGCAAGAAGCCAAAACAACTTTTCCAGGAAGGCTGCATTGCATTTGCATTGCATTGCATTTTACTTTGCATTGCATTGCATTTTGCATTGCATTGCATTTTGCATTGCATTTTACTTTGCATTGCATTGCATTGCATGCAAGTCCTTTGGAGCAAGGCATGCTCTCCTGCCAATCCTTTTGCAAAAAAATATACTTTTTTTGCATGCAATCCAATAGGACCAGAAGCAAACCCTTTTGGATCTGGGGTCATTCAGGTGAGCAGCTAAAACCCTCATTTCATTTTTGCATTGCTGTTTCTGCACACAACTGTATAGGATTGCATGCAAGTCCTTTTGGATCAACTAGCTGGGATAAAATACCCTCTCCCCTTTTGCATTAATTATTTGCACTAACATTTCTGTAGGATTGCAAACCCACAACTGTATAGGATTGGATCTGGGCATCCTCTCCTAGCTGGACTGAAAACCCTGCCTCCCCTTTTATATGGCAGTTTTTATACAGAGGACCCAATAGGATCAGAAGCAAGCCCTTTGGATCAGGGCATCTCCTCCTGTCTGGGCTAAAACCCTATTTCCCCTTTAGAATAGAATATTTATATATTTTCCCTTTTGCATTGCTGTTTTTACACACAACGTAATAGGATCGGAAGCTAGCCCTTTGGATCCGGGCATCTCCTCCTGTCTGGGCTAAAACCCTATTTTTCCCTTTTGCATTGCATTTATTTTTAGGTGCAACTCCATAGGATCCGAAGCAAGCCCTTTGGATCGGGGCATCTTTTCCTATCTGGGCTAAAACCCTATTTTTCCCTTTAGAACAGAATATTTATATATTTTCCCTTTTGCATTGCTACTTTTACACACAATGTAATAGGATCGGAAGCAAACCCTTTGGATCGGGGCATCTCCTCCTGTCTGGGCTAAAACCCTATTTTTCCCTTTTTGCGTTGCATATTTTTAGGTTCAGCTCCATAGGATCGGAAGCAAGCCCTTTGGATCGGGGCATCTATTCCTGTCTGGGCTAAAACCCTATTTCCCCTTTAGAATAGAATATTTATATATTTTCCCTTTTGCATTGCTGTTTTTACACACAACGTAATAGGATCGGAAGCAAACCCTTTGGATCGGGGCATCTTCTCCTGTCTGGGCTAAAACCCTATTTTCCCTTTTGCATTGCATATTTTTAGGTGCAACCCCATAGGATCAGAAGCAAACCCTTTGGACCGGGACATCTATTCCTGTCTGGGCTTAAACCCTATTTCCCTTTTGCGTTGTATATTTTTAGGTGCAGCTCCATAGGATCGGAAGCAAACCCTTTGTATCGGGGCACCCGACTTCTCCGTGCGGCCGCCATCCGCAAGGGAAGCGAACTTGACCCGTGGGCACCGTCCATCCCATCGTCCTGCCTCATTCTCCGGCCTCATGGGAGGCGTCGAAAAGGCCGAGGAAGAGGTGCCAGAAACCCCGAAGCCACTGACCGTAGTGGGCACTTGCGCCAAGATGTGCCCAACGTTGGAGTTCGCCCGTCGGTTGCGCCAGGGCCGCCTCCACCGCCTCGAACTCGGGCCTCCCCCGGAGTGCCGTCCGGAGCCGTCGCGGGCCGTGAAGGAGTATTCCCGCCCGGCCGCCGGCAAGCCTCCTCCATCGCCCGAGGAGTTGCGCCCGCCTGCCACGCTTTTGACCACCGTCCGGCACTTGCTGGCGACCGAGGAAAGCGGCGAGGCGTCGGCGTCCGAGCGCTACGCCTTCGTAGCCGACCGCCTCCGTGCCGTCCGCCTGGACCTCACCCTCCAACGCCTGGCCGGCCAGCCGTGCGCCGTCCCCATCCTGGAACGCGGGCTGGTCTTCCTCCTCCACGCCGGGCACCGTCTTTCCGCCCAGCCGCCGACCCGCTTCGATGCCCACCTGCACCGTGCCCACCTCCAGGAGAGCTTCGCCGCCCTCCGGCGCGCCTATGGCCAGGAGCGAGACGGTGCCCGGCGGGCCTCCGTTACCGAATCCCGTTTCCAAGCGCTTTTCCTGCTCTACAATTTGGGTACCGTGTGGTCCGGGGTTGTGTGGTCTAGTGGTCAGAGCAGGGACGGGGAATGGGAGATCTAGTATACCACAATCTGATGCCACGGCAGCGACATTGGACTCGTTTTTATTTTGGTCACCCGCAATTTATTTATTGGTTAGATGTATACGGGTCGGATCTCCCTGATCCTAAATGCTTGGGGCCAGGACCGTTTGGGATTTTGGATTGTTTTGGAATACCTGCGTACATACACGTTCGTAATGGGACGTCGCGGAGATGGGACCCGAGCGTGAACACAAAATTCATATGTTTCATATACAGTGGTCCCCCGGTTTACGAATACCCCGGCCTACGAAAACCCCGGTCTACGAAAGAGCCGGGGTCGGAAAAACGGCCCCGGTTTACGGAAAAAACCCCGGTTTACGAAAAGAAAGCGGCGGGAAATTCAAATGGTGCTGGGGCTGGTTTAAGGGGCCCCGGTTTATGAAATTTTCGGTTTAAGAAAGGGGTGCTGGAACGAATTGATTTCGTAAACCGGGGGACCACTGTATAGAAATGCAGCCTGAAGGTCATTTTAATGCCACGTTTTAAAATGATTTTGTGCACTGACCCAAAGTTTGCGGTACGTACATTGAAGCGTCAGCAAACAGCGGTGCCACTATCTCGGCCAACCGTGAAAAAAAGGGTTTTGAGCTTCGGGATATTTCAGAATTCAGGATAACTGTATCTTGCTTTTTCTCCAATAAACACACGAAGGTGGCCTTTTCACCAGTTTTATCCTCACAGAGAATAAAGGTGCTAGACCCCATTGATCCTTGACACTTTGGGGAAGTCATGATCTTAAATTAATTTTTAGCTTGCGTTTTATATTGTTGTCATTTTGGTAATTTTTAGCTATGTATAATAATAATAATATATTTTATTTGTATCCTGCCCCTCCCTGTGTTGGAAGCACGTACTGTGTATTTTATGTATGCAATTTTACTGTATCCCACTGGAGAGGCAGGATATAAATAAAACCTATTACTATTATTATTATTATTATTATACCAGTCCTTGGTATCTGCTGGGGTTTGTTTGTAGGATCCTCCGCGGATCCCAAAATCCGTGGATGCAGAAGTCCCATTAAATACAACAGCACAGTAAAATGGTGTCCCTTATATATTATTATTATTATTATTATTATTAATTATTAATTATTATTTTAATTTTATTTATATAGCGCTGTAAGTTTACATGGAATTTGTATTTTTTGGAATATCGGCAATCTGTGGATGCTTGAATCCATGGATAAAAAATCCGTGGATATGGAGGGCCGACCGTATTATTATTAATTATTATTATATTATTAATTAATATATTATTATTATATTATTAATATAATTAATAATATAATTATTAATTATTATTAATATAATTAATAATAATATAATTATTAATTATTATAATTAATTAATATAATATTAATATAATTATTATTATATTATTAATTAATAATAATAATAATATCCATTCTAACCGGATCCTTCTTTTTTTCCCCTTCTCTCTGCCACCCAAACAGGCTCTCCAGAAGCTCTCCGGCAGATCCTCCACCTCCCCAAAAACGTCCGGACGTCCCCCGAACTCGGCGCGGCCTTAGCCATCAACTGGGCCTTCCTGGAGCGCAACTTCGCCCGCTTTTTCCGCCTGGCGCGGGAGCTGCCTTACCTGCCCAGCTGCGCCCTGCACCAACATTTCGCCAACGCCCGCCGAGAAGCCCTCCTCGCCTTCAGCCACGGCTTCAACGCCCGGAACTGTCGGTACCCGTCGTCTCGCCTGGCGCGGCTCTTGGCTTTGGATGACCCGGAGGATGCCGCCAAGTTGTGCCGGGCGCACGGGCTGACCGTCGTGGATGGCGGCGTGGTCTTCCAAAAGGGTTCCTTCAAGGATCCGGCGGCGACGGAGCACCGGACTTCGCGGCTTCTTGTGGACAGCAAAAGAGGGGCAGCCACTTTGCCGGAGTTTGCGGAGAGCGTTTGCAGCTAGCCGGGGCGAAGGATCTCTCCGTTTTGGCGGAGATTTCAATTTTCGCTCCGGGAAACGGGAGACAGTAATTTGCCGGAGCGAAAAGAGATAGGATAGTAAGGTACTGCGGATATTGATCAATAATCAAACAATTGGAAAATGGGTTTCTTCAGTTGGCAAGGAGAATCCCAGCGAGGGAAGAACCTTAACCGTTTGGGGCTTATTCTCTGTGCCACATGGACTCGGTTTGCTTTGCCCAGACTAAACAGCATTTTCCGGAAAGAAAGTGACATTTCTGTGCCTAAAAAATACAGCGGGCCCTTGGTATTTGCTGGTGTTTGGTTTCAAGACCTTCCACGGATATCAAAATCCATGAATGCTCAAATCCCGTTAAATACAATGGAGTATTATTATTATAATTATTACATTATTATAATTATTATTATTTACAGTGGGCCCTTGATATTCACTGGAGCTTGGTTCCAGGACCCACTCCCCATAGATACCAAAATCCATGGATGCTCAAGTCCCGTTAAATACAATGGAATATCATTATTATCATTATCATCATCATTTATTATTATTATTTACCTTGGGACCTTGCTATTCCCTGGAGCTTGGTTCCAGGACCTACACCTCATGAATACCAAAATCTATGGATGTTCAAGTCCCGTTACATACAATACAGTGCAATTCTTCTTCTTCTTATTATTATTATTATTATTGGCTCTTGGTATCTGCTGGGGTTTGGTTCCAAGTTCCTCCATGGATACCAAAAATCCATGGATGCTCAAGTCCCGTTAAATGCAATGGCAGAGTCAAACAGCGTCCCTTAGATAAAATAGCAAAAAAATTGCTTTGGGGAATTGATATTGGAATATTCTCATAGTTGGGTCCATGAATGAAAAATCCCTGAATTTCAAGGGCTCACTATATTTCTCCCCCGTCTGCTTGCTTATCTCCAGGGAAGTATTCCAAGTCTTTTACTCTGAGTCTCAAGGCTGAACCTTACTTCGCTTTTGCACCGTTTCTGTGGCCTTTTTCTCCTTGCCGACCCCGGCTGCAAACCCAAATAAATATTGCATTACCGCTGGGACTCTCTGCCTCGGACTTTTATTAAACAAAACCACTCTAGACTCCGAAATGTTGCTTTTGACTTGAGGTCCCGTTTCGGGTTTGATGGGTTGCAATTTTTGTACGTGCGTGGCTCCAAATCACCTGTTGACTTATGGCAATCTGATGAATTTCTCATAGGATTTTCTATTTTCTATTTTTCATAGTTTTTCCCCTCTGAAATATCCCTTCCAGAACCCGGTGTTTCTTGGCGGTCTCCCATCCAAGGAATAATCGGGGCCGATCCATCTTCGCTTCCGGGATTGGTCAAGGCAACGACAAACTTCGACTTGTTTGTTCTTTTTTGACACCGTTTAGTAAGGTTTGATAAGTTGCCCCAGCACTGCAGAAATAATCCAGTTTGACACCACTTTTAACTGCACTTTTAAGTGCTGCGGGATTCTGGGACTGTCGCGTCGCCAGAGCTTTTTGGGACAAAGGTGGCTAGATGTGTCACAAAAGTACGAAATCCAGGATCCCGTAGCCTTTGAACCATAAAGTCGTGCCGAGCCGCATCGCTTCTGCAGTGCAGATGCAACCTCCGTCTCCATTTTAAGAAGAACCGCAGAGCAAAATGGAAGTATTCAGGGGCTGGTTTTGTCTTTTTAAGACATTTGCAAGGTTTTCGGGGGGTTAAAAACTGGACTGGTATGGGGTTTCAGAGGCCACTGGTGCGGGGTTCGTGGTCGTGCATTGCATCCTGCTGCTTTACCTATTTAATATCGCATTGACATTAAAAGATTGCCCTTCCAGACTTAGCAGGAGTTTACATTTTTGCTCCATCCAAGGACTGACGTTTCCGTCATTTGGGGTTCTCCCAACCATCTCAAGAAGAAGGGGACACCAGGGACGTACCTTGAGAAGCCCCGGACCTGCCCAAAAGCCCAGGATGAGAGTCAGGACTGTGTTTGGAGTGGAACTCCCAGTATCCCCAGTGGCGATGAATGCTGGGAATGGGAGTCCGACAGTATGTGGAAGGTGCCATGATTCCTTCAAGTAATGAGAAGACAGGGCTCAGCAGAAAAGATGGTAAGGCTTGGTATCATAGAATCATAGAGTTGGAAGAGACCCCAAGGGCCATCCAGTCCAACCCCCTTCTGCCATGCAGGAACTCTCCATCAAAGCATCCCTGACAGATGGCCATCCAGCCTCTGTTTAAAGGCCTCCAAGGAAGGAGACTCCACTACGCTCCGAGGGAGTATGTTCCTCTGTCGAACAGCCCTTACTGTCAGGAAGTTCCTCCTAATGTTGAGGTGGAATCTTTTTTCCTGCAGTTTGCATCCATTGTTCCGTGTTCTAGTCTCTGCAGCAGCAGAAAACAAGCTTGCTCCCTCCTCAATATGACATCCCTTCAAATATTTAAACAGGGCTATCATATCACCTCTTAACCTTCTCTTCTCCAGGCTAAACATCCCCAGCTCCCTAAGGCGTTCTTCATAGGGCAAGGTTTCCAGACCCTTCACCATCTTAGTTGCCCTCCTTTGGACATGCTCGTTTCTCCACATCTTTTTTGAAATGTGGTGCCCAGAACTGGACACAGTATTCCAGGTGGGGCCTGACCAAAGCAGAAGAGAGCGGCACTATGACTTCCCTTGATCTAGACACTATACTTCTATTGATGCAGCCTAGAATAGCATTGGCCTTTTTAGTTGCCGCATCGCACTGTTGATTCAGGTTCAACTTATGGTCTACTTGGACTCCTAGATCCCTTTCACATATAAATCTCATTCAGCCAGGTGTCCCTCATTTTATATGCATTTCATTTTGCACCCTAAAGTGCAGTACCTTACATTTCTCCGCATTGAATTTCATTTTGTTAGCACTGGCCCAGCTTTCTAGTCTATTCAGGTCACTTTGAATTCTGATCCTGTCTTCTGGAGTATTGGCTACTGCTCCTAATTTGGTGTCATCTGCAAATTTGATAAGTATGCCCCCAATTCTGTTATCTAAGTCATTGATAAAGATGTTGAACAGCATTGGGCCCAGGACAGAACCCTGTGGGACCCCACTGGTCACTTCTCTCCAGGATGAAAAGGAGCCATTGTTGGTATGGTTGAAAGCCGATGGGGGAAAATTATGAGGAGTTACCTGATGTATTTGAATGAGTGGGTTTCATTATGATTATTTTTTCAGAAAAAGGGAGGCACAGTTGTCCTGACTTGGTAAGACCTGGGCAGGGCTGTTGGTAACAAGGGGACCGACCTCTCTTATTCCCAGGGTCTCCATAAGTTGAAGTCCCTGGCATTCAACAACGGCATGACTTTGCAAGACCTGGGCAGAATTGTTAGTAACAAGGTGGTTTCTCATTCTTAGGGTCTCCATAAATTGGAGCCACTGGCATTCAACCATGGCATAACTTTGCAAGACCTGGGCACAGCTGTTGGTAACAAGGTGGCCTCTCATTCATAGGGTCTCCATAAGTTGAAGTCCCTGGCGTTCAACAGTGGCACAACTTTGCAAGACCCGAGTTGGGTTGCTGGCAACGAAGTGACTTGGAGAGTCTCTTATTCATAGGGTCTCCATAAGTCGAAGTCAGGGGCAGTCAAATAGTGACAACGCACGGTTCCCATCTTGCCCAAACACAACTGGTTCCATCTCCGTTAATACCGGATGTCGCTCCGGAGACCCATAGCGGTCTATAGGGATCTATGGAAAGATATATAGATCTACCCAAGGAATTGTCCCGATTTGTCAAATAACAATTTGACAAATATAAGTCGACTTCATGTATAAGTCGAGGGCAAGTTTTGGGGCCAAAATTATGGATTTTGCTATGATCCACGGATATAAGTCAAGGGCAAAATTTAGGGACGTATAGCAAAGGATCTAAAGGATGGATCAAAGCAACACAATGCCAAAGAACGTACAAAAGTCCCGCAAACACAACTCTTTGTGCTCACTCTTAAGAATTCCCATATTATACTCTTCCTTTTCACCAGGAGATGGTTCCTTCTTTTAAATAAGAGTTAAGATATTATACTTAAAATGGACCCATGGATAAGTCGAATCGGGTTTTTTTGGGTCTATTTTATGACCTAAATTTCTAGACTTTGTATTATACAGTACATAAAAAAATTTAATGGGGATTGGTCTGGGATTTCAAGCAAAGAAAGCAAAAAGGACCAGCGGGTCAAAAGGTTAATAAACAGTTTATTTTGCATTTTACAAGATCGTTCTCCATACATTCTCAATTAATTTGCCCTTAAAGTGCTGAAAGAATATTATTCTTTTTCCCCTCCTTTTGTTGGATTTGTTTGAAATCGAGATAAAAGGATTTGTTAACAAATTTGCATCTGTGGGGCAGAAGGGAATAAAATAGCCGTATTCGGGGGGGAAATACTCCAAAACTCGGAAAACTCCCATCTTATTATACAAAAAAATAATAATAACCAATATATGGAGGCAACTAAGATCGTGTCTTTTCACCAAATGAAACTTAAATTAAGCGGCGAGTGTGTTATTTTAAATATACATGTTGTCTATCCGTTACCGAATAATATAAAATTTATCGGAATTTTTGTGAGTTTCCAAACGGGACACGTCTCGGTTGCGTCTATATATTTTTACAGTGTTTTTCCTCTCTTTTTTAATAGATCCAATTATAACAATGTTAATACACCCCCCTTTATTTGCAGATAATAGCAAAGAAGAAAAAATTAAGCAAAACAGACACATTTCCGTAAATCGACACTGAAGGTATTCAGCGAAATGCGGAGGAAAGAAAAGATATGTTTTTAAAAAGCTAGCCGTAAGTAAACGTTTAAGCTCTCAGCGTTACCAAGCGCAAAACCCAAAGCCCGAACACAAAAGTTTTACCCCCCAAAAAACACAAATTCATTTCCAGGAACTGTACACCCATCTTTCTTAAATGGCACAGCTTTAAATATCACATAATTCCAGACTTTTTAAAAAAACGTTTCTCTTTCCCTCCGTAAGAAAAGAGCAATTCTCGTTCAGAAATAACCCCCGGCACAAACGAGAACGGATTGAATTCGAACCAAGAACAGATTAACCAAAACCGAACCACGTTTATCTTGAATTCAAACCAAGAACAGATTAACCGAACTAGTTTTTTTTTTCTGACGTGTGTGTTTGTGTGTTTACTGCTGCTTTTATCAAGAATTTAAAAATAATAATAATTGGCACATTTCACAGTTTCGCAACCGCAATGTATTCTTGGAAGCAGGACAGTTTATTCTGAGATATGGTTTTTAATTATTGTTAATAATAGTAATAATAATCGGGCTTTTCCTAGAGAAGAATTGCTCGGGGCTCTTGAGAAACTCCTTATCAGTTCTGCCCTATTATCTTCGGAAGATAAATGTCGGTGGACACCTCCTTGATCACAGTTAAAAACAGTATTTTAATATATATTTTTAAAATTTTTATTTTCAGTTAAGGCCTACCGTTTCACCTGGTTTTTTTTAAATGTTTATTGCTGAGCTAAGAAATTTATATACACACACAAGAGGGGGAAAGGAGAGATGTAGAGAGAGATATATATATACACAGAGACCATATGTACATGAGAATTCCCCGTTTTACTCTTTCTTCTTGGCCACCGTTAGCTCGACCGCCGGCATCCGGAAACCGGCTTTCGTCCCGCTGTCGTTACTCGACGAAGAGGACAGCCGGGACTTTTTCGACGCCGCCGAGGCGCCGCTGCCTTGCGTCTTCCCTGCCTCGTCGTCACTTCCCGTCACCTCGTACGAACCTTTACTTTTTGACCCGATGCCCCCAAAGGTGCCAAATTTCAGTTTGGCGTGCTTGCCTTTGTCCCCCCCTTCGTGCTCCAGCGTGCCGGTCGGCGTCGAATGCGACGAGTGTTCGTCGCTAAAGGACGACGACCGGTGGCGGGATTTTTTGGTTTTGAAGAAGGAGAACTTCCCCTTTGGAGAGGCCGACCCTTCTCCGACTTCCACATCCCCTTCCAAGGAACCTAAACTTGCCTTGAGCTCTCCTTCCCCCCCAGAAACCGAAGCCGAGGCCTCGGGGGAACCCACACCGCCCTTGACCTTAGGTTTGGAGAAAGCAAACTTGGGCATTTTGATTTTAGATTTCTTCAGCTTCAGATCGGGCTCTTCCAGTTCGATGTTCGCGGCCCCGGCGTGGAGGCTCGCCGTCGGCGCTTGGGGAAACTCGACGTCGACGCCAACCTCCCTGCCTGTTAGCTCCTGCCCCGAAACCACAAATTTGGGTATCTTCATCTTGGGGAATGACACTTTTCCAGAAGGGCTTTCTAAATGGCCTTGTGGAAGACTGACCCCGACGGAAGGACCTTTGATATCCACCCCTCCCTTTGGTCCAGAAAACCGGAGATCTCCTGCCCCTTGGATGCCAGCGCTGAGCTCAGGAGCGTGGACATCTCCTTTGACCTTAGGCCCTTTCAAGTTGACGTCAAAGTCCGGTCCGGAAACTTTGGGGCCTGAAACGTTGAGCGAAGGCCCTCTCAAGCTGATGTCGGGAGCTTCGGCGTCCAAGCCCATGCCGGACATCTTCACCCCTGGCGCGCCCACTTTCACGTCGCCGGCCACATGAGCGTCGCCTTTCCAACTTGGTCCTTTCACGTTCAAATCAAAGTCTGGGGCAGATATGCTAGGCCCTTTGAGATCGACGTCAGGCCCTTTGATCTGCGGTCCTGAAATGCTCACCCCTCCGTCGCCTTGAGGGCCGGAGATGCCGAACTGGGGGAGCTTCATGCAAGGAATTTTAATCCCGACTCCAGAACCACCTTCCAAGTTCACTTTGGGCGCCTCGACAGACACTTTGGGGGATGTGACGCCGCCAGAAATGCCGAGATCCCCTTTAATCTTTGGTCCTTTGAGATTCACATCAAAATCGGGTGCGGAGACGTTTCCTCCAGAGGTCATTTTCACAGCCGGACCCTTGAGGTCTAGATCTGGAGCGCTCACGTTGACATCTAAACCTGGGGACTTTGGCATGTTAAGTTTCCCTTCGAAGCCACCAACGTCGACATCCGGCAGGCCAAAGCCCATCTTTGGACCTTTCGCATCCCCAGAAAGACTCAAGTCTCCTCCTAATTTTGGTCCTTTCAAGCTTACGTCAACGGCTGGGAGGCTCATACCTCCTTCGATACTCGGGGCGGAAACATCGATGTCTGCGGAAGGCATTTGCCCTTGAAGGTTCACGTCAGGCCCTTCCAACTTCACGCCTGGCTTCCCAATCTTTGGCAAGCCAAATTTGGGGAATTTTAGTTTCCCTTCTGGGCCATGCAGTTCACCTTTGGGAAGCTCAACGTCACCTTTGATTTTTGGTCCTTTCAAGTTAACGTCCAGGTCAGGGGCCGAGAGAGAAGGAGCGGATACGTCGACGGAGGGACCTTTCAGGCTGATGTCTGGAGCGCTAACGTTTGCATCAAGGCCAGGCATCCGAAGATCTCCTTCCAATTTGGGACCGGCCAGGTCGACGTTTCCGCTGGAGAGGTTTAACTTTGGCTTCTTCAGGTGGATGTCAGGAGCGCCGATGTTGACATCAGGGAGGCTGGCGCTTCCGCTGGGAACCGTAATGTCAAGACCGGGCGACTTGATAGTTGGAGACGAAACGTCTATGCCGGGCGCCTTGATTTCCCCTTCCACTTTGGGCAGCGAAGCGTCGGCCTTGAACATGGGCGACTTGATATCAAACTCCACATCCGGAAAAGAGAGTTTCCCAAACATAGATTTCCCCTTTGGCGATTTGATGTTCACGTCCCCCTTCAGGGTTGCCGGAGGGACGGAAACGCTTCCTTCCAAATCGGGGGACTTCACGTTCACGTCCACCTCTCCGCCGACATCCAGCCCGGCCTTTTTGCCTTTCATCTTAGGCCCGCTCATGTGGATTTTGGGCATTTTAAATTTGCTTTTTTTCCCTTTGCCAGAAATGGCGAGGTCTGGGGACTCGACGTTCAGTTCGCCTTCCGGAAGGGAGACGTCCAGAGCGGGAGATTTCACATCTGCTTTAGGGCTTTTTGCTCCAAACCCAAATTTCGGCATCTTAAATTTCGGGAGCTTGACATTTCCCTCCGGCCCTTCGAGGTTCACATCTGGACATTCCAAGTCGATATCTGGACCTTTGGCTTCAATCCCCGGCCCTTGGATGTCAATCCCTGGACCTTTTAAGTTGCCTTCTATTTTGGGGACGGAGACGTCAAGTTCGCCTTTCGCCTTGGGTCCTTTTAGATTCAAATCAATCTCCGGCATGGAGATTTTAGGTGTCTTGAAATGCATTTCAGGCATTTTGACCTTAGGGCCCTTTAGATGTCCTTCTGGGCCTTCAATGTCCAAGCCGGGTGCTTCGACGTTGACTTTGGGGCCCGATAACTCCAGGTCTCCTTTGGGTAGATTTACATCTACGCTAGGTCCTTCTCCTTTGAACCCAGGCATGCCGAATTTGGGTAGCTTCATCTTGGGGAACTTCACCTTTCCCTCTGGGCCGTGAATATCAACTTCTGGAGCATCGATGTCCAACTTTGGGCCTTTGAGGTCAACTTCGGGACCTTTCAAATCTCCTTCCAGTTTTGGTCCGGAAATGTTCCAGTCGCCTTTTATCTGAGGTCCTTTCAGATTGAGATCCACATCCGGCATAGAGATTTTGGGCGCTTTCATGTGCATTTCTGGCATCTTGAATCTGGGACCTTTCCATTTGCCGTCCGGACCTTCCAGCTCAACATCTGGCACATCTACATCTAATTTCGGACCTCTGATATCGACGTCAGGACCCTTCAGGTCGCCTTCCAACTTTGGCATGGACACATCCACGTCTCCTTTCACTTTGGGGCCTTTCAGGTTCAAGTCAAAATCGGGCATTGAAATTTTGGGAGTCTTAAAATGCATGTCGGGCATCTTAAACTTCGGTCCTTTGAGTTTTCCTTCAGGACATTCCAGCTCAACATCAGGAACCTCAACATCTAGTTTGGGGCCCTTTATATCGAAGTCTGGACCTTTCAGGTCGCCCTCGATCTTAGGGGCAGATACATCCAGGTCAACATCTCCCTTAAGTTTTGGACCCTTCAAGTTGAAGTCAACATCTGGCATGGATATTTTTGGAGCTTTGATGTTCATTTCAGGCATTTTAAACTTCGGTCCTTTCAATTTTCCATCTGGCCCCTCAATATCAAGATCGGGAGCATCTATCTGAGGACCCTTGATGTCAATTTCAGGACCTCTCAGGTCCCCTTCTATCTTTGGCATGGAGACATCCACGTCACCTTTAACTTTAGGTCCTTTCAGGTTGAAGTCCACATCTGGCATGGAGATTTTAGGCGTCTTGAAATGCATATCCGGCATCTTAAATTTAGGACCTTTCAGCTTGGCATCTGGACCTTCAAGCTCAACATCTGGAACATCTACATCAAGTTTTGGACCTTTGATGTCAATGTCGGGACCTTTCAAATCACCTTCCAATTTCGGCACAGAGACATCAACATCCCCTTTTATTTTGGGACCCTTCAGGTTCAAGTCCAAGTCTGGCATGGAGATTTTGGGTGTCTTGAAATGCATATCTGGCATCTTAAACCTAGGACCTTTCAACTTTGCATCAGGACCTTCGAGCTCAACATCTGGAACATCAACATCTAGCTTCGGTCCTTTGATGTCAACATCAGGACCCTTCAGGTCACCTTCAAATTTTGGCACAGAGACGTCTAGATCCCCTTTCACTTTGGGGCCTTTCAGGTTCAAGTCAAAGTCTGGCATGGAAATTTTGGGTGTCTTGAAATGCATATCGGGCATCTTAAATTTAGGACCTTTCAGCTTTGCATCTGGACCTTCAAGATCAACATCTGGAACATCAACATCTAGCTTTGGTCCTTTGATGTCAACGTCGGGACCCTTCAGGTCACCTTCCAGCTTCGGCACAGAGACATCAACATCCCCTTTCACTTTGGGGCCTTTCAGGTTCAAGTCAAAGTCTGGCATGGAAATTTTGGGCGTCTTGAAGTGCATGTCAGGCATCTTAAATTTCGGGCCCTTCCACTTTCCATCGGGACCCTCAATCTCAACGTTAGGTGCATCGATGTCCAGTTTGGGACCCTTGATATCCACATCTGGGCCTTCCAGCTTTGGAACTGAAACGTCAACATCTCCCTTCAGTTTAGGGCCTTTCAAATTCAAATCCACATCTGGCATGGAGATTTTAGGTGCTTTGATATTCATTTCAGGCATTTTAAACTTAGGACCTTTCCATTTTCCTTCTGGACCTTCAACATCCAAGCTTGGTGCTTCAAAGTCTACTTTTGGAAGAGAAACATCAAGGTCTGCTTTGGGGAGGCTTAGGTCCACATCTGGGCCTTCTGCTTTGAAGCTGGGCATTCCGAATTTGGGCATCTTGAACTTCGGCATCTTCAGTTTTCCTTCTGGTCCATGAAGGTCAACATCTGGAGCGTCGATATCCAGCTTGGGACCTTTGATGTCGATTTCGGGTCCTTTCAAGTCACCTTCAAGCTTGGGAGCTGAAACATCCAGGTCTCCCTTGAGTTTGGGGCCTTTCAGGTTGAAGTCCACATCTGGCATGGAGATTTTGGGTGTCTTGAAATGCATATCTGGCATCTTAAACCTAGGACCTTTCAGCTTGGCATCTGGACCTTCCAGCTCAACATCTGGAACATCAACATCTAACTTCGGTCCTTTGATGTCAACGTCGGGACCCTTCAGGTCACCTTCCAGCTTCGGCACAGAGACGTCTAGGTCCCCTTTCACTTTGGGGCCTTTCAGATTCAAGTCAAAGTCTGGCATGGAAATTTTAGGTGTTTTGAAGTGCATTTCAGGCATCTTAAACTTCGGGCCCTTCCACTTTCCATCGGGACCCTCAATCTCAACGTCAGGTGCATCGATGTCCAGTTTGGGACCCTTGATATCCACATCTGGGCCTCTGAGGTCACCTTCCAGCTTTGGAACGGAAACGTCAACATCTCCTTTTAGTTTAGGGCCTTTCAAATTCAAATCGACATCTGGCATGGAAATCTTGGGAGCCTTGATGTTCATTTCGGGCATCTTAAACTTCGGCCCTTTCAGTTTTCCTTCTGGACCTTCTATGTCTAAACTGGGTGCCTCAAGGTCTACTTTTGGAAGAGAAACATCAAGGTCTGCTTTGGGGAGGCTTAGATCCACATCTGGGCCTTCTCCTTTGAAGCTGGGCATCCCGAATTTTGGCATTTTGAACTTTGGCATCTTAAGTTTTCCTTCTGGCCCATGAAGGTCAACATCTGGAGCCTCGATATCCAGCTTGGGACCTTTGATGTCAATTTCTGGACCTTTCAAGTCACCTTCAAGCTTGGGAGCGGAAACATCTAGGTCTCCCTTCAGTTTGGGGCCTTTCAGGTTGAAGTCCACATCTGGCATGGAGATTTTGGGTGTCTTGAAATGCATATCTGGCATCTTAAATTTAGGACCTTTCAGCTTGGCATCTGGACCTTCCAGCTCAACATCTGGAACATCAACATCAAGTTTTGGACCTTTGATGTCAACGTCGGGACCTTTCAAATCACCTTCCAATTTCGGCACAGAGACATCAACATCCCCTTTTATTTTGGGACCCTTCAGGTTCAAGTCCAAGTCTGGCATGGAGATTTTGGGCGTTTTGAAATGCATTTCGGGCATCTTAAACTTCGGGCCTTTCAGTTTCCCGTCTGGCCCTTCTATGTCAACGTCGGGAACGTCTATGTCCAGTTTGGGTCCTTTGATGTCTACTTCTGGACCTTTCAGGTCACCTTCCAGTTTCGGAATCGAAACATCTACATCCCCCTTCACTTTGGGGCCTTTGAGGTTCATGTCCACATCTGGCATGGAGATTTTCGGAGTTTTAAAATGTAAGTCTGGCATCTTAAACTTCGGACCTTTCAGCTTTCCTTCCGGGCCTTCAATGTCAACATCCGGGAGGCTGACATCTAGTTTCGGACCCTTGATATCCACATCTGGGCCTTTCAAATCTCCTTCCAAGCTTGGCGAAGAGACATCTAGGTCTCCTTTCAGTTTCGGCGCTTTCAGGTTTAATTCCACGTCTGGCATTGAAACTTTGGGGGACGAAATGTTCAAGGAAGGCATTTTAAACTTAGGACCTTTCACTTTGCCTTGCAAGTCGACGTCCGGGCCCTGGACGTCAACCTTCGGACCCGAAACGTCAATGTCTGGTTTCTTAAGCTTCACGTCAACTTCTGGGGTGTGAACTTTGGGGCCAGAAAAATTGAATTTGGGAAGTTTAAATCTTGATTTCTTTGGCTTCGCTTCGATATCTATTTTGGGCACCTCCAGGTCGACGTCTGGCCCTTTGAGCTCAACGTTGGGACCTTTAATGTCACCTTCTATGTCCCCTTTTAATTTGGGGCCTCTCAAGTTCAGGTCTATATCGGGCATTGAGATTTTGGGGACATTAAAATGCATTTCAGGTTTCTTAAACTTGGGACCTTTCAATTTGCCTTCCGGGCCTTCGATTTCTAAATCCGGCGTTTCAATGTCCAGTTTGGGTCCGGAGATATCAACGTCTCCTTTGGGCAAGTTCACGTCCACCGAAGGGCCTTCCGCTTTGAAGCCTGGCATGCCGAATTTGGGCATTTTAAATTTGGGGAGCTTGAGCTTGGCCTCCGGACCGTGCAAGTCGACATCCGGTGCGTCAACGTCCAACTTGGGCCCTTTGATATCAACGTCCGGTCCTTTCAATTCACCTTCAACCTTGGGTAACGAAACATCTACATCTCCTTTCAGCTTCGGACCTTTCAAGTTCAAGTCAATATCTGGCATGGAGATCTTCGGTGTCTTGATGTGCATTTCGGGCATCTTAAACTTCGGGCCTTTAATTTTGCCTTCCGGGCCTTCGAGGTCTAACTCGGGGCCTTCGACGTCCACTTTTGGAGCGGATAGGTCAAGATCTGCCTTTGGGAGGTTGACATCCAGATCAGGACCTTCGCCTTTGAAGCCAGGCATGCCGAATTTGGGCATTTTAAATTTGGGGAGCTTGAGCTTGGCCTCCGGACCATGCAAGTCGACATCCGGTGCGTCGACGTCCAACTTGGGGCCTTTGATGTCAATGTCGGGACCTTCTACTTTGGGCAGCGAAACATCCACATCTCCTTTCCAATTGGGGCCTTTCAAGTTAAAATCAATGTCCGGCATGGAAATCTTTGGTGCTTTGATATCCGGCATTTTGAATTTAGGGCCTTTCCACTTCGCTTCCGGACCTTCAAGCTCGACATCTGGAAGGTCTACGTCTAGCTTCGGTCCTTGGATGTCAACGTCGGGAGCCTTCAAATCGCCTTCCAGCTTCGGCACTGAAACATCGAGATCGCCTTTGGCTTTGGGACCTTTCAGATTCAAATCGAAGTCCGGCATGGAAATTTTGGGCGTTTTGAAATGCATATCGGGCATCTTAAACCTCGGGCCTTTCAGTTTCCCGTCGGGACCTTCGATCTCAACGTCGGGTGCGTCGATGTCCAGTTTAGGACCCTTGATATCAATATCGGGGCCTTTGAGGTCGCCTTCCAGCTTTGGAACGGAGACATCAACGTCTCCCTTCAGTTTGGGGCCTTTCAAATTCAGATCCACGTCTGGCATGGAGATTTTGGGGGCCTTGATGTGCATTTCGGGCATCTTAAACTTCGGACCTTTAACCTTCCCCTCTGGACCCTCTAAACTGACGTCAGGAGCATCAATATCTAATTTGGGACCTTTTATATCACCCTCTAATTTTGGCACAGAAACATCCACATCCCCCTTCAGTTTAGGACCTTTCAAGTTCAGGTCGAAATCAGGCATGGAAATTTTGGGTGCTTTGATGTTCATTTCGGGCATCTTAAATCTAGGACCCTTCCATTTCCCATCGGGGCCTTCGATCTCGACATCAGGGGCATCGACGTCGATTTTGGGACCCTTGATATCGAGATCCGGGCCTTTCAAGTCTCCCTCTACTTTTGGCACAGACACATCAGCGTCGCCTTTAACCTTGGGGCCTCTCCAATTCAAATCGATGTCGGGCATAGAAATTTTAGGAACGTTAAAATGCATTTCGGGCATCTTGAACCTGGGGCCCCTGACTTTTCCTTCGGGCCCTTCAATCTCTACATCGGGAACATCGACGTCAAGTTTGGGGCCCTTGATGTCGACATCTGGGCCTTTCAGGTCACCTTCCAACTTTGGAACGGACACGTCCACATCTCCCTTCACTTTGGGTCCCTTCAGGCTGAGGTCGAAATCAGGCATAGATATTTTGGGAGCTTTGATATTCATTTCCGGCATTTTGAACCTAGGACCCTTCAGTTTCCCTTCGGGACCTTCCAGATCAACATCAGGAAGGTCAACGTCCAACTTGGGCCCTTTGATGTCCACTTCCGGTCCTTTCAAGTCACCTTCTACTTTTGGCACAGACACATCCAGGTCGCCTTTCAGCTTGGGACCCCTTAGGTTCAAATCAATGTCAGGCATGGAAATTTTAGGTGCTTTGATGTGCATTTCGGGCAACTTAAACTTAGGGCCCTTCCACTTTCCTTCTGGGCCTTCAAGCTCAACATCCGGAACATCTACATCTAGCTTTGGTCCTTTGATATCAAGATCAGGGCCTTTCAGGTCACCTTCTAGCTTTGGCAGAGAAACGTCTACATCCCCTTCCAGTTTGGGACCTTTCAGATTGACGTCAAAGTCTGCTTTGGGGAGGCTAAGATCCACATCTGGGCCTTCTCCTTTGAAGCTGGGCATTCCGAATTTGGGCATCTTGAACTTCGGCATCTTCAGTTTTCCTTCTGGCCCATGAAGGTCAACATCTGGAGCGTCGATGTCCAGCTTGGGACCTTTGATGTCGATTTCGGGTCCTTTCAAGTCACCTTCTAGCTTGGGAGCGGAAACATCCAGGTCTCCCTTGAGTTTGGGGCCTTTCAGGTTGAAGTCCACATCTGGCATGGAGATTTTGGGTGTCTTGAAATGCATATCTGGCATTTTAAACCTAGGGCCTTTCAGCTTGGCATCTGGACCTTCCAGCTCAACATCTGGAATATCTACATCAAGTTTTGGACCTTTGATGTCAACGTCGGGACCCTTCAGGTCACCTTCCAGCTTCGGCACAGAGACATCAACATCCCCTTTCACTTTGGGACCTTTCAGATTCAAGTCCAAGTCTGGCATGGAAATTTTAGGTGTTTTGAAGTGCATCTCGGGCATCTTAAACTTCGGGCCCTTCCACTTTCCATCGGGACCCTCAATCTCAACGTCAGGTGCATCGATGTCCAGTTTAGGACCCTTGATATCCACATCTGGGCCTTTGAGGTCACCTTCCAGCTTTGGAACTGAAACGTCAACGTCTCCCTTCAGTTTTGGGCCTCTCAAATTCAAATCCACATCTGGCATGGAGATTTTGGGAGCCTTGATGTGCATTTCGGGCATCTTAAACTTTGGCCCTTTCAGTTTTCCTTCGGGACCTTCTATGTCTAAACTCGGTGCTTCGACGTCCACTTTAGGAACAGAAACATCCAGGTCTGCTTTGGGCAGGTTGACATCCACATCAGGACCTTCCGCCTTGAAGCTGGGCATCCCGAATTTGGGCATCTTGAATTTGGGCATTTTCAGCTTCCCTTCAGGGCCGTGCAACTCAACATCTGGGGCATCAATGTCCACTTTGGGGCCTTTGATATCAATGTCTGGTCCTTTCAAGTCGCCTTCTAGTTTGGGGACCGAAACATCTACGTCACCTTTGAGTTTGGGTCCTTTAAAGTTTAGATCAACGTCTGGCATGGAAATTTTGGGAGCCTTTATGTGCATTTCGGGCATCTTAAACTTTGGACTCTTCCACTTTCCTTCGGGGCCTTCAATGTCAACATCAGGAACATCGATATCCATCTTCGGACCCTTGACATTGATGTCCGGTGCCTTCAGGTCGCCTTCCAGCTTTGGAACAGAAACATCAACATCTCCCTTCAACTTAGGGCCTTTCAGATTCAAATCAACATCTGGCATGGAAATTTTGGGTGTTTTGAAGTGCATGTCGGGCATCTTAAACTTCGGGCCTTTCAGTTTTCCTTCTGGACCTTCTATGTCTACACTTGGTGCTTCAACATCAACCTTAGGAACCGAAACATCGAGGTCTGCTTTGGGAAGGTTGACGTCCACATCTGGGCCTTCTGCTCTGAATCCAGGCATCCCAAATTTAGGCATTTTGAATTTTGGCATCTTGAGTTTCCCTTCGGGGCCGTGAAGCTCAACATCCGGAGCATCGACGTCCAATTTGGGCCCTTTGATATCCACATCTGGACCTTTCAATTCCCCTTCTACTTTTGGAAGAGAAACATCAACGTCTCCTTTCAGTTTAGGGCCCTTCAGGTTCAAATCAATATCTGGCATGGAAATCTTTGGTCCTTTCAAGTGCATTTCCGGCATTTTAAACCTGGGTCCCTTCAGTTTTCCTTCCGGGCCTTCTATGTTAACGTCGGGTGCTTCAATGTCCAGTTTGGGCCCCTTGATATCAGCGTCGAGGTTTGGCACGGTGACGTCCATCTCTCCTCTCGATCCCGGGCCTTTAAGGTGCAAGTCAACATCAGGCATGGAAATCTTAGGTGCTTTGATATTCAGTTTTGGCATCTTGAATTTTGGACCTTTAATTTTCCCTTCAGGGCCCTCGAGATCGATATCCGGAGCGTCGATGTCTATCTTTGGACCAGCGATGTCAATATCTCCTTTCGGCAAGCTCAGGTCTACATCAGGGCCTTCCAGTTTGGGGCCCGAGACGCTAAAATGTGGCATCTTCAGTTTTGGCATCTTCAGTTTCCCCTCACCGTGAAGATCGACATCAGGGCCACTCAAATCCACCGAAGGACCCTTGAGATCAAGGCTGGGACCTTTCAGTTCTCCTTCCAGTTTGGGGATGGAAGCATCAACATCTCCTTTCAGCTTGGGTCCTTTCAAATTCAAGTCGATTTCTGGCATGGAGATTTTGGGCGTCTTAAAATGCATTTCGGGCATTTTAAACTTCGGGCCGGTCAGTTTTCCCTCTGGACCTTCCACGTCTACACTTGGCATGTCAATATCCAGGTCTCCTTTGGGAAGGCTCACGTCAACGTCGGGGCCTTCCCCTTTGAAGCCAGGCATCCCAAACTTGGGCAGCTTCATCTTGGGCATCTTCAGCTTGGCATCGGGGCCTTCGAGGTCCACGTCGGGGAGATCCACATCGAGTTTGGGGCCCCGGACATCAACGCTGGGTCCTTTCAAGTCGCCCTCAATCGTTGGGACGGTTACGTCCATTTCTCCTTTCATTTTGGGGACTTTGAGATCCAGGTCGACGTCCGGCATGGAGAGTTTCGGGGCTTTGATATTCAGTTTGGGCATTTTGAATTTGGGGCCTTTGATTTTGCCTTCGGGCCCCTCCAGTTCCACATCTGGGACGTCGACGTCCAATTTAGGAGCCTCGATGTCCACGTGAGGCCCTTTGAGTTCTCCTTCTAGCTTTGGCCCGGAAATATCGACGTCCCCTTTCCATTTCGGCCCTTTCAGATTCAAATCAACATCCGCCATGGAGATCTTGGGAGCCTTGATGTGCATTTCCGGCATCTTAAACCTCGGCCCTTTCAGCTTTCCTTCTGGGCCTTCAATGTCCAAACTTGGGGCTTCCACGTCTACTTGGGGAACAGAAACATCCACGTCGGGCTTTGCGAGGTTTACGTCGACCTCCGGACCTTCCGCTTTGAAGCCGGGCATCCCGAACTTGGGCATTTTGAATTTGGGCATCTTCAGTTTTCCTTCCGGGCCGTGAAGATCAACGTCCGGTACTTCAACATCCAAACTGGGTCCTTTGAGGTCAACTTCAGGACCTTTCAAACCACCTTTGGGAATGGAAACGTCCACATCTCCCTTGACTTTGGGGCCTTTCAGGTTCAGATCTATGTCTGGCATGGATATTTTAGGGGTTTTCACATGCATCTCCGGCATCTTGAATTTGGGACCTTTAATTTTGGCCTCGGGCCCTTCAATGTCCAGCCCGGGAGTATCAATGTCTACTTTGGGACCTGAAATATTAATGTCGCCCTTTGGAAGACTGACGTCCACGTCGGGCGCTTCTCCTTTGAAACCTGGCATTCCGAATTTGGGCATTTTGAATTTGGGCATTTTCAGTTTCCCTTCAGGGCCCTGAAGTTCAACGTCCGGCACGTCGACGTCCAATTTCGGTCCCTCGATATCAATCCCGGGACCTCTCAAGCCACCTTCTACTTTGGGCACGGAAACATCCAGGTCTCCTTTCACTTTGGGCCCTTTTAAGTTCAAGTCGATATCCGGCATGGAAATTTTGGGGGTTTTCATGTGCATTTCAGGCATCTTGAACCTGGGGCCTTTAATCTTGCCTTCTGGTCCTTCGATGTCCAATCCCGGCCCTTCGATGTCTACTTTGGGAGCTGAGACATCGATGCTGCCTTTTGGAAGACTGACATCCACATCAGGGACTTCACCTTTCACTCCAAATTTAGGTAATTTCATTTTCGGCATCTTGAGTTCAGGTCCGTGAAGTTCAACATCCGGTGCACCGAGGTCCAGTTGGGGGCCTTTGATATCCACAGCTGGGCCTTTCAATTCTCCTTCCATTTTTGGAAGGGAAACACCCATATCTCCTTTGATTTTAGGACCTTTCAAGTTCAGATCAATATCTGGTATAGATATTTGAGGGGTCTTGACATGCATTTCGGGCATCTTGACCTGGGGGCCTTTCAGTTGTCCCCCGGGACCTTTGATGCCCAAACTGGGACCTTCAACGTCCACCTTGGGGGCTGAAATGTCGACGCTGCCTTTTGGAAGACTGACATCCACATCGGGGACTTCACCTTTCATTCCGAATTTGGGTAATTTCATTTTGGGCATTTTGAGTTCGGGTCCATGAAGCTCGACATCTGGGGCGCTCACGTCCACGGTGGGACCTTTGATACCAACATCAGGCCCTTTTAACTGTCCTCCCACTTTCGGCATGGAAACATCCACATCTCCTTTGATTTTAGGGCCCTTCAAGTTGAGGTCAATGTCTGGGATTGAGATTTGTGGGGTCTTCATTTGAGGCCCTTTCAGTTGTCCACCTGGGCCTTTGATCCCAAAGCTGGGGGCAGCTATGTCCAGTTGAGGGCCTTTAATATCGACCTGGGGACCCTTGAGTCCACCTTCCACCTTTGGCACAGAAATGTCCACATCGCCTTTGAGTTTTGGGCCTTTCAGGTTCAAGTCAATATCTGGGGTTGAGATTTTGGGCCCTTCGATATCCAACCCAGGTCCTTCCACGGCTACTTTTGGACCTGATATGTCGACGCTGCCTTTCGGAAGGCCGACGTCCAACTCGGGGGCTTTGAAGCCTGGCATGCTGAATTTGGGCATTTTCAGCTTGGGCATCTTGAATTCTGGCCCGTGAAGTTCAACATCCGGTGCACCGAGGTCCAGTTGGGGGCCTTTGATATCCACAGCTGGGCCTTTCAATTCTCCTTCCATTTTTGGAAGGGAAGCACCCATATCTCCTTTGATTTTAGGACCTTTCAAATTCAGATCGATATCTGGCATGGATATTTGAGGAGTCTTGACATGCATTTCGGGCATCTTGACCTGGGGGCCTTTCAGTTGTCCCCCGGGACCTTTGATGCCCAAACTGGGACCTTCAACGTCCACCTTGGGAGCTGAAATGTCGACGCTGCCTTTTGGAAGACTGACATCCACATCGGGGACTTCACCTTTCACTCCGAATTTGGGTAATTTCATTTTGGGCATTTTGAGTTCGGGTCCATGAAGCTCGACATCTGGGGCGCTCACGTCCACGGAAGGTCCCTTGATATCAAGGGCTGGGCCTTTCAACTCTCCTTCCACTTTCGGCATGGAAACATCCACATCTCCTTTGATTTTAGGGCCCTTCAAGTTGAGGTCAATGTCTGGGATTGAGATTTGTGGGGTCTTCATATGAAGACCTTTCAGTTGTCCACCCGGGCCTTTGAGTCCGAAGCTGGGGGCAGTTATGTCCAGTTGAGGGCCTTTAATATCGACCTGGGGACCCTTGAGTCCACCTTCCATCTTTGGCACAGATATGTCCACATCGCCCTTTAGCGCCGGCCCTTTCAATTCCACGTCTGGCACGGATACTTTTACCGGCGACGTTTTCAAGGATGGCATTGAGACTCCGGGGCCTTTTACGTCGCCTTCGAGTTCGACGCCGGGAGCTTTGATATCGAGCTTGGGACCTTTAATGCCCACTTCTGGCCCTTTCAAGCCGCCTTCCGCCACTTTCGGCCCCGAAATATCCACGCCTCCTTTCACTTTGGGGCCCTTGAGGTTCAAGTCGACATCTGCCATGGAGATTTTGGGCATCTGACCAACCATTTCAGGCCTGCCGAACCTGGGTCCTTTGACGTGCGCCTCAAGAGCCACGTCCGGAGTTTGCGTGTCCAGTTTAGGCCCCGAGATGGCGACTCCACCTTTCGGCACGGTCACATCCGCCGCGGGACCCGATGCAGAAAACGTAGGAAGTTTCATGTGGGGTATTTTGATTTTTCCTTCTCCGCCTTCGAGGCCGATGTCCGGCGCCGCAAGGTCCACCTTAGGCCCTTCCAAAGTTGGAGAGGTAACTTTCACGCCGCCTTTCAAGTCCTGCCCTTTCAGTTTGACATCTAGCTGGGGTTGTGTGACCCCGAGGTCTCCGGTTGTGTATTTGGGACCTTTGAGGGAACTTTCTGGGCCTTTGAGGGTCACCGACGGAGCAGCCGCGTCAAGCTGAGGGACCTCAACGTCGGCAACTGGAGATGATATCCCAAATTTGGGCATTTTCATTGCAGGAAACCTAAGGTCCCCTGCGACGTCGACATCTGGAGCTTTCATGCTGCCTTCAACGGCTGACCCACTTGGGAAACCCACTTGGATTTGGGGGCCTGACGGACCTGTGAAGTGGGGCAGTGACAAACCACCTTCCAACCCTCCCACCTCACCTTGGACCTTAGGTCCCGAGATACCAAACGGTTTGCCTCCCTGAACCCCTGCTTTCAAGTCTATATCGGAAACGCCGCCCATCTTGCCATTTATTTCTGGACTTGTCCCGTGCAGACCGGCGCCTGGTTTAAAGTCTGTCTGGGTTCTCAGATCTATACCTGGGACTTGAGGCCCCGAGATCTGGACGGCAGGCGTCCCCGCCTTAGGCTGGTCCGTGCGGACGTCGGGGACGCCGAACGCCAACTTCCGGGACGGCGATTCGATCCTCGGTCCAGAAGACGTCACTTGGACGGTCCTCCCGGACAAGTCTCCGTGAGGGATCTTGATCACAGTTTTCCCGGGCTCCGTTTCGATCTCGGCTTTGGAAACGTGGGTGAGTTCGTGCTTTGGGACCTTGATTTTGAATTCGGGGCTGGTGAGGTCGATCTCTTTGGCGCCTTCCCGGCCCGTGACGTCGACGGTGTAAGCGGTCACTCGCTTGGTGACGGTGATCGTTCTGCTCTGGGTTCCTGTGTGTTCGACTTCCATGCCGTCTTCCGACTTGAGGCGAGGCTTAATCTTTGTCGTGTAAATCCGCCTGTATTCTTCATCGTCTCCGCTCTGGAACAGAGAGAATTGACACTGTTTAAGGTCTTAGTCGTTTTACCATATACAGATATAAATCTATACCAGCGTTTCCCAAACTTTGGTCCTCCAGATGTTTGGGACTTCACCTCCCAGAATCCCTAACAATGGTCCAGGCTGGCTGGGGTTTCTGGGAGCGGAAGTCCAAAACATCTGTAAAATCAAAGTTTGGGAACCACTGATCTATACCTATGTCGATCTTGGCCATGGTCCATTAGGCTAATGGAGTTTAAATTTTATTTTCTGGACTTTATGACTCTTTATCATAAAGGAATGGCCTTGTTCGGCACGGACATCCCTCCATACCATCCGAACTGAGAACAACCATAACATCACCTTGACAAAATGAGGACCTATGACTCCAGCATCATCACTTTTATTTCCGTTCTCCTGTTTGATTCCTAAAACCTTTGCCTTACAAAGAAGCCAGCAATGTCTGGTGCATTTGGGTAGCTCCAATAAAAGTGTCACCATTTTATGGATTCGGGATTGTTATTTCACTTTGCTGTAGGGTCAACACAGCTGGATAGGTTTTTCTAAAGTTTGCGTTTGTTCCGCGCGCTCACCAGAACCACTTCCGGACTTGGAGGTACAAAGACGTCTTGGGACCAAGCTTGTCCTGGCAATGGAGAGCGGTCTCCTTTCCGCTGCAGCCGGAGGCCGACGGTGTGATGGCCCACGTTCTTCAGGAGTTCGTTGATTTCCCCGGACTGCAAGTTGTCGAAGTAGATGGTGGCCCCCACTATCTGATCCCCTGCAGAAAAGGAGAAAGAAAGAAAGCATGAAAATGTATGGAAAGTCCTCCTGGATGAGACATTTTACTTCTGAGTTGGAAATCTGCCTGCATGGACTGCAACTCCCATCACATCTCACCATTGGTTTATACTGGCTTGGGATGATGGAAGCTGCAACCTGGCAACATTTATAATAATAATAATAATAATAATAATAATAATAAAAAATATAATAATAAATATAATAATATATAATAAGTAATAATATATACATTATTATTATTATTATTATTATTATTATTAATTTTATTTATATACTGCCTTTCCAAAGGATCAAGGCGGTTTACAAATTAGGTCAACAGATAACATAAAACACATAAATAATAATTTGCATAAGCAAATACACAAAATACAGGAACAAATACCGAACATTGTACAGACATAATGAGATTATCACACTAGGGTCAATTCCAGAACCGTCCCACAATTATTATCTATCGCCATCCCACAATTATTATCCCATTGCCAAGAATGGGATCATTGTGGGATGGTTCTGGAATGGACCCGAGCGGGATAACCTCATTTAATTCCATCCCTTATCCCTTAACTAAAAACAATCCCCCAATTGCAATTTAAATTGATTAAATGTTTAAAAATAGATCAAATTAAAATAAGCAAGTTAAAAATTTTTTAAAATAAAATAAAATAGGGAGGCATAGGAGAGACATTAAGGGTGCGTCTGGATGCGTCGTCTGCCTTCCAAGTTGTTTCCAATTTCCGGCGGACCTATTGCATGGCTTTCTTGGCAATTTTCTTCGGAGGAGGTTTGCCCTGAGGCTGAGAGAGTGTGCCTTAATCCAAGGTCACCCAAAGAGTTTCATGACCATGCTGGGAATCCAGCCCTATGTCTCCAGAGTCATAGTCTAACATTCAAACCACTAGCCCACACTATATATTCGCTATTGAAATAATGCCGTTTGTTCCCACTTTAACTGCTGCGGCTCCATCCGACAAAATCTTGGGATTTGCCGTTTGGTAAGGTACCTGCGTCCTTTGCAAAACCACATATCCCAAGCTCCGTGGGATACACTACAGCCCTCAAAGTCGTGCCAAAATACATCATTTCGACATCCCTAGGAAACGGGACACATTCTCCGATTTAGTCCATTTTGCTTCCCGTTATTTCCAGCTCCGTCATACTATTGTTATATCGCTATGATGCCACTTCAACTGCCACGGTAATATCCTACGCAATCTCGGGATTTGCAAAAACGGACGCGTATTTAGAATTCGAAGCCAGAGAGCTCTAGCGCCGGAGCAAACTACCAATCCCAAACTGCCATCGGATGCAGCCCCGGCATTTTAAAGCACAGCTATATCTATGCAGCGTGAAACTGGATTTGGACCAAAGAGCGGCCGACGACGTTGCGAGAAAAACATTTTAAGGATGAGTTCTAAATTTAACACCCAAACGATCGGATTACGACGGGATCTCTCCGACAGGTTGTTGTTGTTGTTGTCGTTGTGTTACGAAATCGGCTCGGAAAACGAACGTTTTCTCCGTCCGGGTCTCTTGCAAACTACACAATCCCAGGATCTTGCAGGATGGGACCATGGCACTTAAAGTGGCGTCGAACGGCATTATTTCTACAGTGCAGACGCACCGTAAACACGGGGAAATCTGTTGTTGCGTTTGGCCCGTGTTCACATTTTCTCCCCCGGCTTCTGAAACCTTATACGCACGGACTTTCTAGTATACTTTTAACTATCGCAACTTGTGTTATCTGGAAAATGTCGGAGCAAAACACAACCTTGGCGTTTGGGATTTACTAATAAGGCTGTGCCCCATTTTTCATGCTCAGAAAAACATTATTAATAATAATTATTATTAACCTTTATTTGTATAGTGCTGTAAATTTACACATAAAAGCAAAAGCAATGCTTTCAGATTCTTTTGCAAAAGGTAGATATAAAGTTCCTTACCGTCTTTCCATTTTTTGGCACCAATTAAAATGATTTCTTCTTCCAAAAATTCATAGGAACGAAAGGCCACACGCTTGCTGCGCTCTTTCCTCGGATTACTAACTTTAAATATCGCTGCTTTCTCCGTGAATCCTTTTCATTTGCTTTTATTTTATTGCGGGGAATTTTTTTATTTTCGCGCAGCTTTATATTGCAAAGTAATTTTTTTTTCCAGTGCGTAAAATGAGGAATAGAAGCTTGCTTTTTTTTATCCAGTTCTTTTAATAATAATAATAAAATATTTGACTTGTTAGAAAGTGGCTTTGTTTGGCGATGAAGAAATTGTTGCATTTTTTTAATTGGGGTTTTTTGTATGCGCACAACTGCACCAGATACAGCTTTTAATTTATTTGGGTTTTTAAAAGCACACAACTGCAATAGATATGGCTTTTTAATTGGGGTTTTTTGCATGCACGCAGCTGCAACAAATACTGCTTTTTTATTATTATTATATGTTTTTTTTTTGCATGCACACAACTACAACCAATACAGATTTTGTTCCCTCGGTTTTTGTTCCCCTTGCATTCCTGTCTGCATTGTGGTGCCAACACAACTGCGACAGATACAGACTTTTTATTTGGGGTTTCCAACCTATACTCCTAAAATATTGTGGCACACACACAATGGCCACAGATACACCGTCGTGCCCTAATAAACTATTATTATTATTATTATTATTATTATTATTCAAAGATATAGCTGTGTTAGTCTGTGGAAGCAGTATGCGGAGAGATCTTGTCGCACCTTTGCGACTCCCTAAAAGCCATATCTATGGCAGTTATGTGCCTTAAAAACCCAAATAAATTTAAAGCTGTATCTGTTGCAGTTGTGTGCATACAAAAAACCCCAATTAAAAAATGCAACAATTTCTTCATCGCCAAACAAAGCCAGCTTCTAACAAGTCAGATTTTTTAAAATTTAAAAAAAGGATTTTCTTTTAAAAAGCAAGCTTCTATTCCTCATTTTATGCACTGGGAAAAAAAATTACTTTGCAATATAAAGCTGCATGAAAATAAAAAATCCCCCCGCAATAAAATAAAAGCAAATGAAAAGGATTCGTGGAGAAAGCAGCAGTATTTAAAGTTGGCAGCATGAGCTTTCCTAGACTTGAGTCCGCTTCCTCAGATGCATTTGGGGAGGGTGCCCTAATAAATGTGTGGGTCTTCAGGATGCTGCAAAAACCTTTCCCGTAAAAGAGACGGCGCTTTTTGCAGGCTATAAAAAGGAGGACAACTAAGGGCTGAGACGGACGGCGTGGCGGCGGAGATATTAGGGTTTCCGGACCGTGCCGCAACTGTAACCCTACTATGGAACGGCGCCATCCCGTCTATATGGGCACCGCCATCTCGAAGCCGCACGCCGCTGCGCGTTGCGTACGTAACCCAGGCGTCGCAAAAAGAACCTGGAAGAACCGGGTTCTTTTTACTCCGGAAAGACGCCGCGCGGTTCGGCGGCTGCAGCGTCTCTTTGGAATTAAACCGGGTGCCGCCAATCCGCCGTTCTCCAGCGATCTGTCCTCAAAGTACGACCGGTCGCAACGCGTAGGTTGCGCCCGCGCGCGACGGAGCGTCGCAAACCCAGGGACACTCACCTTCCTTCACGACGCCCGTTTTGGCGATCGCCGAATCCTCCTGGACCTGTTTGACGAAAACGCCTTCTTCCGTCTGGTCGAGGGTGATGCCGTGAGAGCCGCTGCCTTGCCAGTCGGGGAGAAGAACCTCCCGGGTTTCCTCGTCCTCCTTCTCCATCTTGGAAAGAACGAAAGAGCGAGAGAATGAAAGAGTGGAAAACCCTCGGCTGCAAACTCTCCAACGTTTCCCAGACCGAAATAGGAACATCGCGCGGCCAAAGAAGACCAGAGCGGACAAAGACAGCAAACTATTACCTATTTTATTATTATAGTTAATAATAATAATAATAATAATACTTTTTATTTATACCCCGCTTTTCAGTCATTTAGGCTATCAAAGCGGCTAAAAAATATGGAACGCTTCACGAATTTGCGTGTCATTATTATTAAATTGGTTATAGAATAAAATAAAATAAACCTACCTATGGCATACGTCCTAGAGAAATAATTAAAACATAAGACACCTTAATACGTAATAGCATTTAAATAATAAAATATAGCAATCAGAAAATAAAAAATAAACCTAGGATAACAATCACGTTACATTCCTTGTCGTATCCTTGCGTTATCTTATCCTCCTTTTTCTTAATCCTGTCTTCCGTCCCTCTCTTACCTTCCTTATCCCTTTCCGCATCCATCCTTTAACCTCCTAACTACATCTCCTCTTTCTTTCATCCATCTCCAGAAGTATATATTAGAATAATAAGAGTAAGGAATTAGAAAAAGATATTACGTATTATTCGTCAATATATATATTCTGTGCAAGAAACCGTTTGCAACAGATTAGTTGGTATGAATTAATAGTGAAAAATAAAGTTGTACAATTATGGTAATGAAACGTCGTAGGTGGTAATGTTGGATTTGGTGCATTTGTTGGAAAACGCATGTGATTAAAATAAGGAGATATTTAATAATAGTAATATTTATTTGTATCCCGCCTCTCCCTAAATTGGATCGCTATTTAATAGAAATAAGAAACTGATTCCTAATAAGAAATAAGAAAATAAGAAGATGGCTGCTAATTCGGTGTACCCACTTTTTTAGGACTTTGGTCCAGGCCGGAACCGCCCCAGGAATGCCGTTCTTGTCACTTTTTCGCAAATCCTTCGGTAACGTTCCTTCCAACTTTCCAACCTTAGAAGAAGAAGAAGAGAAAGCAAAAAGAGAAAGAAAGAAAACCGGTTGGTGAGAAAGGCCATTTGCAAAAATATCCGGGAACGCTTACGCTTTATCCTACAGATCTCCAAAAATACACACACCGGAGGGGTTCTCTCAAACGCAAGGCCGAGCTTTCTGTAAGTCGTTTCCATTTTCCCCATCACCTTTTTTTTCCCTTCTCTTTTAAAGCAAATCTTTTTATTATTTCCTCCTGGCTGCAAAGGGAGCATTTAAAGCATGTCAACAACGCGTGATAAAAAATTCAAACGGGGCTAAGGAGGAGTGCTTCGAGGCAAGAGAGGAATGGCAACTATTTTTAAAAGGTAATTTCGGAACGTCGCTTTTTGCAACATCCGGCTAGGAACGTAAGTACGCAGAGAGATGCCATATACTAATATAATATAATATAATATAATCTCTGGCTTTTCTTCGTGAACGAAGATTCAGGAAGGACTCATGGTCCCACGCTTTCTACAAGCGCGTTGTTGACTAAAAAGACCGATCCGAGACAAACAGGTCCGGTTACAGAAAGCACAGAAGAAAGTCTCTTTGGGCAACGTTTCCAAGTTGTGCGTTGTCGTTTCTCCTCGAGACTCGTTCGGCGTGCGTTCTCGAAAGAGGCTGATACGATATAATATAATTATAATTATATCAATATTATGATATGATATGATATGATATAATATCATATTAGTATATAATATACTTATATACTAAGCCGGACCATGGGCTCGTCGAACCCGGTGACGCAGTTCGGCACAATTTTAGGGGCTGTAGCTCCATCCGCGAATCCTGGGGTTTGCAATTTTGCATTGCGTTTAGCCTTCTCTGCCAAAGGGTGCCTTACAAAACTACAAATAATAGTAATAATAGTAATAATAGGAAGAAGGAGAAGATCATTGATTTCTTTATCCCAGGTTCCAGTGGATAAGATGGAGCCATAGTTGTTAAAAAGAGTGTCAAGCGGCATTACGTATTTCTACAATGTAGACGCGCCCGGAGAGTTTGACAAAATATCTACCTAGAGACGCCCGATTTCCTCCGCAGACCTTGAGGCGAGTCACACTCTCTCGGCCTCCGAGGAAGGCGCCTTTGAGCAAACCTTGCCAAGGAAACACCGCGATGGATTGGGAAAGGCTCGAACGCACACCACAACCACAACCAAGGACCATTTAACACAACCTCCCCCTTCCGACGCTCCTTACCGCCGCCGCCTCCCTGTTTGCTTCGGGAGAGTCTGCCTTTGCTCTTTGCGCACCCTTCGACGGTGGAAGCGCATGCGGCGCGCGCCAGTCAGCCGCTCCCAGAGACCGAGCATGCGAGGCATGGTACATATGCCAGCAAGAATGCGAAGCCCGGATCCTCCCTTCCCCAGGGCTCTCCAAGAAGGAGCCGTCCGAGGAAGGGAAAGGTCTTTCCCAGGACTTTAAGGGGTTTTATCACACCGGGGCCGATTTCGGCATTAAAGGGAGCTTAAAGCGCATTGAAAGCATCCCGCAAACGAAGCAAGAGTGGCAAGGAATTTGCGCAAAGGATGATCGCACGCAGTCGCGCAAAGAGAGCGATGTCGGAAATGCGTCGCCGCCCAAATCCCAAAAGTAAAAAGATGCGCGTTAATGCTTCTTTCGGGCCACTTTAATGGCGGGTTTTAATAATAATAATAATAAATAAAACTATTATTTATGTCTTACCTCTCTGTCAATGACAAAGCGGCTTATAAGTTAAAAATTACGTATAATCCTATGTCCCCAACGTCCTGCCCTAAAACATCCATTAAACAATTAATGCTATAAAAATATGCAATTGAAATAACGTTTTGTGCGACGTCGCGTGAAACCGTCACACGAAATTACGCCATTTTCCCCGAATATTCACGGGGTAAACTCCCGATCTCCTCCGTGTGATAAACTACTTAGTCAAGTTTCCTTGGGGACTAAAAATCCCAGAATCCCCCGCCGACTTTCCAAGCTGGGAACGATGGGATTGGTAGTCCCAAGGGAGGCAAAACGTGAATTTGGAGAACACAAGTTTACTATTCTTTGTCGCTCTCTGCCTTTGAGTCCTTTCCAACTTATGGCGACCCTGCGATATAAGCCTCTCGTGGGGTTTTCTTGGCAAGATTTGCTCAGAGGAGGTTTCCCATTGCCATCCTCTGAGGCTGAGAGAGTGTGACTTTGCATGGCCAAGCTGGGAATCGAACCCTGGACTCCAGAGTCGTAGTCCAACACTCCAACTACATGGCAAGCAATCCCAAATAGCAACTTTCCCAAGCTCTGGGAAAGTTACTATTTGGGATTGCTTGCCGTAGTAGATATCCATCCGTGGACAGATATCCATCCATGGATATCTGTCCCCTATTTCCCAAAATTTGCAGGGGATTTCGATACCAAACAAGGGCTACGCAGGTCAACCCGCCTGATCCGCGGATCCTTTATCCAACCACCCGCGGCTTGCAAGTTTTCCCAAAAAGATCTGAATTCCAAAAATTTTGATTTTGCCATTTGATATAAGGGGCACCCATTTTACTCCGCCATTGCATTTAATGGGACTTTTAGCATCCATGGATTTTGTATCCAATGGGAGTCCTGGAACCAAAACCCAGCGGATACCAAAGGCACCCTGCGGTATAGTCCAAAAAGCAAAGCTTGGTTTTAACCGTTTGATAGAAGGGACGTCATTTTACAAGGCCACTATATATAACGGGATTTGAGCATCCGCAGATTTTGGTATCCACAGGGGTCCCGGAACCAAATAGCAGTAGATACCAAGGACTCACTGTAGTAGTAGTAATAGTACTACTACTCATCATCATCATCATCCCCCATTGTATGGAATGGGACTTGATGATGCATGGATTTGGGTATCCACCGGGGGTCCTGGGACCAAATCCCAGAGGATACCAAGGGCCCCAATTTTAGTAGTAGTAGTAGTAATATTAATAATAATATCCCATTGTATAGAATGGGACTTGAGCATCCACGGATTGGATCCTGGAACCAAACTTCAGCATATACCAAGGGCCCACTGTAATAGCAATAATAATCATCATCCTCATCCTCATCCATTGTATAGAATGAGACTCAGGCATCCACGGAAGGCGACGCAATGCCATCCCTTTGGTTTGGAGTGATTTGATAAGTAGGAAGCGAGACGGGGTTAACTTCTTGTTATGAAAAGCTGGAGAAGGCAGGCGGCAAAGAAAGCACGGGGCACAACAACAACAACCAGACGCACGTTGCGTAATGAACGGTCGGAAGCGTGCAGCCAGGGGGCAGTGGTGCCTTCGCAAAAAGCGGCGCCTCGCACGCCTCGCACGCCCACCCCAGCTGCTCGGGCCCCACCTTCCGTGGAGTGCCAACATTTCTTTTTTGCAAGAAGAAGTTTTTCCATTTTCCAAGGGCTACAGACACGGCATGCTCAGGTCAGGCCTGAAACCCGATCGGCCCAGACGAAGGCGGGGGGCAAAGCGACGGAAAGCTCTGGGGATCCTTCCAAGGCCGGCGCTCGAACCTGGGACATCGACACGCTCCTGGGAAGACGGCAAATGACAACTCCAAGTTGGGTCCATTGCTTTCCTAACATCCTGGTCCATCCTTTTGTCAGACGAGGAACCAATGCCTTGAGAGCGAGGGCTCGTCTACACGGTTAAAATACTCCTCCTCGTCCAAACGGAATAGACCGCGATCCGGCCACACGCGATTCGGAGGAATTCGGACTTTGTCCAAACGTCCGTAAACTCTCCCGGAGAAAGAATTGCAGCTTTTACCAGATTATCCGCAAGGATGTGCATTATCGAACGCGGGGCTGTCGATCCGCTTTGCACAGATTCGCATTTCTGGCAGAAAGAGGGCAAACAGATGCACATTTGGCACAGGGAAGCCAAGACAATCGCCACGGAGAACGTGCAAAGATCCACTGTGATTTGCACAACACTCGGACATCTAGACTAGCCCCCAAGTCCTGCGAAGTAGCGTAACAGTTATTTTCAGTGTCTTATATGACCATCCAGATGCGTTGGCCCTATAGCAAAGTAGGTACAGCATCGTCCCAAAGCCGCGAAACAGCGATGCCTTTATGGGGCCGACCAAAATGCACATTAAACACGTTGCAAGCTTTCGATCTGTGGATTGAATCCATAGATGCCGGGGACCGACTGTATACGTTTGACACACACGATGTATGTGAAACAAGCAGCAAACATGTTTGGTCCCCAAAGTATATGGAGCGCAAGGCAGGGGCATGTGCCCCTCCGTTGCTTTTGTGCACCGTTGTTGTTGTTGTTGTCTGCCTTCAAGTCGTTTCCTACTTACGGCGACCCTATTACAGGGCTTTCTTGGCCTGTTTCTTCAGAGGTTGGGTTGCCATCGTCAACCTCTGAGGCTGAGAGAGTGTGACCCGTCATAGTCCCAAGGCTGAAACCACTATGCCATGCTCACCGAAAAATAATGTCCGTCCAAGGGCACATCTTTACATCTTTCCTTTGCAACTCTATAGCTAAAAGGAACTATCGACTTGATGGGTTTTTACAAAGCTGGAGATTTAAGGGTTTGCCAACTCCGCCTGGCCCTTCTCCTCCTTAGTTATAACATTGTTGGAATACTTCACATTCCAACATGAGACAAAAATATTCTTCTGCGTGGCCAAAATACGGAAGAAGTGTTGTTTCTCTGTCCTGACTAATCCTGTTTTTAGTTTTTCAGCCGGACGCACATTCCTTGCGGAGTGTTGGACAAATTCGTTGCAATCACGGACCCATATAAAAACCAGATTTTTACTAAAACATCCCTCCCGTCTTCGTCTTCTTTTTTGCAGTCTCCCCGATTTGGGCAGCTCTAGACTTTTATTTAAAGCTCCATTTCGTGGAATCAAAAGATCACCTTAAATCTAACCGTCCGTCATCAGTTCGATCTAATCTCTGTGCAAACCGAGTAACGTAACCGGATACACGGAGAAGATGCAGCCTTACCGGTCCCACAACAATGTAAATGGACAGCAAAAAGAAATGCCCTGGATTTTCCCTTGTGAAAGTAAAGGGTGCATCTTGCTCTTGTTGTTGTGTGGTTGTGTGGTTTCTTTTTCTTGTCGCGTGGCTTCAAGTCATTCCTGACTCATGGCAACCCCGTCGTCTATACCATAGAAATAATGCAAGTTGACACCAGAAGTGCAATTTGGTACCATTTTAACGGCCACGGCTCCGTCCGACGGAAGCCTGAGATTTGTAGTTCTTTGCCGACCTTTGGCAGAGAAGGCTAAAGTCCTTGCAAAACTACACACTCCTGGATTCCACAGTTTGATACTCAAGCACTTAAAGCGGTGTCAAACCGCATTATTACTACCGCGTAGATGCACCCGGGAAAATTCATTGAAAAATGTGGTGCTGGAGAGGAGTTCTATGGATATTGCAGATTGCCAAAAAGGCAGATAAATGGGTTCTGGAGCAAATCACAGCTGGCAAAAATGGGTTCTGGAGCAAACTCAAGGCTGCCAAAAAAGACAAATAAATGGGTTCTGGAGCAAATCGTGGCTCCCTAGAAGCCAAGATGACTAAATCATGGATAGATCATGGGATCTCTTTTCTGAAAAAATTAAATAATAATGCTTGGAAAGGTAGAAGCCATCAGGAAAAGGCGAAGATTGCGTTGCAGATGGACGGATTCAACCAAGGCACGGACCTGACTTTGCAAGACCTGAGCATAGGGTGACTTTGAGGTCTCTCCATAAGTCGAAGTTGACTTGAGAGCAGTTTACAATAACTAGGAAAGTGGGAGGAGGAGAGAAACCAGGACGTTTTAAAAGGAGCGGAAAAAGTGGGACAGCCGAGGAGTAACTGGGAGTCTCCGTTCCAAACTGGGACAGGTCCATGGGCCGGTCTCCTTGGAATCGGACGCTGCGGCAGCAGAGATACATCCGTGCGCATGCTTCGAAAGATGCCCAGCTGCTCCGGTTTACGGCTGTTGGTCTCCCCTCTTTGCCAGGTAGTAAATCCCAGCCATCTCAGCCGGACGTAGGACTGGGTCAACCATGTCAGGAATGGGCCGTCGGGTCTCAAAACCGTTTCTCCGGAGCTGTTCCTCCGCGCAGACCCCCGACAGCGCCTCGCCGTCTTAAATTTTTAATCGACGAGAGAGGCGAGCACAACGGCAACACAGGCGCACGTACCTGAAACCCTTGCAACGCACAATGAAACGGTCAACCAAAACCTTGCCAGGATAGGTTCACCGCGGGGGTCTCCAAACGTCGGAAAGGAAATGTTATGGGCAACGATGTGGGTCTAAGCCTGGGGCAAACGGACATGGGACCCAATTGGCAAAGTCGCCGACGCAAACGAAGAGGAGATTGCGGCGTCGTAAAACCCGAACGGCAAACACCACGGCCCCGATAAGGCTACGGGATCTTTGCTTTGCGTACCAAAGGCCGAGATAAAAAGTTACTCGCTGTTCGTCGATTGTCGATCGCTTGCGAAGAAGCGCCTGCGACGGTCAACCCAAGATCTCAGAGCTCACTTGTTTCGGACCCAGACTTTTCTTCGAGGGGAAAAAAGAGGGATAATGGTTGCAACGGTTCCCAGACTTTGGTCCTCCAGTTGTTTTGGACTTCAGCTCCCAGAAGTCCTATCAGTTTGGCCAACAGTCAGGAATTCTGGGAGCTGAAGTCCAAAACATCTGGAAGACCAAAGTATGGGAATCACTTACTGGTCTTGCCAGGTTATTATTATTATTTTATTATTATATCCCACCTTTCTGCCATTATACGGGCTCAAGGCGGCGCACAAGGTTGGCACACGTGGACGTTTTAACCAGCAAAGATTCTCATACTTTGGACGTTTCACGAGAAGCCATGACTCTCATTAGAAAATAAAGTAACGCTTGCCAAGGTAGAAGGGAGAGGCAGCGTGGTGCAGTGGTTTGAGCATTGGACTACGACTTTGGAGATCCGGGTTCGAATCCCTGCACAGTCATGGAACTGAGCCCCAAAAACCCCATGATAGGGTTGGCTTCTGTTTTTGTTATGTTGGCTCCAAGTCCAACGTGAAGTCGAAGGCTTACGGCGACCCAACCAAGGCTAGACTTATGGCAACCCTATCGTGGCAAGATTTGGTTTTGCCTTTGCCTTCCTCTGAGGCTGAGAGAGTGTGACTTGCCCAAGGTCACCCAGGGGGTTTCCACGGCCGGGATTCGAACCTTAGTCTCCGGAATCCGACGCCCAAACCAGAAACAAATTGCAAAGCTCACAATGACGATGACGACGACAACAACAACGGGACTAGAAGCATATATTAGTAGAAAGGCGAGATATAAGTAAATAAAATACAGTCGGTCCTCCTTATCCGTGGACTTTTTAATCCACGGATTCAAGGCTTGAAAATATTCCCCCAAAAAAGTCTAAGTTCCAAATAGCAAACCTTGATGTTCTGTTTTATATAACAGACACCGTTGTATTTAATGAGACCTGAGCATCCACGGATGTTGTTATCCGCGGGCGAACATGGCACCAAACCCCAGCGGATAATAGGGACCAATAATAATGATGATGATGATGATGATGATGATAATAATAATAATAATAATAATAATAATAATTACTGCATGCTTAGAATTGGAAAAGCAGTCAGTATGGGAAATTCCCCAGCAGAGGTGTGAGCAAAGTTGTTGGTTTTTACTCACAAAGAAGCCCTAAGGCTTGCAGAATCTGTCCAAATGAATGCCTACTGCTCCGTGGTGCCCAGCGCCACCTGACTTATGCCAACACCATATATATATATATATATATACACACACACACATATATATTTCCCATCTTCAATGTGTTTCGCTCACAGGGAAAAAGCCGTTGGAGCAGCTGTTCCCCGGATTTCCTTCGGCCGCTCGAAAGAAGGCACCAGATGTGCGAGGAAACAGTGCGCCTTCTTTGCAAAAAGCCAGCCTTTCCAATGCAAGAAAACACCCCGACTGTTCATCCTCCCGCTGCGAATCCTCGCCTTTTGGGACCGTCTTCTGTTCCCAGAAAAAAAACCCCACAAAATTCAAAGGTGCCGACAGAAACGCCAAATGCACCGTTTTTAAGAACAAAAATTCCCCAGTCTTGGGGGATTTCTGCTCCAAAAGCCGTTCGCTTTTTAGAGGCTTGTCTAGACGAGGAAAATGCACCTTTTGTACAAAAATATAAAAAGTGATTATATATTTCTTTTCCGACGTCTCTCTCTCCACTTTAATATCTTTTTTTCTCTTAGGAAAACTTGATATCCCTCCGTGCCATCTTAACCAAGAACCATGAGCCTTGAGAAAAGGCAGAGAAAGAAATAAAAATTATTATTACTGCCAGCCCTCCGTATCCGCAGATTTTTTAAATCCATGGATTCGAGCACCCACGGTTTGAAAATAAGTTTAAAAATAAATGAATTCCCCCCCCCCCCCAAAAGAGAAAAGCTAGATTTTGTCATTTTATATATTGTATTTTATGGCACTTGAGCATCCGTGGATGCTCTCCATATCCGCAGAATTTTTATCCATGGATTCAAGCATCCACGGTTCAAAAATAATTTTAAATAATTTTAAAATAATTTAAAATAAAATAATAAATTTAAAATGATTTAAAAATAAATGAATTCCCCCAGCTCCCCCCCAAAAAGCAAACTTGATTTTGCCGTTTTATATAAGGGACATTATCACATTTAATGGCAGTTGAGCATCCATGGATTTTGGTTTCCAAAAAGGGGACCTGGAACCAAACCCCAGCGGATACTAAGGTCCCACTGTATTATATTATTATTATCATTATTATTATCATTATTATTATTATTTATTCCCAAATAAATTCTACCCACGAAAACAGCAGTTAGCTATTCCACCTCCATGATTTTCCCAGTGCAAAAATATTGCCAAAAAGAAAGAAAAGGAGGCGGAAAAACAACTTTATAACCAACCGTGCCTCCCTTTCTCTGACTTTAAATGCATCTACGCTGTAGAAATAATGCAGTTTGACGCCACTTTAATTGCTATCTATCGCAAAGCCTCCTAAGATTTGCAGTTTAGCGAGACGTTCAACCCGGTCTCCCAAAGACGGAATAAATAAAACGTCGCGAACGCGCAAACCCTGGGACCGCAAAGTGCTCCGTTCCCTCCCCGATCTTGAGATCTAGAAACTCGCTTTGCAAAGGGAAGGCGGCTAGGAAGCAACTCGGCGCATCAAATATGCCGAACGACGCGCATCAGATCTTCGCCGTAAGTCTTTCTGGTATAGCTAGTTTTTAATTATTTTATTTTCTTCCCTTGCACGAAAGGAGCCAAAAAGCAAATAGCAAACTCCTACTTGTGGGTTCAGCAAAAAAAGACAACACTGTTTGTATTTGTCAAAATTTGTCAAAATTTCCAAAGGCGGCAGATGTTCTTCTGCCGGGAAAACTTGACACAATGGAGCTGCCCTATGATCGAGTCATTGATTTCACATTTTTATTACGCATCTGCAACCCAGATGGGGCGCTAGATTTGCCGAAAACCTGGCCAAGAAACCCGAGATCTCGTTTCCTGCATCGTTCCGTTCTTCCCTTGCATTCTGCACAACTCCTGTCCCCAAATCTTTTCATTTGAAAGCGGCTTTCGGGGACACCTTACAGCCAACGTGGTGCGGCAGTCGGAGTGTCCAGAGACTAGGGTTCGAATCCTGGCTCAGCCGTGGAAACCCACTGGCTGCGCAAGTCACACTCTCTCAGCCTCAGAGGGAGGCCATGGCAATCCCCCTCGGAACAAGCCTTGCCAAGTAAACACCATACATGAGACGTGTGCATATGTGCATCAGACATGCGCAGACGTGCATGAGATGTGTGCATATGTGAATGAGAGGTACACATATATGAATGAGAGGTGTGCATACGTGAATGAGAGGTGTGCATACGTGAATGAGAGGTGCGCATATGTGAATGAGACATGCGCATACGTGAATGAGATGTGTGCATATGTGCATGAGACGTGTGCATTTGTGCATGAGACATGTGTATATGTAAATGAGAGGTGCGCATACGTGTATGAGATGTGTGCACATGTGAATGAGATGTGTGCATATGTGAATACGTTGTGTGCATATGTGAATGAGACGTGTGCATATGTGCATGACACATGTGCATTTGTGCAAGAGACATATGTATATGTAAATGAGAGGTGCGCATATGTAAATGAGAGGTGCGCATATGTAAATGAGAGGTGCACATATGTGAATGAGACGTGTGCATATGTGAATGAGACTGTGCATATGTGAATGGGGTTTTTTCGTAGCAAGGGAGGGTCAAATGGCAGAGGGGTGACATTTTGACAGATCCACCATCCCCCCCCCCAGCAGCGCTGCCTGTGTACTTGTGTTGTTGTTCTCTAAAATATTAAATTGATAGACTATGTGATTGATTGATAGAATATGCGATGGATAGAATATGCGATTGATTTTGTAACTACTTGCAAGGAGGGACAAATGGAAGAATATATGATTGATAGAATATGGGATCAACAGAATATGGGATCTAAAGAATGTGACTGATAGAATATGTGATCGATAGAATATGTGAATGATTGATAGAATATGTGAATGCGGTTTACGTCCATCGTCAGACCTTTGAACACCACGGAGCTGGTTTACGAGCACAGCTCGGAAACACAACTTTCTGGGGCCACCAGAAAGTCACCGCTCACGTTGGCCACGAGCCACGGCGGTTGCGGACGAGGCTGGGAACCCTCATCTCCCAAAGTCCCTATTGCCAGCTTCCGGCCTCCTTGCTGGAAAGGTGGAGGGGACGGATCCGGGAACCGACGGCTCAGGAGCGTCCAGTTGTCGAACCCCTGGGAAAATAAAAGCGGAGACACATGGACCCCGCCTGGCTTTGTTCCTCTGGAGAAGAGCCCGAAAGCTGGGCGTGACGGCCTGCAAAGATGACTCACCCGAAGAAGACACAAACAGGCCGGATCGGAGCAAAAGGGAGAGGCTGCTGGGCAAACTTTGCACCGTCTTGCAGCCAGGGCTGACATTTTAGCAACCGCCGAGCAAACCGAGGCAAGGAACGGAAATGGAACCCACAAGGTTTTCTTCTTCGAACGTAGCTCGAACATTGCGACGTCCAGGGGTAGCCGTACGGCAAAGCACAGTAACGTCCCCAATCCTCAAAAACGGGGGTTCCCTTTATCGGCACGGTCTGCGTATTCTCCGACAGAGCGGCCGGGCAAGGAGGGGTATTGGAAACTCAGAAACCTGCACCTTTAACTGTTGGAGAGATCAGCCACAAAGACGACAGCGGGAGAGGAAAAATCCCCGCTGGTTTTGCCACCCAGCTGCCAAGTGCGCAGCCCACGGTCAACAAAACACTCCTTAGGTAGCCAAGGAATACAACTCTTGGCAGCGAGTCGGCCAGGATGGATGCCCGGCGTCTACGGCAAACGTACCCCCCCAAAAAAAGGCCTGTTGGTAACTCAGACTGCAGAATAAATGCAGTTTGACACAGCTTTGGTTTGCAGACTGAGAAGTCGTTGCAATGCCTTGAGTTCTGGTTCATAGACTGAGAAGTTGTTGCGTTGTCCAGAGCTTTGGTTCACGGACTGAGAAGTTGTTGCATTGTCCAAAGCTTTGGATCACGGACTGAGAAGTTGTTACATTGTCCAAAGCTTTGGATCACAGACGGAGAAGTTGTTGCATTGTCCAAAGCTTTGCTTCACGGACTGAGAAGTTGCATTGTCCAAAGCTTTGGATCACAGACTGAGAAGTTGTTGCATTGTCCAGAGCTTTGGATCACAGACGGAGAAGTTGTTGCATTGTCCAAAGCTCTGGTTTTCAGACTGAGAGCTGTTGCATTGCCCTGAGCTTTGGTTTGCAACCCATGAGGCAGCCGTCGTACGGACCCGAGCTCCGCTTTGCAACTCCGAAAGGTCAGGCATAGAATTCAGCATCCCAAGGAAGCCCTCTTCGTTGCCCACCGCCTTGAGTCCGGTGCCAGCTGCTCCGAGTCCTTGAGGGCCACTGGACAAGACGGGATCGGAGCACATTATCTGCCTGTTCCCCGGCTTTGAAAGAGGAAACCAGCCATCCCGGAGAGATATGCCAACCACGAGGGCATGCGCCAGTTGCTTCTATTCGCAGGTCGGCCACGTGGGTGCATTCCCGGTATTTTTAGAACCATCTGCTTTGCCTCGCAAGCTACAAACTGGTCAGGACTTCTTGGGATCGCCAGGTTATTACTGGGAAAAGTGGCCGGAGCGAGCAGAACGGAGAAGCAGGAGGCTATGCGTCTATACAGCCAGCCTCCTTCAACTGGGCATCCCCCAGAGATGTCGGACTGCCATCATCTGGACCCAGACCCATCGTCGGAAAGGCACAAAGGTGGAAGAGGTTCCCCTACGCACCAGAATTGGGATTGACACAATCCTCCAGAAGTTGGTGGAATGACAGTCCCAGCAGCCCCAAGAGCAAAGGACGCTGGGAGCTGCAACCCAACAAAAACCATGATACAGAGAACCGGAGATTTCCGACCCTTACTGCACAGCGAAATCCACTCCGAAGCTTTTGGGAGGCGAAATTGGGGTCGCATCCATCCTGTAGATATATGGCAGTCTGACACCACTTTGGCACCATCTTATGGAATCCTGGAATGTGCAGTTTGAACAGGTTTACGAAACTCCCTAAGAGGGTTGGTGCCTCCCGAAACTACAAATCCCAGGATTTGGGCATATGGAGCCATGGAAGTCGGAACTGCATTAGGGTGATCAAAGTGCAGGAACTGTTGATGTGCAAAGGATTCAAAAGGGATACCTGTGGGTTGCCGGTGCAGGAATACACAACTAAAAAAGATTATATATCACACACACAGAGAGAGAGCAAGCGTCGGCTCTCCATATCCATGGATTCAAGCATCCATGGTTTGAAACTATTTTAAAAATATAGCAATTCTCAAAAGCAAACCTCGATTTTGCCATTTTAGACAAGGGACACCATCTTACTGTGCCATTATATTTAATGGGACTTGAGTATCCATGGATTTTGGTATCCACAGGGGGTCCTAGAACCAAACCCCAGCGGATACCAAGGGCCCACTGTATATATGTGTGTGTGTGTGTGTATAGATAGATAGATATATAGATTCATTGGGGAAAATGACTAACCTCTTCCCTGCAAACTTTCATTGCAAGATTCATTCACTGCCACAGAGTAGATCTTAGGGCCCTTAAATGATCTTTCTCGAGTCCTTCTCCCTGGATTTCCAGGGTTTTGTTGTTTTTAATGGGAAAGAAAACCACCCCAAATCTCTATTCCGTCCTATTTGCGGAAATATAAACGAAAAGACTCGCAGGCCCAGTTCCAAGAGAGTTGCTCAACTAATAAAAGAGAAAGCAAGCTCGCACCTGCCTTTTGGGATAAAAATCATTCCCAACAAAGGCTCTGGGAGAAACTCCTTTTGACATCTTCATCATGTAAAAATGCACACGTCTTTAATGTAAAAACAACAGAGAGCCTTGTGTAACCTTCCAAGCTAACAAGTTTGGCTTGGCGGGCGCCTTCGCAGGCCGGCGGCACTCATACAAGCCCACCTTACCTTTGTTTTCAAAGAAGAGAGTCTAGCACCAAAATCTGGAACGAATATTAATATTTTTTGTTGTGCTAACCACCATCGCTTTGACACTGATGTACACTCACCCTATCCAAGGATATAGATAAAGAAAATAATCATCGTAACTGGAAACCGCCAAGGGATCTCCAGTCGTCGGCTGCCCGTTGTGCCAAGAGCTTGGGCAAACCGGAAACCACAGTAGATCCGGGTCGCCATTAACTGTTGGTTCCTACATATAATAAGGTTGGATTAGATGAACCTTGGAGATACCGTCCAGTTTTAGGATTTGTAAAAAAGGCCACCAAAACCTTGTACGGCTTGTGCAGCCGCAGATATTAACAGAGATGCCCTTCTAGGGTCTGACAAAAGCTGGCCTCCCTTGCTGCAAAACCCCAATCCGTTTTAATATACATATATAATCCCCAGGTGAGAGATATTTAATTTCATGCTCGGGGGTGTTGTGGTCGTTGCAACACACAAACAGGACACACACAAACCGCTTCCGAACAAAAGCCAGCTTCCAGAGAAGGCACAATTGCCAGAACGCTACATCTGTTCAATGGCTGCCTTCGCAACCGCTAATCCGCGCCGGAGGGTTTCGTACTTCGCCGCCAGGACAAGAAAACAAACATACCCAGGGCTGTGCAAACCATCTGCGATACCGTGAGATTCGTCGATCGTGTTATACCTCGCTCGCACTCTTTGTGCTCAGGGTTATAGTGGGTTCGTCGCCGCGTGCCTCCAAGTCGTTTCCGACTTACGGAGACTTTATTCTTGGTTTTCTGGGGCTGAGAGTGTGCGACTCGCCCCAGGTTACCCAACTGGTTTTCATGATCGAGTGAGGATTTGAACCCGGATCTCCAGATTCATGGTCCAGCGCTCAAACCACTACCCCATGCTGGCTGTATGTGTCTTCAATTCGCATCTCAATTTATGGCAACCCTATTAATTTCACGGGGTTTTCTTAGGCAAGGAATCCTCAAAAGTGGTTTGGCCAGTTCTGAAATAGAGCCTCCAGCACCGGAGATGCTTCGGTGGCCTTCCATCCAAGGACCAACCAGGCCTGGCCCTGCTTTGCATCCAAGATCAATTCATAGGGTTTTTAATTTCGTAGGGTTTTCTTAGGTCAGGAGTCGCCAGAGGTGGTTTGGCCAGTTCTGAAACAGAGCCTCCAGCACCTTGCGCTCATTGGCCGTCTCCTGTCCAAGGACTAACCAAGGTCGATCCTGCTTAGCTGGCAAGATCAGACAGGATCTAGCGCCTTTAGGGTGTGTGTGCGTGTGTGTTTGTGGGTCCGTGCCTTCAAGCTGTGTGTCGACTTGTTTCAGAACCCAGGCCAAAAAGTATACTTCGGAATCGGTGTAGTTAGCTCTCCGTAGCCACGGATGCTGCATCCATGGATTGCACCAGGCAGAACTAGAAAATATTAAATATAATAATAATAATAGCAATCAAACCTTGATTTGGCCATTGTTTATAAGGGACACCCTTTTACTAGGGACCAAAAAGCAAACTTTAAATGTGCCACTTTACATAAGGGACACCATTTGACTCCTCCATTGCATTTAATGGGACTTGAGCATCCACCGATTTTGGTATCCATAAGGGGTCCTGGAACCAAACCCCAGCAAATACCAAGGGACCACTGTATATTCCAAAAAGCACTTTAAATGCCTCATTTTACATAAGGGACACCATTCGACTACGCCGTTGCATTGAACGGGACTTGAGCATCCGCCGATTTTGGGGTCCTGGAACCAAACCCCAAAGCAGATACCAAAAGACCGCTGCAATTTTTTCATGCGCAGGAGGCTAATATTTGGGGCACCGAAACAAAAGCCAACGGGACGCTGCCTGTTGTGCATAGCGCAAGCTGCGGCTCTCGTTCTCTTGGCCAAAGGAGTAATCCTTTTTTATCTGGGCTGGACATTTTTAATTGTTGCTGGGGACGACCGGACTGAGACCGGTATTGACGGACGCTCCAGAACAGTCAAACAGCAAAACAAAAGGGAGGACGTGTGCCACCGAGCAAAAATGCGGGCTGCTATTTCGGCTAATCCCGCCGGCACACAAAAAAAACAACAACGATGCGCTCAAAGCCACAAGAAGAGTTCCAGATATTTAGGGTTGCCAAACGAGACACGTTCCCATATATGGGAATATTGTGGGTTTGGGATACACCTGGCGGCTCGGAGAAGAATTCTCCCGGCCACAGGTGAGGACGCCCCTTTGCAAGAAAACTTTTGAACACTGGCGCAATTCATCTCGACTCCGAAACGCGACGTCAGCCGAAAGGAATGTCGGCGTTTTTTGGAGAGGGCTGGGCTGCAAGAAAGAGGAGGGCGACGGGATGCAGAAAGCAACTCAAAATTCAAGGATCGGGGGGCCGTGCGCCCCAAATCTTGGGTCGTCCCACCGCCAGCGTTTTGTTTCCAGCACGGCCGAGCTGAAGGTAGCCTTCCGAGCCAGGTTTCCAAAGGATGTGCCAAAATGAGGGGGCTTCACACCTATGGAGGAGGACCGTTGCGTCAATGGCCTCAGGCAGCAGATGCTTGGAGATGGCACCCGTCTTAATGGTCGTCGCTCACCCCGCCGAAGCTTCCAGGAATGCGTCGGGTTCCCATAAGGATTCTTCCTTGCAAACCCGGCCTGCAAGACTGGCCGAGGCAGATTCCTTGGCAGCCTTTGCCCCTTACGCCCAGACTGGCAAAGATAAAGGACTCGGGGGAAGAGAGAGGGTTGGCACGCCTGGTTACACCTCAGATCTTTGCAACGAGGCCTTATATGGAGTCAAGCAACTGGTCCGTCCAGCTTTGGCTTTTTCTCAGGCGATCTTCCCCAACCGGGTGCCGCTCCAGATGTTCGGAGCTGCAACCTTCACCGCGTCCCTCTGCCGGCAAAGGTGGCAATAAAGGGTGCCATGGGGTCTTTCCACCTTTTGTTGTCGTGTGCCTTAAAGTCATTTCCGACTTATGGCGACCCTATTATCATGGGGTTTTCTCGGCAAGGTTTGTTCGGAGGAGGTTTGCCATGGCCGTCCTCTGAGGCTGAGAGAGTGTGACTTGTCTAATGACGCCAAAGGTGACATTTCATGTCTGTTATCAATGTATATATTCCCATAAACGGAAGCCAGTTGCACGGTATATTATTGCAATAGTGCTGAGATATACAGCATTCTTGTCGCGTGTCTTCACGGCATTTCCGACTTACGGCTTTTGGGGTTTACCTTTTCTCCAAGGCTGAGAGAGTGTGACTTGCCGAAGGTGGGTTTCACGGCTCGACTAGGTCTCCAGAACCATAGTCCAACATTCAAACCTTATTCTGTTTCAATTGCCATGGTGCCAAACGGACAAATGCATTGTTTTTTATGGGTCTGCATATAGTATTTCCCCCCAATCTTGGCCAAGTCACACTCTCTCAGCCTCAGGGGAAGGCCTTAGGGTCTCCAGAAGTCAGAAATGACTTGAAGGGACGCAACAACAACAACATTATCCTCATTATGATTCTCTAATATTTCTCTAAAGCACCAAACGCCAACTCAAAGCTCGGTCGTGATTTTCGACGCTTATGAACCTCTCCAAACTTCAGAGCAAAGAGGCCTTTTTACTGCAAGCAAACAAGTCCCTGCTTTCCATCATCCCGAACTCTTTCCGTACCCATCTCCTTAGGGAACGGAGCGTTTTCTGCAAAGCACGCTCGGATCCGACCTTTCGGTGGGCGCCGGTCTTTACGAGATGCCCGCGCGGCTCTGTTTCCCGTCGGATTAATTGTAAGCGGCAGCAAACAGAGGCCAAACGCCCCACCGTTTGGAAGAAGGCAACCTTTCCAAATGGGGCCCGGATGCAGCGGGGCTCAACAAAGAACTCCTGGGGTCTTATCGGTTTCTCCGATCCTCCCGACGCAGACGCCGCTAGAGAAACGTGCGGCTGGACAGAGGAAGAGGAGGAAAAAAGGGGAACGCAGGACGGGCATGGAAAGACTCGGTTTAAAAAAGGAACTTCGTTGACGGAGGACTACAAGTAGCAAGCTGAGCAGAGGAAGGGTTTTTGGGCACGGATCCCTGGCGTGGGCGTGAAAAGCATATTTTCTCCATGCGAAACATTGACAGGCCATGAATCTTCCCCGATTAAAAAAGAGGCGCAGACCTTCCCAGCCTCCATAACCGGTTCTCCCCGTTATTATTTATGCCCGATGCGTATCGGCCGCGTCGTAAATGCCTTCTTGGTTTTACGGATGGGTACGGGATTGCAATTCCCGGCTCCTGCCAACGCCATCCGACAATTCAAACCCGGCCTCCTGCCGTCGCCTCGTGGCACCTCCAATGCTATGGAGTCCTGGGATTTGTAGTTCTGTGTGAGACTGAGCCTTATCGGGTGACGAACTACAAATCCAAGGGTCGTATAGGATGGAGCCGTGGCAGTCCGAGCCATGTCGAGCGGCATTATTTCGGCGGTGTAGCAGTAGCTAGGATGCGTTTACCCGGCAGAAATAATCCAGTTTTTGACACCGCTTTGTAATGACCCTGCTCCATGCTACAGAATAATAATAATAAATATTATAATTATTATTATTCCTTGGAGGGCTTTAAACAGAGGATGGATGGCCATCCGTTGGGGGTGCTTTGATGGAGAATTCCCGCATGGCAGAATGGGGTTGGACTGGATGGTCCTTGGGGTCTCTTCCAACTCTATGATTCTATAATAATAATAATAATAATAATAATAATAAATATTATTATTATTCAACCACTTCTATAAGTGGTATAGAAATGTACTTGCTATTGCTATCAAAAATTTATTTCTATCCTGCGTTGCTCCCAGCGCAGGGACTCAATCAAGATAATATATTAAAACATGGAATCCTGGGATTTGTAGCTTAGCGAGACAACAACAAACTACAGGTCCCAGGATTTCATAGGACGGAGCTGCGGGAGTTCGAGTGGTGTCGAACGGCATTAAATCTGCAGCGCAAAGGCATCTTCCGAGCTTTCCGTGCAACTTTCTGGGTACGTCCGGAGCATTGTTTCGGACGAGAAAAAGGCCACCCCAAACAAGCGAGATCCTATTTCTCTTGGCCTCGCGTGCTTCTCTCCAAAAATCAGTAGAGGAATCGGAAAGTCGGGGATCGTGTGGGTGGGAAAAGGAGAGGAAAACATTATATCTTTGTTCAGTCGGCCAAGCAAACCCGAGTCATATGAGCCGCTTTGCAAATGCAACTGGAAAGCCAAGTTGGCAAACGCATTGGCTTGAAAGGGTAGGAGGATCATCATCCCATAAGGAAAAGAAGCAAGCCATCCTACTCCAAGTCCCTTATTTACTAGCGTTGGACAAGGACTCTGAGTTCGAATCCTCACCAAGTCCCAGTGGGTGATCTTGGACAAGTCAGACACTCTTTCCAAAAGTCCCTCGGAGAGAAACATTGCCAAGATAACTTGATGTAGGGTAGATTAGACTGCTGGACTAGGGCTCTGAGAATCCCGGGTTCGAGTCCCCCCCGCTCAGCCGCAACGACTTTGGCCAAGTCACACTCTCTCAGGACTTAGAGGAACGCAATGACAAACCTCCACCGAAGAAACCGTGCCAAGAAAACCCTGCAAACGGGTCACTGCGCCTCCAAAACAAAGTACCTTCAACACTTAACATGGAGGTCAAGGTGGTACTATTGCAATTTGAGCGTTGGACTAGGACTCTGGAAGAGCAGGGTTCGAATCCCTGCCCAGCCACGGAAAGGCAAGTCACAATCTCTCGGCCGCAGAGGAACGCAACGGCCAGCGTCCGAAAGAAACCTCGCCAAGGAAAATCCTAAGAAAGGGATCACTATGCATCCAAGTCACAGCAAAAACAACAGAGAGACGGGGTGGAATCCCGAAATCCGAAATGCTCCAAAATCCAAAACTTTTTTTCATGGGTGGCTGAGAGAGTGATATCTTTTGCTTTCCGACAGTTCAGCGTGCGCAAATGTTGTCTCACGCACAACATTGTTGAAGATATTACATATAAAATTGCCTTCGGGTTCTATGCGCAAATGAATTGCATGCTTAGACTTGGGTCCCATCTCCAAGAAATCTTATTATATACATGTATGCAAATACAGATAATCTATATATATATGTATGTATGTACTATCTATCTATCTATCTATCTATCTATGTGTGAATATACAGTCAGGCCTTCCTATCCACGGATTTTTTCGCCTACGGATTCAAGCATCCACAGCTTGCAAATATTCAGAAAAAGCATAAGTTCCAAATACCACACCTTGATTTTCCACTTCATCAATCAATCAATTTATTACGATCAACCGATCAGTCATTATCTCTTATATAATGACTGATCGGTTGATCGTAATAAATTGATTGATTGATCGATTGCTATAAGAGATACCATTTTGTTATATAATGGGATGGGACTATATAATACGAATGGGACTTGAGCACCTACGGATTTTGGTATCCAAAGAGGGTCCTGGAACCAGATCCCAAGGGCCCACTGTGTGTGTATATGAATATATATATGATATATAATGAAATATATATATACACACACACATAAAATTAATAATAATTAATAATATAATAATCATAATCATAAATCCCTCGTTTGTCCGGAGTTGATCCATGTGCATACCAAGACGCTGCCATGCTCCATGTACAAAGAGCCTTTCCCAACTTTAAACCTCTGGGAAAATGATGCTCCTCTGTGCTCATAACCTTCCTTCGGGGATTCTGGGAACTGCGGCCCCAAAACAAAAGGCCGCTGCTCCGAGCTCTGCGTATATCTTTGCTTATCATTTCAGTCCGATTTGAGGATGCAAATGCAAAATTGTGGACAGCAGTGCCTTTGCTTTCTGGTGGCATGGATCCCTTTGCATGCTTTAATCTCTTTGCTTCGAGGCCGAAGGAGGATGAAGAGCAGAATGGAGGGTGAGCCCTGGCACTTCCTCCTGGAACAAGGCAAACCAGAGGTCCTCTTTTTCCTCCATTTCAGCCTCCTGTCCAGGAGGAATCCCAAGACGTCCTCCGTTTGGAACACAAAGAGGCAGCCTGAATTTAACATTCATAGGAGTGCCCTAGATTTTTCTCAAATGTCCTACATTTGGCAGGGGTCCTAGTCCTCCTTTGCAGGCACTTGGTCCTGGAGGGAGAAAGTAGGGAGTTTATCGGACGACGGAAATTGGAAGTATAATCCAATGGCGATCAAAATGCAATCATGGGTTTTACGTTATTGCGAATTAAAGCATCTCACGCAATTTCGGGCAAAAGGGAAGTCGTTCCGAACGCAATTGTGGCTTTTACGTTATTGCGAATTAAAGCATCTCACGCAATTTCGGGCAAGGGGGGGGTCATTTTCGGGTAATGGGAAGTCAATCTGAACGCATTCCGAACGCAATATGAATTCATGTGAATTCGCTAAACTAGTGAATTCATGTGAATTCAAATGGGCTCCATTCGAAATAGAGAAAAATCCCTCCCGTCTGATAAAACGCCTAGGTTTCCATCGCCAAGCAAGAATTGGAACCCGGCTCTCCAGCATCCGAACAACTTTGCAAATCTTGAAATCTCCAAACCGGGATGGAGAGATGTACACACCAGCCGTTCCGCTGGCCTAGACCTGAGCTCTCCAAAAAATGCAGAAGATTGCACTTTCTAGAAATGACCCCTGAAAAAGTGGAGGCTCAGGGCCAGGCCTTGAGATCTGGCAAGCCTTGTGATACACACACTCCAGCCACATATATATATATATATATATATATATGAGTGTGTAAAGAACCTGGCCAGACACATCCCAACTCCTTTTGTTGCATCCACTTGTCCCGGCTTGTTTCCTGCAAACGCTTCAAAGCCATCTCCATGGCAGGAACGGAGCTCCTTGGATGGGTTTTTCCGTCTCTTTTCAGATCCAGTCGCCCAACAAGCCCAACCGCCTGGAAGTTGGCACGCCGCCGCCGCCGCCGTACGCCGTACCCAGCTCGCTTTCACACCTATTGTGTTGTGACAAGCCCGGGAGAAGGAAGACGAAAATTGCAAGAGGTGGTCGGCTCGCTAAGGATATTAAAAAGAAAGAATAATACGCGTGACGAAGAAAGACGATTTTGCCAGCCGCCGCCGCCGTCCCGGGGCCGTGCAACCGAGGATCAAATGTTACGGCCGTACCCCAATTTTGCCCAAGATTTTTGTGGCGGTGCGCACTGCCGTCCCTGCAAACAGGCCTCGTATGCACCACCGAGCGTCACACTTTTCGCCCGTCGTGTGACTTCAAGTTGTTTCCGACTTTACGGCAACCCCAAGATGAACGTCTGCGCCGGGTTTTCTTGGCAAGGTTTGTTCGCCAATGCCGTCCTCGGAGGCTGAGAAGGTGCGACGTGCCCAAGGTCGCCCGATGAGTTTCCGCGGCCGAGCCGGGATTCGAACCCTGATCTCCGGAGTCCGTCATCCAATACTCAAGCCGCTTCGCCACCCTGGCTTTCACAGGGGACCCATATCTAGGTCGAAACCCCATCCGCCGCCACCTCCAAAATGAAATAATTTGGCAAAACTGAACCACTAAGACTCCTCGATCGTTGGGCATCTGGAGGAATTATCTATAAAATGTACAAAACTAATATATATATATATATATATATATATATGACAGGGATTGTCCTTTGGATCCTTTGGGAATAATAATAACAGCAGCTTGCAAGCTATCCTTTACGTACTTAGGCTGCATCTACACTTCAGAAATAAACCAGTTCGACACCACTTTAACTGCCCTGGCTCAGTTCGAGGGAATCCTGGGATGTGTAGTTTGGTGCGACATTTTGCCTTCCCAGTGACACAAGAAACAAGGCTGTTAAAGCGGTGTCAGCTGCATTATTTCTGCAGTGCGGACGCAGCCAAAGTGGGGTGAAGCCGGATTATCTTTGCAGTGTGGATGCAACCTTACTATAGACCTTATTAGATGTCGGAAATTGGAAGTATAATCCAACGGCGATCCGAACGCAATCGTGAGTTTCACGTTATTGCGAATTAAAGTATCTCACGCAATTTCGGGCAAAAGGGAAGCCGTTCCGAACGCAATCGTGGGTTTTACGTTATTGCGAATTAAAGCATCTCATGCAATTTGGGGCAATGGGGGTCATTTTCGGGTAATGGGAAGTCAATCTGAACGCATTCTGAACGCAATGGGAATTCACATGAATTTGCTAAACTAGCGAATTCACGTGAATTTGAATTGGTGCCATTTGCAATAAAAGAGAAATTCCTCCTGTCTGATAAAGTCCTACGTTTCACAAATGAAAATTGGGACGCGCATGACCAAACAACAGAGGAACGAAAAGCCTGGACTTAGTACGCAAACAAGCTGCGCAAAGTAGCAACGATCACGGTAAATGTTGGCAATAATCTTCTGTCCAAGTTGCAAGCGCTGAACAGTCTTCAAGGGAAATCTCATTTTCCTCTATAGTAGAAGTCAAGCCAAGCGTCTCTCACTTTTGTGCATTTGAATGCCAGCAGGTCCGACCTGCCCGGCCAGCAACGCACTGCCTTGATAAACCCATCGCACAACCCGGCTACACACCCACAAGGCTGTCACAATGCCCAGGCCGGTCCCTACTTGTCATTTCAGTCCTGATAAATGCATGTTTGCGGCCTTAAATAATCACGAGTTTGTGCAAACAGACCCGGATCTTTTTTTTATCTCAAAAGGAAAAGATTGGGCGGCTGCCTTGCCAAAGTCCAGCCGGAGCGGCTCTTCCGATTCCCATCATCCCCGTCCCTCCGTCTCGAAGAGAGCCGACCGGCCGCCAAATCTGCATTTTTTGCAAGAGGCCAAACCAGAAGGGAATAATAAAGACATCTGCAAAGTTGGAGAGCCCAAATAGAACGCATACGACCCAGTTGGGTGTAATAGTTCGAACGCTGGATTCTGGAGAGCCGGGTTCGAATTCCGGTTCGGCCTTGGAAACCTACTGGGGGACAAGTCACACTCTCTCAGCCTCTTCCCTCTCTGAAGAAACGTGCCAAGAAAACCTGATGGTGCGTTGACTTTCGGATTGCCATAAGTTGCACACAAGTCCCTCCAAGGCAAACATCCAAGGACCACAGTGGCACACAACAGTCAGTTGCGCACTCTGCGAAAACGCCCCAAATAATGACAAAAACCCACAAAAGACCAACGCAGAGGGAGTTGCCTGTTGCACCTCTGCTTTTGCTACACCGATTTTGCTCTTTTGCAAAGAAGCCGCTGCTAAGGTAGTAACTTTTCCGACGTTTCCAACAACGGGGAATCGCAACTGGATCGCTCGAGTCGGTTCGAAAAAATACAGCCGACGCTGCCTGGTGCCTTTCTGCGCAGCTTTCGGAAACATTTGCCCGGCAAGCACATTTCGCTTTCCGTTTTCATCCGAACGACGGGCCGCTCCTGTCCAAAGGGCAGAAGTCACCCAGTTTTGTTCCGAAGGTGCGGCGACGCACGTCCTGTACTAAAGGAATCCAGCATCTGTTGTTGCTGTTGTTGTTGTGTGCCTTCCGGTCGTTTCCAACTTACAACGGGGTTTTCTTGGCAAGATTTGTTCAGAGGAGGGTTTGGCCGCTGCCTTCCTCCGAGGCTGAGAGAGTGTGACTTGCCCAAAGTCACCCAGTTGGTCGCCAGAGTCCAACATACAAACCGTATCACCATGCTTTGGTTCTTTGGTTATCTATTGACCTGACATCATGATGTTGGATCGCATCTCCCAGCATTTCAAGCGTCGTAAGCCTTTAAACAGAAGAGGCCCAGTTGCCTTGCACCTTTTGCCACCTTGGGAAAAAAACGAAACAGAACACAACGTTTGCAGAGCAACCCACACCCTCGACAAACACGCCAACGCTCTCCAACACCCCAAAGAGAAGATTGCCGCTTTTAATTACGAAGACGAAGGGATGGGCGCCTTGCAAAGCAATTTCCAAAGCTGAGGTTTTCCAGGAGCATCGGGCAGCAAGGATCTGGGAGCCGAAATCTGGCTTTTATTCAACGCCGGATCGAGTTCCTAGCCCTCGCGGCGGCAGCCTCGGTGCCTCTCAAAAGCGTGCACAAAATTGCCAAAAGCCCCGGGGGTAATAATGCTAAGTATGTCTTTTCGCCCACCCATCGGGACCAGAAAAACCAGAATCTCGCATGCATTTGGACGCGGAACGACATACATCCAAATGAAAGGAGGCAGAGGATGGAAACAATGCCGCAGAACTGATAACTGAGGAATTCCACAGAATTTTTTGCAAGTTGCTCATTTGGAGAGGTGAAAAATGACTAATGCGCCCATCCTTTCCGAACATCCCTCGGGGCAAAGGCTGTCCCCATCCCCGCCTTAAGTTTTGTTCCCTTCTCCGTTCAGGAATTTCGGGTCCGGCGCTGGACAGTTTCCAATTTCCTGGACAATTTCCTTCGTCTTCTTCGTTGCACCGCCTTTCCACCCCAATTGGGTTTTTTGTCCACCTCCCATCTTCTGGCTTGCAAATCTAATGCAGTCACATCTGGCTTGCGAAAAACGAAATGCAAACTGGCAGGCCGAGCGAGCGAGCGAGCTCCCGCCCGTCCGCAAAAATCTTGGACGGAGCCAGGCCCCTGCGTCGTTGCCTTCCCCAAAACACATTTCCTTTCCGAACACGAAATTAATTCCTCGCCTCACGTGCGCCACCCTCGTGAGCTTCGAAGATGGGCGGAGATGCCCAAAATGGGTGTTTTTGTCAAACACGCGGGCATTAAAAGAAGACCCCGAGAGCCAGCATGGGGTCACGATTTGAGCGTTGGATTCTCACCCTAGAAACCAGGGTTCGAATCCTCGCTTGGCTATAAAAGCTCAGGGGGTGAGCTTCGCCAAGCCGCACTCTCTCAGCCTCAGAGGAAGGCAATTGCACTTGAACAACCCTTGCCAAGGAAATCCAGCGAGAGGGTGTTGTTGCCGTGTGCCTTCAAGTCTTGGTTTGTTCAGAGGAGGTTTGCCATTGCCTTAACTGACTTGCCCAAGGTTGCCCAGCGGGTTTCGTGGCCAAGCCGCAATTCGAACCTTGGTCTCCAAAGTCGCAGGCCAACGCTACGCCACACGGGCGCCTCGAAAACGACTCGGAGGCACACGACAACGACAGAAGACAATTGCAAGGCTTCACACACCTCTCCAAACCCAACTCGCTCTGGAAAACCGGGAACCAGAGGCCTAGAGAGCATCTAAACCAGGACGGCCACCACCCCAATTTCGCCTCTGGTTTCTTGTTTGGAAAGACGGTGCTGGAAAAGACCTCTTCCTTTGACCGCAAACTAATGTAACCCCGGAGTGCGTCCCTTTCCATCTCCGACTGCGGCCTCCGCGAACCCTCCGAGCAAAGGGACGCGCGGTGCGCTTACGGGGGCAACAGCTGAGGGACGAATTAACACGCAACGCATTGGAGACAGCAGCCTAGGAACCCGCTGGCAAAAGGATTTGCTTGTGGGAACACAACACAGGCCGGGGTGTTGCCGGTAAGATGTTACAACAGCCACCTCGGTTGCATCTGCACTGGAGAAATAGTGCAGTTTTGCACCTCTTTAAAGGCTGTTGTCTCCATGCAACAAAATTCTGAGATTTGCCATTTTGCGAGATAGTTAGCCTTCCCTGTCAGAGAGCTTTGGTGCCACCACAAACTACAAATCCCAGGATCCCATAGCATGGAACCATGGCAGTTAAAGGAGTCTTAAAGTGCATTCATTCTGCCATGAAAATGCACAAAAAATGGTCCTTCAGATAACTTGGAGACGGACTTATAGGTCTTATGTTTGGGAAGGTAGAAGGATACCCACCTAGTTGCCAACCCGTTTCCAAACAGCAAGAGGATACAGGATTCGTCTCTCTTTATCCAAAATGCTCGGGACCGGAAGTGTTTGGGGATTTTGCATACACATAATGAGATATACCTTAGAGATGGGACCCAGGTCCAGACGTGAAAACCATTTATGCTTCATGTACGCCTCATACACATATAGCCTCAAGGCAATTTCATACATAATATTTTAAAATAATTTCGCACGTGAGACTTTGTGCGCGCTGAACCATCAGAAAGCCAAGGTGTCCCAGCCAGCCGCGTGGGCACTTTTGGAGCATTTCGGGGTCGCGAATGCCAGATAAGGGAAACTCAACTTGTATAAGGTCTCCGCGGATCTTCCAAAGAAAAAGGTTGGGTCGCAAACTAAATGTAGGGATGCCAGTCCCAGTGGGCATCGGTTGCCACCACTGTTTAGGTTGCAGGCTGGAGTCCATGTTGTACAAAAATAAAAATCCCCCGCACACAGAAAACCAGCATGTCAGGGTCTCCGACAGTCTGCTCCTGGACATGCTAGCTTCTTGCTGCAGGGATCTTTTTCTAAAATGAGGGAACATCCAATTGTATAACCCGAAGAAGAGCCCACGCATATGTCAAGCAGCCAAGTACTAGGTCCAAGCCCATCATGAGATGGGAATCTTAAACCTCGAACGTTGTCCCTCTCCAAAATAAAAAGGGCCCGTCTCCATGCCAATGCGAGGGGCACCGTGGGCGACCCCTTTGGCGCCGAGCTTGGATCTCGGCGCCTCGAAACGCAACAACGCAATCTCTTTCACTCCTTTGTCAGGCAAGTTTGTTTGGCAAGTTATAGTCTTTTGCCCTCTTTGTGTTATGTTCCCTTTCGCTCGCCCATAAACTCAAGGCATTTGGCCTCCTCGGCCGTGGGTCTGGCCAACGCAAGCATGGAGCAAAACACTTTTTTACAAAAAAAAAAAGCGGGGAAGAAGACAGAAAATATGTCCACATTAGGAATGGAACGGATGTTCACAAACGTTGGGGAAAGGGCCGAAAAACATTTTTTCTCCAGAATCGGGAATCTTGGCATGGAGAATCTTGGACCGTCGGGAACCAATTTGGGATTTATTCTGCACAAAACTGGCATAAGAAATGTCAGAAAATATCATTTCAGTGCAGAAACATGTTCTGTTCAGACACTGTGGCACAAAAAAAAAAAAAAAAGGAGAAATCTACCCAAACTTTGCACAGAAAAAATCCTAAGTGAGAAATATTTTTTAAAAGAATTGTATAGTATCATGCAACCAAAATCAGGTTCCATGATAAACCGTAAAATGGTGTCCCTTAAATAAAACAGCAAAATCAAGGTTTAAAAAAAATATTTTGTAGGCCGTAGACGGTTGAATCCGGGAATGCAGAATCCATGTGTATTCGAAGATTTTTCTAGCAGTGGGGGCGAAAATGGTTAAAATTACTCACTCTTTCCTTCGAGAATGAAACTAAGGGGAAATTCCTTCCACGCTCCCCACCCATCCCATCCAAATCCTGCTTTTTCCAGACTTATTAAACGTAAACATAAAACTCTGCCGCTTCAGAGACCCCCAAAAATGGGAAGAGGGAGGGGATTTGTGTTCGTGTCGGGGTCGACTACGCTCCCGTAAACGTTTGCGGCTGTGCAAAAGGGAGCAGCGCAGCCATTGCGGAAAGGAGACCTCGAGATGTGGGTGTGCAAAATCGTGCCACAACCAGACCCGGGTTTCTTCCCAGCTTCTTCCCACGCGGAGACGGCGGTGCCACACCCAGACAAAAACCCATGACCCGCCACGCCAGCTCCAGAAAGCGACCCGACCAGTATGCGCCAGTCCGGCCCTACCCAAACCCAAAGGCCAACACCCTTGTTAGATAAATCGAATCCCTGCCTTGGCTCTAGGAGGGGACGGGATCCAAGTCTCCGTCCATGAAAAGGCCCAGATGTTTTGGAGGTCATTTCTGGGGAGGATCCTATAGGATAAAGCATGGTTCCTGCCCACAAAAAGGGGAATCAAGCCCTTCCAGATGAACTGAAAAGACCAGAGACCCCAATTCTTGCTCCTGATCTTTTTCCTTTTATTTTAGAAAGCCGTACACATTTCATGCATCTCAGAATATTTTGCATCAGCTTGCACTGCAACCCAAGACTTTTTATACCAGTTCCACAAGTCGGATTATTTTAATTAATTTACAGCCGGGTCTTCGTATCCGTGGGGGCTCCGTTCCAGACCTCCAAAATGCCAAAAAACCATGGGACTTTGAGTCTCATAGCTTTCAAGGGCACCATGGCCACATGAGTTCAATGGGGCAGGGCCCTCCGCGGATGCTCAAATCCACGGATGGCAAGCCCACGGTTGGGGCGGGAGCACTGTATTTATTTTTTATTCATTGCATTTATATGCAGAGTTCCTCCCAGTATAAAATTAAAAATTAAAAAAGGAGCAAGATCTGGGATTCTGCCTCGACACGCTTCCAAGCTGGTGTCTATAATGGTGGCCTACGTCTGCGGCTATATAGAGAAAGGTGGGGCACACATGGCCTAAGAGTCGCCTTTGAAAAGGCCTCCAACAGATGAATTTGTGGGACACCCAGCCCCACACATTTGAGGAGGAAAGTATACCTCTCCTCCACAAAGAAGCAAAGCCAAGTGGGCCTCCAAAATACCAGATCCACCAGCGCTATAGGACAGAGCCTCCCCTATTAAAATTATTTACAGCCTTCTAGGACAGACCTTTCCCATGCGGCTCCGGAAATCCTGTCCCTAAAGCGGGAGGCTGGCCCCATAACCTGGAGGAAAACTTTCCCAACTCTATCAGACAACAAGAGTGCCCCGTGGAGGGTCGAATCCACGCAAAGACCCCTCTTTCCCAGATCTAGGACCCCTTAGCCCTAGCAAGGCTCCAGAAAACTTCCCACTGAATCTTACAGGTCCAAAAACCCATAACGCAAGACCCTCTTTTTGGTTTCGCCGAAAGGGACACCCCACTTCGACGAAGCCCACGGCTCGCACGTGGGTCCAAAACGGGCCCTTCTCCAACCCACAGCTCCAAGGGTTTCCCCCGAACCACGGAAGGACCCTTGCAAGCATCCTCCCAGACCCATAACCCTCCAGGACTTAAAGCCTCCTCTCCAGCCTCGTGCCACCCTACAGATCAAGCTGCAACGGTGCGACGGCACCATAAGCACATGCTCTTGCCCTAGAGCCCTCGTCCGAAAACAGGCCCTTCGTTCCCATCCCATACACTCCCTTGCCCTAGATCAAGCCTTTTCCCTTTTGGATCTGGAGTCTCTCTTCTATCCCACCCACCCCTCCCCAAGTTTTGCTCTGCTGCTGCCATTTGCCAGCTCAAAAATCCTGCTTTGCATTAGTCAGTCTTTCCAGCCGTGCATTCCAGAGGTTTCTGGAGGGAGGCCAGTTTTGGGGTGAAGAAGGAGGGAGGGGGGACCAATTTGGGGAATGGGGAGGAGGAGTTTCCGCACCCAAAAGGCCAGCCCTAGAGAGACAGGCCTGTGGGACTACTAGGCTTCCAGCAGCAACACCAACCCACCCATCCAAACCCCCCAAGTGCAAGTTAAGCCAGTTGCAAGAAAAGTGGAAAGGAAAAGTTGGAGACTGCTCTGGTTAGAACCAAGTCACTTGTGGGAAACCATTCCCCTGCCGGACTTTTTGAAGGGAAAAGTTACTTTGGAGAGCATCCGTGGCCAAATTTTTCCCCTAGGAATCAATTCGGAACAAGGCCAAGGAAGTTCACTTTGGAAAGGTGGTTGCAAAGGGGATCGGGGAGTGGCAAAAAAGTAACTTTTCCAAGCTGGGAGTGGAAGGAAGGGTAGTCAGGCACACCCTGTGTTTGTATAGGTACCATATATACATATACATGCGCCCCATTAATGGATCAAGGAGCACAACTAACACTTTTTTCTCCAACAATGTCCAAAAAAGGTGTCACTCCGGAATAAAGCAATGCATGGAAAGCTTCTCTCTTTGGCAAAAAGGGGTTTGGAAACTCATTGTCGAGAGAGAGTGAAAAGTACGAAATCCAGCAGTTTCTTTCTTTTTAACGCTTGTCCAAAAAATCCCACTTTTGCCATTACTCACGAATATCCCAATGCAGTGGAAAGAGGTATCGCAATCCCAAAAAATATACTCCAGCCGCTCTCTTCTACAAGCTGGTCTAAGCTATGAAGACCCCCAAGGAGGACTTCCAGTGGAAGACGCCACAAAACTGGAGTCACTTCTGATTCAAGGCCGCATACGCACTGCAGAAATAATCCATCTTGGCACCGCTTTAACTGCCACGGCTCAGTGCTATGCAATTCCAGGAACTGTCATTTTGTGAGACATTTAGCCTTCCCAGTCTAAGAAGCTCTGGGTCCCCACCAGACAACAAACCCAAAAATCCCATAGCGAAAGTTAAAACAATGTCAAAACCTGGATTATTTTTGCAGTGTGGACATGGCAGCCGAGCGTGCCATGTGTGTTATAAAAACGCCTTCCCAAAAACCCTTGCCTCCATGCAAGGGCAACAAACCCAAAAACCTTTTCCTTCTTGAAACGAACCTCCTTTTTGTAGCAAAAAAAACAAAAACGCACACCGTGTGAACACACAACCCCAAATTCACTCCCATTTGTACTGGCATCCCACCCATTCCTTCTCCCACCAACCCCACAACTTTACGCAAGGACTAGGCTGGGTCACGCCCAACTGCACTGCCTAAAAATAATACCAATAATATCATAAAATATTAATATTAATAGTAATGAATGATAATGAACTATAATTGTGATTATTATCAGAAACACCAAAAGTCAGACGTTTTACAAACTTCTTCCCTGACCCCCCCTTCCTCCTCCATCAAGATTTGTTTGGCTCCCCTTGGGTGACTACAACTCCCAACATCCCCAGCCAGATGCCCCCAGATGGGAGTTGTAGTCCCCTTTTAACCACTCTTGTCTTCTCCAATGTGAAGCCTTCTTCCCCCTCCAAAAAGAAAAGTTTTTTTTTTGGGGGGGGGGGGGAAGGGCAGCCTCTGCCAAAGCCAAAAGAAAAAGGCCAGTGTGCCAAGGGCGGTGCCCAGGGGGCAGCAAATGTGGGGAGCAAATAGAGCAACAGATTTGGGGGGGGGGGGGGACTAAAAAATAGAAAGGGGGATTAATTTAATAAAAAAAAGCTTTCCCCCTTTCCCCAAAACCCAGCTATTATTTCTTTCTGCCTTTTTGGTGGGGGAAAAAAACATCTCACCCACCCTTTGAAAGCAAATGCCAAGTGGATGGGTTAAAAAATTCCCCTTAAAAATAAATTGGAGAAAGGGCATCAGAAGAACTAAGGAAGGGGGCACCCCTTCTCTGGAGGAAACTTTAAAACAAAACAAAAAAGCCCCACTTTCTGCCCTACATCTTGCAATGTCCCTCTCCAAGAAAGTCCCCCAGTTTTTGCATTAAAATTTCCTTTTAAACAATGAATACATATATATATTTGGAGGAGGGAAACAGAGGAGACATAGAGAGGGGGGCAAACAGAGGAGACATAGAGAGGGGGGCAAGCTTTTCATGGGGGGCAAGCACCCTTCCTTTCTGCCCTAGCTTCTGGAAGCCTTGCAAAGTGTCCCTATGCCAAGAAAGTTTTTAAAACATACACATTTTGGGAGGAGTGGGAGCCTTGAGAAGAGAGGAGACAGAGCCTGGTCCTGGAAGTTTAAAAATTTCCTTTGAAAAATACTATACATATATATATATTTGCAGAAGAGAGGAGACCACCTGTGTTTTCCTTTGAAAATTACATTCTATGTGTCTTGCTGGAGCCTTGCAACAAAGTGCCAAAACTGTCGCCTTCAGCTTTCCCTTTCCCAAACCTTGTTTTGGAGAGAGAACTTCAGGAAAGAAAAGAGTTTAAAAAGAAAGCAGACCTGCCCTGGGGGAAAACTCAAACCCTGTGCCCTCTCTGCCCCCCGTTGCAAAGTTTGAAAAGAAAGTCTCCCACCCAGTTTGAAAAAAAAAAAAAGAGGAGAAGAAAGAAAGCGCCCAAAGGGTTGCCTCCCTGTGCGCCCTGGAGATTTTTACGCACAGCGGTGCGTAAAAATGATGGCACCAGCAGAGAGACTCTTTCTTTTTGCCTTACCTGCGTGTGGGTCAGTGGGCTTCAGCTGCCTGGCACAGCCATGCCAGGCCAAGCGAGGGGTCTTCTCCTTCTGTCCCAGGGCCCCCCTTCCACCGACCCAGATTCCTGGAGGCGGTAGATCCTCGCCCTTGGCACCGGTGCCCAGGCGCAAAGTTTGCAGCTGCTGCGACTAAGTAAGTAAGGCGCGCCTAGGGCTGGGCTGGCCTCTTTTGTATGCCTCACTCTCTCAGCCCCAGGAAGGGAGGGACTTTCTGGGGCAGGGCTGGTCCTGGTCCTCCCCCCCTTTGCCCTCCCCAAAGGGAGGGACCAGGCAGCAGCCCAAGCAAGGAAGAAGATAGAAGAAGCACCCAGCCTCGCCCTGCTCCTCTCCACAGGCTGACCCAAGAAATGGGGATGCCTGAGGCCAAGGGGGGGGATCCAGATCTCCTCCTTGCAAAGAGGAGGGCATCTCAGGTGGAGGAAACAAGGGAAGGCATCCCCCAAGACAAGCTCCAAACATTCCTAGAAATAGGAAAAGTGGGGAGGATAGCATCTAAATAGGCTGGAGTTCTAGGAAAGCTCCACCTGTTGCCAATTTCTTCCTTCCAGGGAGTCTCAAAGGGGCCACAAGGTCTCTCTAGCATACATTTGGACATCGCCTTTTACATGACATCAATGCATCTGAGGAAGTAGGCTGAGGTCTAGGGAAAGCCCATGCTGCCAACTTTTTTCTTTCAGTTAGTCTCAGTGTTACAAGCGCCCTCTGATTCTGCAGACTAACACAGCTATCTCTTTGGAAAGAAAGAACTTGGTAGCATGAGCTTCCCTAGACTTAAGGCTGCTTCTTCAGATGCATTAAGTCGACTGAAGTCTAGGAAAGCTCCGGCTGCCAACTTCCTTCTTCCAATGAGTCTCTCTACATACCGATTCTTCAGACTAACATGGCCGTATCTTTGAATATGCGTTCCATATTCTCTCCAAGTGCATCTGAGGAAGTTGACTGAAGTCTAGGAAAGCTCATGCTCCAAGCTTCTTTCTTTCAGTGAGTTTCAAAGGTGCTACGAGACCTCTCTGCCTACATTGGGACATTACATTACATTATATAAATGCATCTGAGGAAGTAGACTGAAATCTACGAACGTTCACGCTGCCAACTACTTTCTTTCAATGAGTCCCAGAGGTGCTACAAGATTACTGATTCCACAGACTAACGTGGCTATGTCTTTGAAAGAAAGATTTCACAGACTTAAGTCTGCCTCCTCAGATGCATGAAGGAGACCTAAGTCTACAAAAGCTTGTGCTGCCAGTTTTTCTTTAAGAGAGTGTCACAGGTGCTACAAGACCTCTCTGATTCTACAGACTAACACAGCTGTATCCTTGAACTCACAGAAACAGAAACACATGATTCTTAGTTTTCTCTGCAGAACGAATGCAGGTTGCCTCCCCCTGGATTTTGTTTTAATTTAAATAGGAAGCTGCTTTGGGTTCCACGAGGATCAAGCCCTTCTGATGGTCATTGGCCACTAAAAGTTGGCCCTCCCTATCCTCTGATTTTTTTATCCGTGGATTTGAGCATACATGGCTTGAAAATATTCCCAAAAGGTATAAATTCCAAATAGCAAACCTTGATTTTTCCATTTTATATATGGGACACCATTTTGTTGTGCCATTATATTTAATGGGACTTGAGCATCCACGGGTTTTGTCATCCACGGAGGGCCCTGGAACCAAACCCCAGCGGATAACAAGGGCCCACTGTACTGACACACATTGGGCCCTTCCGATAGGCATTGGGCACTCCTGATGTGGATCATGGGCATCGGGCATGCTTTGGACACCCTTGATGTGCTTGAGACACTTCCAATATGAATGAACCAACCACTTCTGCCTTTCTGGAATTGCATAGGGCACTTCTTGTGTACATTGGGCACCCATGATGGGCATCGGGCATTTCTGATGTGTCCCAGCATTGCCTTCCTAGGATCTTCAGACCAATTCGGATTGAATCTGAAGTGACCTTGGAACTGATTTATGTGAATTCGGTTGTTACTGCATTCACTGAATTCTGGGGTGACTTTGGCTTGACCCTGGATTGGCTTCGTAGTAACAGCCTTCAGGTGTGATAATTTACGTGAATTCACTTGGATGGATGCAGCATGACTCTGGATTGGGGCTCCAAAAACCCTCATCTGATAAGGGCCCTATAGTGATGTCTAGACGCACGCACACCAGGGCCCATTGCACATTGGGGCGTTGGCACCTCCATCGCTCCGTTGGCTACCATTGAGCAAGGGATGCCCATGGGGTGTAACATCGCAGCAGCCCGAGGTGAATTGCAAAAGTACTTGGTTCTATTTCTGGCGCCGACGGAGACGCAAGTCCCATGCTGCGCGCCAGCCATTGCGCTTTACTTGCCTCTTTTCTCTCCGTCCGCCAAGGACACCTAAGACACCAGAGCCAAAACCTTCTAGACTACTATAGTTTTTAGAAGAGTTTATTCCTGGCATCTGCGCTTGGCATCTTCAGAGAACGCTGGCGCGAAACCTTCAACTTCACTGCGTTTGGGGAGAAGACGGTGAATTCCTATCGAACTTATCAGACTTCTGATAAGTGACGGAGGACAAACTTGTTTTGAAAAATATCGAAGCTGGAACTATTGCTGCAAGGAGACTTGAGGAGGTCCCAGGACGACTTATTCTAGGAATATTGCAAACTGCTTCGTATACGTTAGGAGTATAAGTCGGAAATGAGTTGTACACGGGACACTGCTTTTGCAAAACGGTCCAGAGACTTCCGTTTGTCCAAAACAGGGCTGCCAGATTGTTAATTGGGACTGGATGATCCGGCCTCATGATACCAATCCCTTCTCAGCCGCGCAGCAAACCCTCCCAACGTTTCACAGAGGAAAACCAAGACCCAAGCGGCGAAGCTGGCACCAGAATACGGAGTGCAAACGTTCTTCGTGAACGCAAATGATGGGAGCGGCTGCAGCGGTTTGCTTTGGCCCAGATTAACAGGGAAGGGGCCGCTTTCCAAGGCCTCCTCTTCTCCTTTCTCTGCTGCTGAAATAATGGAGTGCAAACTACTTTTGCACTTTGAAATTGGCTTCGCAGCCGTTGAAGTCAAGCTGCGGACGGAGGGGGAAAGTAGGCGGAGGAGAGAGAAACCCGGACATTGTAAAAGACACTGAATTATTTTTCCCCCCAAATATTCTTTCCATCTCTAACATCGAAACCTCCCAAAAATCACAGCTTCAAAGGGGAAAATTCCTCCATCCTGTCCTGCTTCTCCCCCTCTTCCTCCTCTCTTTACATCTAGATTGCAAACTCCCTGGGGCAGGGACCTTATAAAATTTATAACCGCTCTGCAAAGCGTCCGATGCACACATTTATATTGTGTATATATTCATAATAGTCGCTTAAGGCAAGGCAGGTCCCTGGCTTGAATCGGTGGACTGGTTTCTGGGCAGCGAATACTGGTTTCCTCTTTCTTTATGTACAGTCCGTGGGTGCGGCTGTGTTTCCTAAGCACTTGGATGATAATGTATATAAAGATCGCCATGCCAGGTTCAAAATCCTTTGCTTTTGTACCTGGGGAACGTCCTTGAAGGCTCACCGAATCTGTTTCAGCCGACCGGATAAACAGCGGAGCCAGCTTGGTATAATGGTTTGAGTGTTGACTCTGGAGACCAGGGTTCGAATCCCGGTCCGGATATGGAAACCAACTGGGGGACCTTGCGTGCGCCACATGCTTAGCCTCTGAAGATGGCAACGGCAAATGAAGAAACATGCCAAGAAAACCCCATTATAGGTTGGTTTTAGGGCCACCATGCGTCGGAAACGACTTGAAAGGCCCACAACAACACTGGGTTTTCTTGGTAGGTTTTTTCAAAGGGAGTTTACCATTGAGGCTGAGAGAGAGTGACTCACTCAAAGTCACCAAGTGGGCTTCCACGGCTGAGCAGGGATTCGAACCCTGGCCTCCAGATTCGTTGGCCAACGCTCAAACCAATGCACCATGCAAACTCCCCCAAAAGGCCACAGAATTGGGAAGCGGGGAAAGCAAACCAACAAATGAACAATTGGGGAACCAAACTTGGAGAACCAAACCCAAAGCAGAAGCACAGGATCCCATTTCCAAATGTGAATCAGGAGCCGGGGAGGGATGCGTAACTTATCTGAAAAGTGAGTCACCCCTTTTGGAGAGAAAGAGAGAGAGAGACAACTCAGCCTTTTGTCTTGAGACGAAAGAACTGGGATGGTGCGGCGGTGAATCAGATGCGGAAGGGACGGGCGTGTCCGCACCGCGCAGCTGCACCAGCGCCACATCACTTTAAACGCCTCCTCCGCTCCGATCCTACAAAATCCTGGGATTTGGAGTCTGGAGAGGTATGCAAACCCGAAAAAGGGTAATAGCAATTTACAGAGCACTCTGTGTGGCTCAGTGGTTTGAGCCCTGGGGACCAGGGTTTGAATCCTGACATGGCCATGAAACCCACTAGGTTGACCTTGGGTGAGTCACACTCTCTCAGCCTCAGGGGAAGGCCATAGCAAGCCTCCAGACAAGCCTTGCCAAGAAAACCCCGTAACCGGTTGCTGTAAGTCAGAAATGACTTTGAGACATGCAACAGCAACATTGTAATAGATTGGCATATAGTCCAATGGTCTATCTTATATAAAATGGTAAAATCAAGCCTTGCTTTTGGGAATTGATATCCCTCGGTATCCCATGGGCTTTGGTTCCAAGGACCCCTTTGGAAATGCAAAAACCCGTGGATGCTCAAGTCCCGTTAAATAAAATGGTGTAGTAAAATGGTGTTCCTTATATTAAATGGTAAAAACCAAGCTTTGCTTTATGGTTGGGTCCAGAAATACAGACTCTGCGGCTGCAGGAGACTGACGTGGCCTCGTTCCCACTGACAAAAAAAAGGGGGTTTGCGATCCAAATCGTTGGGTCGATTCAACGACGGAGCGTGGTTCCCACTACGTTTGCCCCAATTGTATTTCCCCGCCCTGTAAAATAACCCACTCGTGGTTCCCATTCGCAAATGAATTGGTTCAAAATGGACCTACTCCAGGGCAAATTTAAATCGATCCCGATCTGCATCGGGTTCACACTTGCACGGAATCGGTTTATCCAAAAAGACGCGGAAAACATCGGCGTCAAAAAGACGTGGGTTCAATGGGTCTGAATCTCTCCGAATCGTGAACCAGGCTCATTTGAACAGGTTCAAACCGAATTGCAATCCGGCTTGAAAGGTAGTGGGAACAAGGCTTTTATAAAACAAAAGATGTTTCGATCATTCTGGATGCGCCCCCCCCCCTTCCAATCAATTATCAATAACAGAAAAACAACCCAATTCTGGTTGATTTCATATTCTGTTTGTTCCTGTTCTGAACACTCCCGAAATCATGGGGTCCATAAGTGAATTCTGCACGGACATTTAATGCTTCCTTTGGACCGAGTCCGGATCAAAGCAGAAATGAGTTTCACAAGGCGGCACGCAGACACTTATACAAAACACAAAACACACACACTAGTCTTTTGCGATGAGGAGAGCAAGAAGGGGGACGGAGAGGCTGGGTTTCTTGTTTATTCCCTGCAACCGACAATCAGACTTCTTGTCCCTGGGAAGCCTAAGGAAAACCCACATCACTGGCGGAGCCTCTATAATTATAATCGGAGCATGGCTCTGCAGTCATCGCCGAAAAGCGGATTAAAGTCCGGATCTCTGGCTGGACGCAGGCATCGACTCAGACGTTGGGGAAGGCGGGCGGACCAAGACCAAGACCCAGGAAGAAAGGAGAAACATAGTTCTCTAACGGTGCATTTTGCCCTTCCTTGTCACTTGTCAGCCCTCTCCATTCTGCATCCGCGTTGCAGAAATAATCCGGGGCGACCCCCACTTTAAGCGGGTGGGTTTATTGGGTTTGTAGTTTTGAGAGTCTCCTCTCAAACTGCAAATCCCAGAACGCCACAGCGCGTGAAAGCGACGTCCAACTGGGTTTGTTCCCCCCCGCAGCCCAAAGGTGCATTTGCACGGTCGAAATAATGCTCTTTGACGCCACTTCCGTCCCATGGGGGAAAAAAATGGGATTGGCAGTGTTGCAAGTTCTTTCGCCTTCTTGGCGCCTCGTCGAACTGCAAATCCCAGGCCTTTCCAACCGACTTGTGCTTGTCGGTCGCCGACCTTTCATTATCCCGAGGTATTCAAAAAGAGAGAAATAATAACCAAATTTAACGCTTTTAAAGATAGAAGAATAAGGAGAGGATTCCATGCTCTCCAAATGCACACGTTTGCTGGGTTGGCTAACGTTTTGTGTCTTTGCACCCATTGAATTTCCAAGATAGCCAAGCCACAGAGGCCTTTCAACTTTGCTCTCCTTCCGAAACATCTTCCCCGGTTCCAAAACGGTGCCCCTGGGAGCGAGAAAAAGTTCTTGCCTCACACAAATTCTTTCGAAGGGTAGGTCTCCGAACGAACCGTCCCCGAACTGCGGAGAAAACAAATCTAAACCCTCTCGGGTTGTCCCAGCCACTCACCCCGCAACTATCTCTCCCAGAAGCCTTCTCACCCCTTGGGCATCCCTACATTGTTGCATTACGACCGGGCATATTGCGGGCACGGCGCACCGTCATTGCCATGTGCAATGAGAGAGACGGGGTTCCCCTCTCGCTCCTGCGGTGTCATTTTGCCTCGAGTTCCCTGGCAACCCGGCTCGGGCGATTGCAATATTTGCCTCTATTATGATCCAGTAGCCACAGCAACCATGCGCTCACGCATGGCGCATCATGCTCGGCTGGGGAAGGCCCTGGGGCGGGGATCCTTTTCTGCCTCGGAGGAGTTGTTGCGCATGGTCTAAGGCCTGGCTGGGTTTGGGGTAGGTCTGTTTGTGCAAAAGGCAGAGAGATCTGCAAAGATGGCCCTGGATGGAGTTGTCTTCTTCTTCTCAAGGCGGCCTTGGCGCATGCAAAAATGCAAGAAGCTGGGTGCGCCACATTCCCACTCCAGCTTCTTGGCAAAGGAGAGGAGGAGTTTGATAAGAAACAGACTTCTGAGTCATTTCATTAAATCCACCGCTTCAAAACCTCTTCTTTCTCGGAGCAAACCTTCCCTTCTTCGCCCACCCAGTTTTTGGGCTTGTATCAGGGATAAATGCACCAAAGGCTTAAGTCCTTTCGGAGCATTTATTCTTTCTTTCTTTTCTTTCTTGCGTTTCCTTCCCTTTTTGCTATCTCAGCTCGCCCTCCCCTAGAAAAACCGCAAACCACAGCTAGCTCTAGTTCCAAAATTATATATATATATCTGTTCTCTTTTCTTTAACTTTTTAAAGAAGACAAACATATATCCAAACATTGCACACTTGAGTTGCGCCCTTTGCATAGAACGAAAACCGGGGCAGCTATGACTCGCAAAGGGCCGACTCAAGGAACCAACGCACTAGGTCTCCCATGCAATTTTTAACATTTTAAAGGGAAGGCAGGAGAGTTATTTTTTAAAAGTATATTTTTCAGCTTCTTCAGGCAGACTAAATGACTTGGTTGTTGTTGTTATTGTGGGCCTTCAAGTCATTTCTGACTTATGGAAACCTATGACAGGGTTTTCTTGGCAAGTTTCCTTAGAGGATTTCCATCCTCTGAGGCTGAGAGAGTGTGACTTGCCCAAGGTCACCCAATGGGCCTCATGGCCAAGCCTGGATTCGAACCCTGGTCTCCAGACTCATAGTGCAGCACTCAAACCGCCACGATATCCTTTTAAAACCCGTTCTTCTTTCTTCTTTTTAAGCCAACGTTCAGGAGCTTCAAGACTCGCTGCAGAACTAATGCAGTTTGACACCGGTTTAACCATAATAGCTCCATCCTATGGGATTTGTAGTTTCCTGTGGCACCAGGGCCCTCTGACGGAGAAGGCAAAACAGTTCACAAACCTACCAATCCCACAACCTTGAGCCGCGGCAGTCAAAGGGGTGTCAAACCGGAATAATTTTGCAGCGTAGATGCAGCCTTTGGGTTCTGAAACACGATCCCAAATTCGGCTCTGGGTGCAAAGTGCTTGCAAAACTGTACCCAGATCTTTCTGTTTCATTCCGCGAGTATAATCTCCAACATTTGCATAGAATTGAACCAAGACGTAAGAGAGAGGCCAGTTTTAAAAGGATCGGGTAGCCGGTGCTAGAAAAAACCTTTCCCCGACGCCTCGGTCTTGGATAGGAGCCCTTTCGGTCCAAACAGACAAGATTGGGAAAACGTCTCCCTTGGGATGAGGCAGCCTCTTCTATTTCGAAGGGCCCTGCGTGTAATAACAATACTCGCTTGGAAAGCCTTTTTGCCTGCTTGGCAGGTTTCGAACCTGTGTCTCCAAAGCATTCCATCAGATACCAGACCTGTGCCTGGACTTGCTCACAGCGGCAACGAGGAGGCAGCTCACGTCTTAAGGATTTAGGTAGAGCGCATGGCAAAACGCGTTCGCAAGACTGTTCTTTTTTTTGCAAAGACAAAGTGAGCAAAAGTGTATTATTGGTTTGCAGCAAAGTCAGAGATGGACAGCAGTAGTTGGCACTTCAATGGGAGAGATGGTTCCAAGTAATTCTTTTCCTTCCCACTTTTCCCATTGCTTTTCAAACGTCCCGGCTTTTCTCTCTCTCTTCCTCCCGCTTTCCCCCTTTTCTCCTCCGGCTCGCTTCAATTCCCGCAAACCAAACCCAAAACGCATCTCGACCGTCCTGGTCGGCTCAGGCGAAAGCGAACCCGCTGCCGCCCTTTCAAAGCTTGCGCTCTGGCCTTCTCGGCCATGCTCGGACGTTGCTTGGCCGCACGGGTCCTGGTTTCGCATTTGCAAAATGTTTTGCGGGTATGCGCACTCAGTTAGCCACCGGTGTTTGGAGGCACCGAAAAGATGGGAGGATTTGCCTTTGTAATTACAACTTTTCTGAACGTAAGACATGCTTCTCGGTCCTTCTCCCTTCCTCCATCTCCCGTCCGCACCCAAGAAATCCAGCCCTATTATCATCGGCACAAGAGGCTGGCAGCAAGACTGGACCTGTACGCAAGAGGAGAAAAGGGTAGAACAGGTTTCTTTTCCGTCTCAACTAGGCGGAGAGCGGAGAGGAGGCTTGGCCCAATTCCTGAGCCTTACAACTCTCGAAATGACTTTACAGGAGGAGAGGAGAGGTACTTCCCGAACCAATTCCATCTCCAATGCGTTCCTCTCTCTGCGGGGTTTTTTGCGGCTTCGAAATCCCCGCTTAAAGCCTCCGAAATCTGCAAAGCGACCTTGTTTTGCATCCCCAAGAGTGCGCTTGGACAACAAGCTCATCTTGGGAGTGCATTGACACTATCGAAATCACGCAACCATAGCTCTATCCTAGGCAACGTTCGGATAAGGATTTGTAATTCGGTGAGGCGCCAACACTCTTGGGCTAGAGAAGGCTCAAGGCCTCGCAAAACTACAAATCCCAGGGTCCCACACGACGGAGCCGGGGCAGTTAAGGCGGTGCCACGCTGTGTTGCGACCGAACGCACATACCAAATGCAGACTGGTTCGACGGCTTCCAAGCAAGGTGTTTGTTGTGCAATGGTTTGGCCACGTGCATTAAATTTTAGGAGGCAAGTCCCAACACCATCATCTCACATGGTTTTCCTTCTAACCTTCAACTCACTACCGAAAAAACCTCTCCAAAATCTATTTATTGGAGAGAGATGAGAGGGAGGCATCTGGTCTCGGCTGCGAGGGGAAAGGAAAGGAGGGTGGTCTCAAACCCTAGTTTCCTTTCCCCTTCCAGCCAAGATCAGCCGCGTCTCTATAATCTGAGTCTAAAAAACAGCATTAGCGCCTTCTGGGGTTGAGACCAACCTGGAAGGGAACGTTTTGGATAGACCACAAAGGGCTAAACGTTAGTCTCTCGTTGTGCCCCACACAAAGCAAAACGTAGGAGTTTATCATACGACGGAATTTGGGGGTATAATCCGAACGCAATCATTGGGTTCCACGTTATTGCGAATGAGTGTATCTCACACAATTTCAGGCAATGAGAAGCCATTCCGAACGCAATCATGGGGTTTCATGTAATTGCGTATTACGAGTATCTCATGCAATTTCGGGCAATGGGGGGTCATTCTGAACGCATTCCGAACACAATCAGATTTCACGTAATTATCTAAACTAGCGAATTCACATAATTGCGAATTGGCTCCATTCGCGATTGAGAGAAATTCCTCCCATGTGATAAACTCCGCAGACGAGTGCAAAGCCGTGCATCGCACGCGCGTTATGCCATCGGGGATCCGAACCCACGACTCGACGGATGCGTAGCGCGCATCTCCGCGGCGCAGGACAAAACAAATAAAATAGCACGTTGGTGGACGAGGGAGAGGAAGCGGGCGACCCATGCCAAGATCAGCAGCGAGAGGAAAACATGGTTCCTGTGGTCAGAGCGCCTGATCCGTTTTCATGGGTGGAGACCATCGCTGGAGGATGACTGTTTGGTTTGGTTGGCTTTTCTGTTGCTGAGGCCTCTTGCTCCCTTTTCCGCCTTGCAGCCAATGCAACTGGGCCCAAGCAAAAGTATTGCTCGACTGGATTCGTTCTGCAGCCCCAACCTGACAGGCAGGGAGCTGAGCAAAACTACAAATCCTATAATTCCTTCGCATGGAGCCACGGCTGTTAAAAAGCAATGTCAAAGTGCGTTAATTCTGCAGTGCAGATGCAGCCCAAGAGTCATCTTGGAGGCAAAGAAGGGCTCCTGCTTTGCTTAAAGAAAGATCTGCAGGAAACAAAGCAAGTTTTGTCGAATTTGGGTTTTCTTCCCCTCTTTCCTTCAGTGCAAAGTTGGAGTATCTCCAAATCAAGCCAAATTGTGTTTGCGCTAAACCAGCAACCGCTGCAAATGTTGTCAAGTGCGGTTGTCGTCGTCGTGTGCCGTCGTTTCCGACTGATACCAACCCTAAGGCAAGCCTATCACAGGGTTTTATTGGCAGGATTTGTTTAGAAGCGGCCCGCCATTGTCATCCCCTGAGGCTGAGAGAGTGTGACTTGCCCAACGTCACCCAGTGGGTTTCACAGCCGAGCCGGGATTCGAACCCACAGTCCAACGCTCAAACCACGATGCCACCCTGGTTCATAATCATGGCCATCGTACAATACCAACTCCCTCCCTTAACACAGATATTAAAACAATTGTGTCTCGAACATACATCTCAGAATATTTTAACTAAGCAATTGAAATATCTGAATTTTAGTTTTTGGGGGGGGAAACCAAAAGCGTTGCCATCGAAATGCAGAAATTGGGCAAAGGCGAGGCCGAAAGGCCAAACCAGTCCGTGGCACTTCTAGGCGAAGGTCGGATGTCGAAAGAGAAGATAAACCCGCGGCCGGCCATCATCCCGAAAGCCTCCTCGGCTGGTGATAAGACGGTTTTCGGAGCCGACCAAACACCTGCGGTGAGTCTTTCCACGTCCGTGCGTTGGATAAAGGGACCCCTCCGGCCCAGGAATGCTTGCAGATAAACTGCTTAGCCTTTCAGATGCCAGAGGAGTCTTATCAGCGAGTCTCTCCGAGCCTAAATAGAGACAATCGGACTCACTGATAAGACCTTCAAGGCACTTGAAAGGCTAAGCAGGCTTTATCTCTGGCAGAAGCTTTTCCATCCCCGCAAAGAAACCCATTCAAAATTGGCGTAGAAAACCCCAAAGGATGCTTGGCCTGACTCACAGTGTGGCGATTCCTAACCCGAGGACGCCTCTCGGTTGTGTATGATACGATAATGCGGGGTTTGGATTCGATGGCCTCACGCAACCTCTTCCGAACCGAAGATTCGATGGCTGGTCGAATGACAAATCGCATAAGCTTTAAGTTATCTGTCGGCTTATGGGGAGCCCAGGTGGGACATAGTAGTCTGAGTGTCAAGGACCGGGGTTCGAATCCCTCCTTGGCCGCGAAACCCACTGAATTAATTCAAGGGAGTTGTCCTTTCTCAGCCTCATGGGAAGGCAATGGGAAACCTCAGGCAAAAGCAACCTGCTGCAGCCTCTCCTTGCTTGGCGGGAAGAAAGGAAAGGAGGAATGAAACATTAATAATATTAATAATAATTAACAATAATTTGTATTTTTATTCCACCTCTCCGATGGAACAAAGGGAAATGGAAGGAAGCGCTCTCCTTCCATCCACTGTATATCAATAATCCGATTATCCAAATTTCGGCAGGGACAGTCCCAATGAATCCTCTGCCTTCCCACTTTTTCATCCGGTTTTAAAATATCCCGGTTTCCTCTCTCCTCCTTTGTCCCCGGCTTACTTCAGTCGCTGCAAACTGCAAACGCAGATTGCAATTAAATAATAATAATAATAGTAATAATTTAATTAATTAACTTGGGGGGCTTTAATGGAGCCTTCCCAGTTGCAAAAGCAACCTGCTGCAAAGTTTCCCTTCATTCATAATTTTTGACCACACTCAGATACTGCTTGGATTTTCGCCTGTGTTGGAAGGAGTCGGTTTTGGGTGCAAAACCCTCCGGAGCAGCAAAACGTTTTCGCATCGCTGTCCCCAGTTTGGCGCTGTTTCTGCCAAGCCATTGAGGAGGAAATGGATTAAAAAGCAAGGCAAAGCGTGCACTTTGCATGCGGGTCCCCAGAGACCCCGGTTTCCAAAGAAGCCAGCCTGAAATTAATAACAGGGCCAGGCAAATCCGGCCGACTTCCTTCTTTGAAAAGGCGGGTCCGGCGAACCTAGCTGTTGTCGTCTTGGGATATTAATATTGAACCTTTCCCTTTTCGTCAGGTTGATAGAAAACAATAGAAAAAGCCATTTAGGAACAGCAGACGTTGCAATACGTTGAAATCCATCCAACTGTATTATTTTAACCCACGAATGCATTTTTAAAAATAAGAGACATGAGCTAAAATATAACCAACATTTGTTCCAATTTGGCAGAAATAATAATAATAATAATAATAATAATAATAATAATAATGACCTGTTTGGTTTGAAGTCCCCCTGGCACTGCCCATACCCAAAAACAGGATGGCACTGCCCATGCCGAAGAAAAATTTCGACGCAAAAGGAGAAATAAAAGGCCCTTAAGGAAAATATTACTGGAAGGGATGAAATGCCCAAACTAGATACGGAGACAGGGCCCTTCCCTGAACGAACCGCTGCAAGAAGAAAATAAAGACAAAACGATGGCAAAGTGGAAGGAAATGAAACTTCCTGGCCATAGAGAGCAATATTTACAACAGAATGGGTGGCACCGGCGGGCACAGGGAAAATGGAAATGGAGCCAGGCATACCAGCTTCTGCTGAGCTTTTTGGACACACGGACGTACACAGCTTGCCAAGGTGAAGGTTGGCATTCGGCTTGGGATCTGCGACTTCTGCCGTGATGTTACCACTTGTAGTTCCGTGGCACAATAGTGGCACGACTGAGGCGCAAGGGAGGTACCCTTTTGCAATGGACTCCTTGCCATTTCTGCAACAAACGCAGCCCAAGATGGTCGGTTTTGCAAAATTTCTAGGTGGCTGTTGTGGCTTTTTGACAACCTAACGTGGTTCGGTGGTTTGGCGCCTGGTATTTGTCGACCGTCTCCCATCTGAGTACCGGCCCTGGCTGACCCTGCTTAGCTTCCAAGATCAGACAGGATCGGTCACTGCTGTCCTTGTCGTGCCTTCATGTGGTTTCTGACTTATGGCGACCCTAAGGCCATATAGGCGATGGGGTTTTCTTGGCAGGTTCCTTCAGAGGGGGTTCGCCATTGCCATCCTCCGAGGCTGAGAGAGTGTGACACAGAGCCCCATCCTTGGCACGGAGGGAAGCCGAGGAGGCGGCAAGGTTCGCTTTCCTCCCATGCTCTGCCTCCGTTCTTCGTGCCACCCTTGCACCCAAAGCCGGCCGCCCAGCCTTGGCACAAGCGGGCAGCTTGCAAAAAAGGGCTGAAGCAGCAGGGAAACCGATGCTCCCTCACATGACAGCTGCGCGCCACTCCAGAGACATTCCAACAAAGGAGGGCATTCACACGGGGCGGCCGTTGCCGTGCCCACCTCCCCGCAAAAACAGGCCCCGCCGCCGCATCTTGTTTTGTAAACAAGCCGTCCCGGGTTATAAAAGACAGAAGGAGGGAAGCAACAAAACATGAGCTGGAAGCATCCAAATTTTAAGGCCCACCTTGCAACAATTTGCAACCGAAAACCCCAAACGCGTCCGACGATGCAATCGTCGAACGTGGCCAAGAACGCAAAAGGTACGGACGAGGACGAAAAGACAAACTAGGAGAGGATGCGGCAAACCGAACCCTGGTTCCTAGGGTTATTACTATTATTATTTTATTTGTTTAGTATCTTATAATTGTTGTGTCTTAGTCCAACGGCTCAGACCACTACAAAGCTTGGCTTAGGGTGACCATAACATGAAGGCACACTACAACAACAGCAACAACAAGAATGCCAAAAGCAACAACAAATGATCCTAAAGTGCATCTCCGTCCGCAAAACAGCTTGGGTTTACTCAAGGTGCAACAATAAGTTGTTGCCCGTTGTCCCCCTTGCAAAGGAATAGGACTTTTTCTTGCTTTGCCACCGATATTTTCCTTGCCTTTGGCTTGCTTTTCACGTTGAGAGGAAAGTCCCTGGCCGGACGTGAACGTCTTTCAAAGCCGTGGAAGTATTTCCGGCTTTCCATGGTTTCCCCAAGCCAAGCCACATCTGGAGTAGATTGGGATTGTTGCTACAGCAATATGAGCTCTCTTAAATTCCACAGTCCTTCCTCCTAAAACAACCCCAAAAAAATCCCATCCTGCTGCGACCGTTTCCCTCCCCGTTGCATTTCCAGCCTGCTGTAAAAGTCCCTTTTGGCAACTCCGTCTATCGTTGGGACGGGTCTTCCGAGTTGGTTTAGGCTTATGGAGACCCTCTCGGAGGTTTTCTTGGCAAGATTAAGCGAAGGAGGCTCGCTGGGGCCTTCCTCGGAGGCTGAGAGAGCATGACTTGCCCCAAGTGGGTTCTATGGTGGAGCAGGAATTTGAACGCTGGACCGTTTCATCACGATGGTTCAGGATTGTGGTTGCTTTGTGTCTCCAAGGGGTTTCTTAGAAAGTTTCGGACGGCGGTTTGCCGCCTTCTTTGTCCGAAGCTGAGACAGTGCGGCTCACCCAAAAGCACACCAAATATCATTGGCATTTGATTAAATTCAGCGGAGAGGAGAAAGACGGAGCAAAACCTTGCCATTTTTAAAGTCCAAATGTATTAGTTTGCATTCAATTAAACTCAGCTTTTGGAGAAGAAAAGGGGCCATAACAGTGCCCTTCCCGGCAGACATCCGTGATAAAGTTCCCTTTAGGGTCGCCATAATTCGGACGTGACTCAAAGGCACACGACAACGAACGACAACGTACCCAATACAACCAAGGGCAGGTTGTATCGGGCCCTGGGTCATTGTTGTGTCGCCTTAACAACAGTCGTCGGAAATGAATGCTTTTAGGGGAATCCGTGTGAGTAATTTTGCCAAAGCCGCCTTCCCTCGCATCCTTCCCGGAGGGCGAAATGTGTGCCTCTGTAGCAACCGGAGCAAAGCGTTTTGGGCAGAAATAACAATGATGTTCCCCGGGCAGCTTGGCATGGGCTTTATGAGTCATTGCTCGGCCGGATGTGCCATGCTCAGCAGCGGCAGCGGCAAAACTGGCAAAGGAAAAACCTCTGAGCAACACACACACGACAACAACCCTCGGGGGAAACACTGCTGCACCGCCACAACCGGAAAAATGTTTCGAGAAAAAGTTGATGCGTCAGGCTTCAAACCCGCATGGAATTCACCTCCTTGGATCCCAGTTCGAGGGGAGTCCCCCTGAGGATGAGGAGCCCTTCTGCATATGCTCAGAGGCACCCTTTTTTCTAATATTTTAAAATCTTTTTGGGGGCCAGGCCTTTCTCTCTGGCTCCATTTTGCACTGGAGAATTAATGTAGTTGGATGCCGCTTTAACCGCCAAGCGTTTTCCAGGAATCCTTGTCGCTCCGAGGGCTGGATTTTAGAAGAAGATCCACATTTAGGTTCAGCGCAGTGCAAAAAGATTGACCGTTCGCACGGAACAGCTCCGCTCTTGCAAAGCTTATTTGTTCACAAGTTAAACCTCCCAGAGACTGCGATCTTAAAAGAAAATCCTTCCACGTTTAGGTTCAGCGCAGTGCAAAAAGATTGACCGCTCGCACGGAACAGCTCCGCTCTTGCAAAGCTTATTTGTTCACAAGTTAAACCTCCCAGAGACTGCGATCTTAGAAGAAAATCCTTCCACATTTAGGTTCAGCGCTTGCATGAAACAGCTTGCCTCTTGCAAAGCTTATCTTATCCGCTCACAAGTTAAACTTGCCAGGAAGCTTTTGCCAGTTGATCAAAGGAGTGCGATTTTAGGAGATCCTTCTACGTTTAGGTTTGGCGCAGTGCGAAAAAGCTGACCGCTTGCATGGGACAGCTTGCCCCTTGCAAAGCTGATCCGCACAGAGGTTAAACCTGCCAGGGAGCGTTTATCAGGAGTCCTGGTTGTTCAAGGGCTCGACAATCTTAGAAGAAGCCACATGGAGCTTCCGCGCGGCACAAAAAGATGGCACAGGTTGCCTCTTGCGAAGCTTATCTTGCTCAGCCTAAGTGCCACTTTCTCGCAATCGGGAAAGCACTTTGCAAGACGGAGCGGGGAAAGGCGAGGCGAGCAAACCACAAAGGCCAGGAGGAAAGAGCCCAGGATTGTTAGGGAAGTCCTAAAATCCTTGTTCGAGGTAAGGCCACCAACCAAAAGGGCCGGGTTGCCCAACGCCACGCTTCCAAGGGCTGATAGACGCCTGTCCCAGCTTCCCTAAATCGGATTGTTTTTCTCCGTCCTCGTAAACAATCCAGCGGCAGCGAGTGGCTCAACCTGGCCCGTCCAACGTTTTTTGTTAGGCCACCGTAATAACTGGTTCTGCATTTTGGAGAGGATTTTTGTTCTTTTTTATTATATTTTTATATACACATATACATATACATACATATTTGGCTGTGTCGCAAAAGTGGCCATCTTTCTGGAAAATGTGGCACAGCAAAATGCATTATTTCCGCAACCTACAAGTCTACTTCCCTGGTTGCATTGTTGACCATTGTGGCACCAAAGCGCTCTATCAGAGAAGGCTAAATACATATTTGTTTAAAACCCTTATAAATCCCAGGATCCCACGGCAGTTAAAGCGGTGTCAAACTGCAACGGTTTTTCCTGTGCAGACGGAGCCCAAATGTGCACGACTGAAAAGTTCACGTTTCGGTGTTTTTCCCTCTCCGTTGCAAACCGGACGGAACGGGGATGGTGCTGCGATGCCGCCCAAACCGGCTGTCCTTTTCCCTTCTCCTGTATAATTATAATTGTGCAACATGCGCAGCCAGGTTTAAATATAGCCTTAATGAGGATCTGACAAGTTCAAGGAGAAAGAAAAGGGAGAGCAAAGGCGTTGGGCAATACAGCTAAAGGGGGCACCGCCATTTCCGAAACCGATCCAGCTCTTGGATGAGAGATTTGGGGAGGGAGACGAATAGGAAAGTGAATGTTAGCCCTCCTTAAAACAGAGCCACGGATAAGAAAAGGACGCAAGTTACTCCAAAATGTCTTGGAAGCCGTTTCCATCATGATCTCCTGGGCCAATTTCCACACTCTTGAATGGAAGCATGAACTTTCCTTTATGTGCTTTCAAGCCATTTCCAACGTATGGCAAACCATTGGCGTGCGTTGTTCCAAAGAGGTTTCCCTTGAGGCGGAGAGAGTGTGACTTGCCCAAGGTCACCCAGTGGTTTTCATGGTCAAACTAGGAACCAATCCTTGGTCTCCAAAGGCACGGTTCAGCCATGTTTTGTTAAATGCATCCGGATCTATCGATCTGGCTACCGAAAAGGACATCGTAACGAAAGCAGAGGACGGTGGAAGGAAACGCAACACTTCCCTAGGGCCGCATTCCCACTTACAAATAAATCGCTTTGCGATCCGAATCGACGGATCGGTTCGGCAGCGGAGCGCAGTTCACGCTACGTTCGCCCCGATTGCGTTTTCTTGCTGCAAAAAATAAAACCAAACAACCCACTTGTGCTTCACATTCGCAAATGAATCGATTCAAAACGGAGCTGCCCCAGCCGGTCGAAGGGCAAATTTAAATCGATTCCGATCCGCATCCGGTTCACGCTTGCGCGGAATCGATGGGGAAAAAATCAGCGCCAAAAAGACGCGGGTTAAATGGGTCTAACGCATGGACCCATCTCTCCGAAGGGCTTCGGCGGTTCGGTTCAAGTGCGAACCAGAGTCATTTAAACCGATTTGCGATCTGGTTTAAAAGAGAGTGGGAATGAGGCCCGAGATGCATTTCAGAAGAAACGTTGCGATAGTCTTCTTATTCTTATAATTTGATATTGCCTGGCTGCATGCGTCCCAGATTTCATCAAGGAAATGGAGGCGGTTAAGTGATCCTTTTTGGTCTTTTGCGAAGCTTAGACACCCAGCAACCAATGGATGCTTTCTGCAAAAAACCTCCTTCCACTTAGGGCAGCGCTTTGTCCGAACCACCCCAAACCCAGCCTCCACGGTTTCCCAAGGAAAACACACCCAGAAGAAAGAGCATGTGAGCATTTCTTCCAGCCTCGCATTCCTCTCTAACCCTGGCTCGGCTTCCAGCGCCAGATGCCTGCGGGAAGCGCTGCCAGATTTGGGCCTTTGCTCCCCATAAAACGGAGGGACTGCATTCGCCGGCCTTCCAAGACGGGAGGGAATCTGAACGTAAACACTCCACTTTCAAAGCAAAGAGCTGCTGGCAGGATAAGAAGGGTCCAAAGCCTTTCCCTGGGATGAGAGATTGTGTTTGTGTTGTGTGTGTGTGTGTGTTACGGAGAAGGAAAAGAGAGACTCCTTTCGACAACAAGCAGAAAGATTCCAGCAAAGCTTGTCATTGCTCCACGAGAAAAAGCAAAAGAGAGTGCATCTACACAATAGAAATAATGGGATTTGGCCCCACTTTAAGCGCTGTAGCTGCATCCTATGAATACGAGGGACTCGGGTGCATCTACACTATAGAAATAATATGGTTTGGCCCCACTTTAAGTGCTGTAGCTGCATCCTATGGATACCAGGGACTTGGGTGCATTTACACAATAGAAATAATGGGGTTTGTCCCCACTTTAAGTGCTGTAGCTGCATCCTATGGATACCAGGGACTCGGGTGCATCTACACTATAGAAATAATGGGTTTTGGCCCCACTTTAAGCGCTGTAGCTGCATCCTATGGATACCAGGGACTCGGGTGCATCTACACTATAGAAATAATGGGGTTTGGCCCCACTTTAAGCGCTGTAGCTGCATCCTATGGATACCAGGGACTCGGGTGCATCTACACGATAGAAATAATGGGGTTTGGCCCCACTTTAAGTGCTGTAGTTGCATCCTATGGATACGAGGGACTTGGGTGCATCTACACTATAGAAATAATATGGTTTGATCCCACTTTAAGTGCTGTAGCTGCATCCTATGGATCCCAGGATTTGTAGTTAGTGACTCTGCTATGTAACCTAAGTAGACGTCAAGTTACGTAATATAGACTGTCATAGAGAAATAATAATAATAATAATAATAATAATAATAATGGTCCTAAAGGTGCCCAGCCCTGTCTGATTTTGGAAGCTAAGTAGGTTTGGCCCTGGTTAGTCCTTGGGTAGGAGACCGCCAAGGACTCTGTGTGCTGGAGGCTCTATTTTTAGGGGAAGGCATTGGCAAAACCACCTCCTTGCTTAAGGAAACCCTATTAAATTTATGGGGCCGCCATAAGTCCACAGGCAATGCGAAGGCACACTTATACACGTATCGTAAAGGCACCTGATCCCATCTGTTTCTGGAAGCTAAGCTGAGCCAGCACAGGTTAGCCCTTGGATGGGAGACAGTCAAGGACCACTATATTTCAGAAGCAGCCAACAAAACCACCCTCTGAGTCTTCCTTGCCTAAGAAAACCCTACGAAATGAATGGGATCGCCATACGTCGACAGGGAACGTGAAGGCACATCTACGCACATACCCTAAAGGCACTGACTTTGGAAGTGAAGCAGGCTCAGCCCTGGTTAGTCCTCGGGTGGGAGACCGCCGACGCAGACCTGGTGCTATAGGCCATATTTCAGAGCAGGCAACGCCACCTCCGAGCCTTCCTTGCCTAAGAAAACCCGACGAAATTCACGGAGTCGCCGTAAGTCGACAGGCAACCTGAAGGCGACACAAACAGAGAGATGAGCGAACATACATCGGCAAGAAGTGGGCAGTTTTGGCACATGCGCAAACGCAAACACCCCGAAACATGGCAATGTCTTATATATATTTATATATATTTGGAAAGAGGGATGCACAACTGTCTTGCATGGCTGTCTTTCCTCTCCGCAAACCTGGTGCCCCTTGCAGAGAGAGACACGTTCGGGTGGGACGGCCCTTGCAAAATAAAACCAAAATGAATCCCAGATGTGGCTGGGCAGGGGCCAAGATGCCCTCCTCGCCCCTCCATCTGGCGTCCATCGCTGACCGAGGGGGGTTTGCATTTTTTGAATGGTTGGAGGACACCCACCCCATTTGTCAAACCCAAGCAATGGCTGGGAGGGAGCAAAGAAGGGACCTTTTTAACCCTTTTCGTTCGGGCCCGGCGTCACAAGCGCGCACGACGCACACGAAGGGGATCGGGAAGTTGAACTCGGCCCAGCGTTCGTTGCCAAGAAAGCCCTGGCTCGGGGCCCAAATTCCACAACCGGACGCACAACTCGGTGCGACGGCAAAAATTGTGCGAGTGTGCGCGTGGGGGAAGAGACGAGAAACTTTAGCGAGGAAACGTCGATCCTCGCTCGTACTCTCCTTCCCCTCCGTTGATATTTTTCCACTCCTCCTGATGCGCCAAGCCAAAAGGGGCTTGGAGAGAAAAAGCGATGCCACCGCCCTTGCCAAACCGCAATTCTTATTTTGATGGAGGGTTTTAAATGTCCAAACACGCACGCCTCCGATCTGTACAGAAAAGGGCACTGCGTACCCTCCGATTGCTCCTCTGCCGTCCTGCTTCCCCGGCTGCTTTTAAAAAGCCCTGGTTTCCTTTTCTCTTTTCTTCAGCTTGCTTCCATTGCTGCAAACTGAGTGCCGAGGCCAAAAGGAGTCAATGGGAGACCCTTCCCAGTAGGCCCAGGCAAAGGCAAACTGCTCTGCTGTAAAACTAGTTTTCACTCGGTTAACCCAGCACTCCCAGCTTGCGTCACCTTGCTCATTCGTACCTTTTGCCATTGCGACTATGCAAAAGTACTTGGCGCTCATTCCAACGGGAGACGCTTCCCAGTAGGCTCGAGCAAAAGCAAACCGCTCTGCTGTAAAAGTAGTTTGCACTCGGTTAGCCCAGGGCTGCTAAGCTTGTGTCGTCTTGCTCATTCGTACCTGTTGCCGTTGCAGCTATGCTCTGAAGTTGTTGCTTGGCCACACGTTTCCCAGTAAATGCACAACGCAAAAGTCGTTGGCACTCATTTCGACAGGAGACGCTTCCCAGTAGGCTCGGGCAAAAGCAAACTGCTCTGCTGCAAAAGTAGTTGGCACTTGGTTAGCCCGGCACTCCTAGCTTGTATCATCTTACTCATTCATACCTTTTGCCATTGCGACTATGTCCTGTTGCTCGGCCACACATTTCTCAGTAAACGCACAACGGTTTGTACTCGGTTCACTCAGCCAAGGAAGGGATGGTGTCCTTCCCTTCCCTGTAGAGACAGGCAAAAGCAAACCGCTGAGGCAGTTCCTAGCTTGTCGTCATCTTGCTCATTCATCATTTTCGCCGTTGCAAAACATGCTCGGCCACACGTTTCCCAGCAAATGTAAAATAGGTTGCACTTGGTTAACTCAGCAACGGGCAAAGAGAGAACTACAGCTCCCAGGATGTGGTCAGAAGGAGCTGTGGCAGTTAAAGTGGTGCCAAACTGCGTTATTTCTACAACGTGGATGCACCCAAAGACATCGATAGAGTCATTGGGCAAACAGAGAAAGGCGTGTTTTGCTCCACCTCTCTTACTAAGAAGTGGAAACAATGACTAAGGGAGGTGTAAAGATTAGAGGAACGGTCATTTGCAAAGCTGGGAAAGTTACTTTTTTACAAACATAATTAGCAAAGGGCAACACAAAGTATGGTTACTGTCTCAAAGAGCCTGCAACATGTAACCATCCGCTTTTCCTGCTTTTGCCAAGAGTGACTTGTTACTTGGAATAACACCCCAAAATCCACAAAACAGTGGCACATTTTGAAGGTGCCAGCCATGCAAAAATAAAAATAAAAAATGTCGCCATGTTGCTTTCAAGCTCCCTGGGCTTTCTTTATCGGCGAAAGAGGTGACAAAAACCAAACCGGAGCTGAAAAAGCCAATAACATCCCAAGCTTTTCTTGGAAGTCAAGCCAAGACTGGTCTTCGATCCACGTTTACCCATTTCGGCAAAGAGAGCAGAATCCTTCTTTGGGGGTTTATGATCATGGTTTTCCGTTCTCTCCGGTTTCAAGTTTTGCAATAGCGAGCCTTGGGTCCCACATTGGAAGAAATGCGGGGTGCAATAATAATAATTATTAATAATAATAGGTTGCCTCAACAGAAGCATAGTGTCTAGATCAAGGGAAGTCATGGTGCCGCTCTATTCTGCTTTGGTCAGGCCTCACCTGGAATAATATTGTGTCCAGTTCTGGGCACCATAATTCAAAAAGGATGCGGAGAAACTGGAGCCATGTGTCCAAAGGAGGGCAACTAAGATGGTGAAGGGTCTGGAAACCATAAAGCCTTATGAGGAAAGACTTAGGGAACTGGTGATGTTCAGCCTGGAGAAGAGAAGGTGAAGAGGTGATATGATAGCCTTGTTTAAATACTTGAAGGGATGTCATATTGAGGAGGGAGCAAGCTTGTTTTCTGCTGCTCCAGAGAAGAGGACAGAATGGAGCAATGGATGAAAAGTACAGGAAAAGAGATTCCACCTATTAGGAAGATCTATCTGATAGTGGAAGATGATGTCTTGGAGAATAGTTGGCGTCTCCTTCTTTGGAGGCCTTTAAACAGAGGCTGGATGGCCATCTGTCAGAAGGAGGGCTTGAATACAGACCCCAAGGGCCTTCCAGTCCAAATCCATGCAGGAATACACACTCAAAGGACCCCAAAGACCTCCAAAGGAGGAGACTCCACTCTTCATTACCGTCCCTGAACGGCAGAAAGGGGGTCAGACTGGATGGCCTTTGCAGGTCCCTTCCAAGTCTAGCATCGGAGGTCTTTAGAGGCTGGGGATGCTTTGACGGAGAGTTCCTGCACGGAAGAACGGGGTCGGACTGGATGGCCCTTCTTGGGTTTCCCTCCAACGCTACGACTCCCACGATCGTCTCTCTCTGCCGTGTATTTATCTCGGCACGATAAAGACAGAGTAAAAAAATGCGGCCGAGCTCCACCCGCAAGCGGCAGGATGCCGAGATGATTCACTCTTCCTGTGGGCCTCCGAAAAAGCCAGAGGAAGGCGATTCTTAACCGTAGCCGTGCCTCCCCTTCTTCTTCTTGTCCTCCTCCCCAAAATCCATCCTCTCTGCTCCTCGGCCGCTGCCCCAAACAAACCCCGGTGCCAAAAAATAAAAGGCAAATTCCAAACTCATGACAAGCCCGGTTGGAACGGCAAAGGAAAGATTGCAAAAGCAAGGAAATGGGAGGAAGAAACTGCAGGAATCATAATCCAGTTTGAGACCACTTTTCACTGCCGCGGCTCCGTCTTTTATGGGATCTTGGAAGTTGTCGTTTTTATCGTGGCACCAGAGTGCTTCAAAGGCGAAACATCTCACAAAGCTACAAGGCAGTTTAAAAGCGGTCTCAAACTGGATGATTTCCGCAGTTTTGGACCCAAATTTTGTGGCGGCTTTACTGGGATCCTATGGGATTCCCTCGTCCGCAAACGGCCCCCGCTGAAATTAATCCGTCAGCCCAAATTTTGCCAGAAGAGAGCAACTCCTTTGGGATTTGTAGTCCACGAGGACAGGAAAAAGAGACGCATCGGCTGCCCCTCCTCGAAAAACCGGCCTTGTTTGCCAAGGCTAGGCCTGAATCAATACTGAAGGTGTGGTGTTCTTTGTCTTCCCAGCCTTGGCCCTTCTACCTAGGACCGATAAGGATATTTTTTGGGGAGGAGAGCAAGGACACACCCCGCTTTCATTGACTTTTTCTTTGCTCCCGCATGGCTTCGGAGCCAGGGTCAAGGCATCCCTGTTTCCTCCCCATAAATAGCTTGGCACGGAGACCTCCGAAACCGGTCCAGCCACTTTTGAGATGCCACCTCCGCCTATTTTTAAGTCCTGGCTCAAACAAGGCTTGCGTAACCCTAGCGGGTCCGACTCTGATTTCTCTCTGCCGAAGGTCCAATCGCCCCCAATCTCCCATTCAAAAAGGTGCGTTTACACTGTCCGCACTTTGCGCTTTTCGCCAAATTGCTCAATTTTTAAAAGAAACCTTTCGCTTCAGGGGATTTTTAAGCGGCATGTGGCACCACAGCTGGCCCTCCGCACTTTTGCAGCTTTCGACTTTTGCAGTTTTAATGTTCTCTCTAAGTCCTTCTATGCAATTCTGCTGGACGCTGGCCATAGAGTTGCGCTGGAGAACCTAAAGTTCCTAGACAAAACACCCCTCTAGGCATTTGGAGGTCCTCCAGCATGATTCGATGATCGACTTTTGGCAGACGCTGACCATAGAATTGCACCGGAGGAACTGGAGATTCCTAGAAAGGTGTTCCGAGATAAAAGTGCGGACAACACCAGGCGCAACGAAGGAAAGTCCAGTGAGATATACGACCCAAGAAAGCCTGTCTATGAGAAAACAGATCCTGCTAGAAAAGAAGGTCCGGGTGACTAAGGAAACTTGCAACCTTCCTGCTGCGGCTGGACTACAACTCCCATCACCCCAGACAAGAGGTCACATGGAGCAGGACGATGGGAGTTATGAATCGCAATTCACATCCACACCCGCCAGAAGCAAAAGGCATAGAGCAGCGGCAAATAAAACCAAGTTAAGTCCTTTCTTGGGAACTCCAGAAAACCTTTGAAAACACGAGCTGAACCAAACAGAAGATAAAACAGAAGGGGGAGATGATCTCCAAAGCACTCTTGTCATGGCAGTAAGGGTCCATCTATGCTGTAGACATGATGAGCTTGGGACCACTAAGCGCTTTAGCTCGATCCTATGGACCACTGGGATTTTTAGTTTCACAAGGCCTTTAGCCTTCTCTGCCAAAGAGGGCCAAGCTACCAATCCCAGGATTCTGTAGGATGGAGCCGTGGTAGTTAAAGTGGTATCCAACTGTGCAGATCTACTCTCAGACGCCGCATTCAGTGGCAAAATGGATGAAGGAAGGCCCTCAATGCTGGCTACCTATTGCACTGTATGCATACACCCTTATATGCCCTGCATTTGCTGCAGGTTAAAAGAGACAGAGGGAATAAACTGGCAGAAAGACGAGTGAGTAAACTCTAAGGGAGAATAGAGAGCAAATAAACTCTAACAGAGAGGACAGAAGGAATAACTCTGGCTGGTTTCTTAACTTGGCCCTATCCTAGGCTCCTTAATGCATCCTGCATCAGAGAAGGCAACTGGGCTGCAGAATACCAGGGCTGGCTAGCAAGCCAGGTGGCTGTACTCGAGCCCTGAAGTCCCATGAAAATAACTACGTACCGCCAATATTGCCCAGAGGCAAAGCTTCTCCCAATCCCACCCCTGAGACCAGGATGCAAAGAGAGAAAGAGGCAGGGAGCCAATAGCACACTCAGGCTTTTAATTCACGTCTGAAGACTGTCGCGATCTCTTTCCTGCCTTGTTTCTACTACGGGCGGTGGACGCCACTCTGGAAACGCGCCCCTCCTTAGGTCCATGTTTGGGGAACAGTTCCGGGCCGCCCCCAGCCGCAGCCTCACTTGAAGATCTTGCCCTGGTTGACGGGTTTGCCGACGTGCTTGAACTCCCCTTCCCATAGGAAGTACTCCTTCACCAGCGTCTTGCACTCCTCGCTGTCGGGGTCCAGCTTCCTCCAAGTGTAGGATTCGTAGTCCACCTGCCAGTCGGGGCTCAGCTGCGGAAGACACAAAGAGGACGCCTCGGTTACGGGCATTTGTGATTAAACCGCAGTTTGGTTAAGCAGTGCAAACAATGCAAAGTACAAGTAAATCCTAATTAACAGAAGATGAAAAATACCTCATTGAAAGCTCCATTTGCCACATAAATTACAAACCCAAGGGTTGCCTAAATAAATAGGCAAGGAAAGGAGAGGTGGCCAACCAAACTGTCCATAATCTGGCAGCAAACAGTACAAAGGTCCTCCATATGAGCATTAAGACTGTATCTGCACTATAGAAATGATGCTTTCCAGCTGCCATGGCTCAATGCTATGGAATTCTGAGGTTTCTAGTTTTGTGAGATATTTAGCATGGTGTCAAAAAAACTGCAAATCCCAGGGTTCCATAGCACTGAGTCATAGGCGTTAAGGCAGTGTTAAACTACATTATTTCTGTAGTGTAGATACGGCTTAAGCCGACCGAGTGTTGCTTTGCTACAAGAAAAGGCAACTTGCTTGAGATGGAACAGCAGACGGTCTCTTCCCTACTTTCATTTCTGCCTGTTTCTGCATTTGCAGTCCCATTTGCGGGCCAGCTCCTGGCCCGGACTCACCGGAAAGGCCAGCTCCTGCCCACGGAAAACCCAAAGGCCTGAGATGCTGCTGTCGTTGTTGGTGCCGAAGAGGATGACGGAGGCAAAGGCGTTCTTGCGCAGTTTGTCCAGACGTTGGAACATGCCTGTTGGGAAAGCAGAGAGGAGGCATTGATGTTATTTTGAACGCCTGGCTAAGGGAAAAGAAGGCAGGGAGAGCGTCGGGGCTGCCTCACCGGTGATTAGATTGCAACTCATGAACGTCTGCGCCAGCTCTTCGGGGAAGCGGTACTCCGCGTACCAGATGGACCAGCCGTCCTTGTCAAAATGCTCCCAGAAGTGGGGAAGGGCCACAGTCAGGGTGTCTTCGTTGGAGTACTTCCGCTTGAACTCGTCCATGACAAAGGGGCTGGAAGGAGACACGACCGAGAGGAGACATTAATCCAGCGCCTGTGCGTCCAGAGAGGGAGCCTGATACGTCTGTGGCGGAGGTGGCAGCCTGTGCTTCGTTTTTATCTAGCATTTTCAGGACAAGGAAGCTGATAACTACTGTTGACCAGGATCTTGTTGAGGACTTATGTCCTCAACATCTACCAGAATTAGAATTGGGCAGTTTTAGTTCTGTGATGTCCGTACCCAGCAGAGAGCTGCGGTAATGTGACTATTTAATTGGTTTTTTAAAAAAATTACTGCAATGTTTCAAAATATTTTTATCTTGTAAGCTGCCCTGGGTCCTTTCCTGGGAGAAAGGTGGCACAGAAATGAACGACCGACGCACAAGGGGACTGGTACACAGCTACTATTGAGGACATTCTTGCCTCACAGCAGAACGGTCCATTTCAGCCACAGCTGAAGCGTTGCAACACAGTTAACGTGAGCCGCATGTGACTGCTGAGGAACGTCGGACACAAATGTGAGGATGAGGCCTTGGTGTAGTTGTGAAATGTGCCCCTTCCAGCCCCTCTAAAGATGCTGAGGCCTGACTGTGGCTCCCTTATATCATCCCTTTGCCTGAGAACAGAAAAGTGTCTGCTGCCTTCAGGCATCCACCAGGGAACGTGTAATGTGCAGGATCAGTCCAATGATCCAAGGCAGACATGGTTTCCCAATCCCTCCTTATCTCTCACTGTTGCAAACATGTCTCCTTGTTTTGCATGCAAACATCGGCTGCGCAGACAAACAACCAAAACAGAATTTGTCTTCGGTCCACAGTCTCTTGCAGGCCATTCTACGACCCAGAGGCACGGCCAGCAACGAAGCACCCGAAGTTCAGACAAACAAGATTCTGCTGCTCCCCTCGAACCCTCCCTGTTCTCAGCCCAGCAGGGAATGTGGGCTTGGCCTGGTTGGAATGAAGCACCAAAGCTGCCCTGGGCACGTGGCAGGGCGTGGGAGAGGGCGGACGGAGCCCTGTGGCATTCGAACGGTGGCTACGGACTGCCCTCTCGTGGCTGCCCATGAGGAACACAGAGTTATTCCTACTTCCAGAGAAAGCTACTCGGGGGCGGAGTGGAGGACTAGGACTCCAGACCAGGATTTGAAACCCCCCCCCCCCGTCCCCAGCCATGGAAATCCCAGGACTGCAATTTGGCTTCAGAGGAAGACCATGGCAAACCTCCTTTTAAAAACTCTTGGCAAGAAAATCTTCAATCAATCGGGGTCACCATATTAGAATCGGCATGACTTTGGGACTAAGACTTCACCCACCCAGAAAACCCACTGGACGGCCTAGGTCAAGTCACACTCTCTCAGATTTAGATGAAGCCAAACGGCCGCCCTCCTCTAAAGAGATCTTGCCAAGAAAAACCCAAGAGAGGGGATTGCCATATGTCAGTCACAAAGAAGGTTCACAAGGCTTACCGTTTCCTCTCCATATTTTCAAACACCTACATGAAACTGAATGCCAACAGAATATTGAAAGCCCCCAACCAATGCTCCCTCTGTTTCTGAGCATAAAAGCTGAGGTGGAGGTGCACAGATGCCTGGAAAGTCCCTCATACAGTTGAAGCTGTTTTGTATCAGATAAGCAGTATATGCATTTATTACACAAGTTGCATCCACAAGAGAGAAACACTAGCCATTCACTGAAAACGTCCAGAAGTACCACTCCTAACCACCCTTCCCAGTATATAATTTTGCACCCCATTTCAATCCCATTCCCCTTATTCACTTGCCTCTCTTCATGGGCTAAGCAGTCAAAATTCTGTAACCTTTGCAAACAGGAGAGTTGCTTTCCCACTTGATCATTTTGATGGCTCTGTGCCATGTTTTCCCTGCCTATATTGCAATACAGTAACTACAAGGAAACACAGGATTCTAGAATTGCATAAGGGCAGCATGACACTGGTGGTTTTTATTTGTGACGTGGTTTCAAATCATGCCTGGCAAGCAATCTGCCCCTTTTCCCTCGCGGGACTGCGAACAGATCAGCATGTTGGCCAAACTATTTACAATACATAAGACTCTTGTCCAGCTTGGCCTGAAAGACAAAAGCCAATGATTCCTATGAGATGCTCTGAAGTCTGAGCCTTACCTCTTGGGGAGGTGAGCGAAGGGGTCCTTGGATTTGGGCTCAGCTGCCAAGGCCTGCTCACACTCGTCCATCTCTTCCTCAGGCTCTGGCTTCTTCTCCTCTTTCTTCTCGGCCTTCTTCTCCTCTTTGGGCTGCTTCTCTTTCTTGGGCGCCTCCTTCTTGGGCTGATTTTCAGCAAACTTCTTAGCTGAAAGAACAGAGATGGCAGACTAAGAACGAGAGCAAATAACTTAGAGGCAAAGACCAGGTTTTGCACACAGAAGATCAACCTGGCTCAACCTGTGACATCTTGAGGGTTCAAGTAGGTATGCTGGAGGGGAAATGTTGGATGGCAACTCCCAGCATTCGTCACTCTTGGCTACACTGGTTAGGGTTGCTGGAAGCTGCAGTCCAAAACCTTGAGAGCTACACGATTCCTACCCTACGCTAAACCAGACTGGACTGAATACTAGACTATGCTTCAAAAGCAATGCTCCATTTTCACGCCTGTCCTGTCAGCAAATGTATCAAAGGTTCAAAAGGGAAGCCAACTAGCTGTCCTTAAGAAATTAAGATGGCATAAGGATGAAAAGGCACCATCACGAATCAAGTGAGTGAATTTGCAGAGAAGGCATGAGCATTTTAAGAAAGCAATGCAAGAATCCTGCAAAGCGCAGAGTGTCCTTGGGTACAAAGAAGAGGCTCTTAAAAGGCCTGAACTGTCCAATCTTTCCTCAAAGGTGAGTGTAAGGAAGAAAAAAGTTGACCCTCTCTCTATCAGAAACTGAGGGGATAAAACACTTTGAAACAAGCATATTTTCTACAGAGTACCTTTATTTTGTAAATTAAGAAACTTAAGCATAAAACAAAATGCAGATTCCTTAAGAGCTTTCCAGCCCCCTTACCATCAAACTGTGCCATTTTCTCACACAGCTTCACCTCTCCCAGGACAGTCTTGAACTGTGGCTGGTTTATACAGGTCACAAACCAACGGTTCACATTTTCGTAAGGTTGGCGGAAGGACGGCTCCAAAACCTAAAGGCGACGAGGGAAAGCCAGGAAATTTCAGGCAGGGAACCTCGAGGGCGACACGGCCTCCCTCCCAATTTGATCTGACTTCCTAAATGGCCTGAATCAAGCACAGGTTTGGGCTTTATCACTGAACTATGGTTTAATGTAACCTGAAGAAAACCAGGGCTTTTGTCTCCAATGCAAGATCTCCCGCACAGCCATTAGAAGAGTTTGCAGTTTCCTGTCATGCTCAGACATGGGAGAGTCTGGCTATTCCAAGCAAGCAGGAGCCCAAACTTGGAGTGAAAAGCACTCTTGGCACCTGTACCGAGAAAGCTGGCAGAAGCTAGGCAAGGGCTTCCCTTCCATCCATCAGCTTCCAACAACCAGGCCCCTCACCTGTTTGTACAGCCAGAGGAGAGTGCAGACCACTGTGATATCCGCCAGAGTGACGCGCTCGCCCACCAGAAACGTCCTGGTCTTCAAATGGGAGTCAAGGAGGCTCAGAATCCGCTTCACTTCCTCCTTGGCGCTCTCTGTGGCCTGGAGGGAGGCAGAGGGACCATGCCATTGCATACAGGGCATGAGAAAAACCAGCAGCCTAACTTCATACAAAGACATCATCGTCTACGATCGCGACTCACCTGTTTGTTATAATGCATGATGCCCAGGGTTGGGAAGACCCAGGTACTGGCTGGCGGCACAATGTCACTGTCGGCAAAGCTCACCCACTGGATGATCTGGGCAGCAGTTTCCTTGGTTGGTCCTCGCAGCTCTTCATTGCTGACTGAAGCGACAAAGCGTACGTCAGAGGACTTGCATGCCGCTTAATGGGCATTCAGTCAAAACAGAATGTAAGTTGGGAAATGGCATCTGAAGGACAGGACTGAAGATGACAAAAACTTCTTCCAACTCTTTTTTATCTTTATGGCCCCACAAGGCTTTTGATTAGATACAAGCTCAGCCTCCAAATGCTCAGTAAAGAGAACTTGGAAGAGCCTCTTCAGGATGGTACCTTCAACAACACCTCACTAAAAGTCTTAACAATCAACATGCTAAGAGAGCAAATTATTATTATTAAGATTTATAAAGCCCTGTAAATTTACAGATGAGGCACCCAAACAAGCAGAGTTGGGAAGGTCTGATGGGAAGAGCCTGGAAGTCAAGAGCTGGGACAACTGTATGGTTAAAACGCAGCTCCTAGAAAACCGATTTTACTGGTGATTCTCAACCAGTACTTTGTTACCTGCCCTAGCAGCCAGCAAACCTCACCCTCTACGCAATTTAATAAGGTGTTCCTTGCCTGTCACCAACCCCAGCTTCCTTCGCTGAATTATCATAAACTATGATTCTCCTACATCCCCATTTTGTGGCAGTAACGGTAAGACAGGTGGAGGTTACCGTAGTGTGCGATGGCGTTGCTCTCAAACACGCAGAATCCATCATCCCCTTCAAAGGCTGGGACCTACCAAGAAAGAGGGGTTTTTAAGCCACCAAAAGGACAGAACATATCTTTGCTAAACAAAACCTATCCAATCCATAAGTGCTCAAGAAGATAGGAAAGGCATAGTCCTCCAAATCTTGGGCACAGTTTGAATTCTATTCGGGCAATTTAGGTATTTTTTCCAAAAAAGTGGGGACCGAGAGTCTGCTAATAATAAAATTTGGGTCTCGAGGTTGAAGGTCTTGCACTTCACTCCCCCGTTGGATAGAGAACCAAATTCTCTTTTTGAAAGCAATCTCACCAACTGCAGGGGAATCGTGAGTGGCATCACCAGACGCCACAGAAGGGCATCTCATGCCACCTTTTGTCAGCACACATAGAGCTAACGTCCAATATATACCCAACGTGTTTCCAAACGGCGCATACACAGTCAATTGGCACAGAGAGAGAGAGGCGGGTAAGGATCAGGCCGACACAAACGGGAACAGCGCGACTCACCTTCCCGACCGGGAATTTCTTCAGGAACTCAGGGGTCTTGTTGGTCTGTCCAAAGTGGAACTGGGGCGGGGTGGACAGGACCTTGACCTTGGCGCCACTGTACTGGGCAGCGATGAGGACCTTGAATGCCCGCCAGTTCTCGGGGTAGGTGTAGAGAGTCTGGAAAGTATAAAAACCATATATAAGAAGCCAGAACGACAAGGCAAGCACAGCAACCCGAATCCCAAAAACGGAACCCCTGACTTAATACAGCCAGACCCTCTTATCCGTGGATTCAGTCACTCATGGCTTGAAATGTATGTATTTAATGAGCATCCACAAAATTTTGGTATCCACAGAGGATCCTAGAACAAAACACCAGCAGGTACGGATTGTCCTCTATACGTTCCAAAAAGCCAACCTTCATTTTCCTATTTTATACAAGGGTCCTATCCGTTGCGTTTAATGGGACTTGAGCGTCCACAACTCCAGCGGATGCGGAGGGTCCGCCATACATTCCCAAAAGCCAACCTTGATTTTGCGGTTTTATATAAAGGACATCATCGTACTATCCGTTGTGTTTAATAGGACTTGAGCAACCACAGATTTTGGCATCCACAGAGGGTCCTGGAACCAACCTCCGGTGGATACGGATGGTCCGCTATACATTCCCAAAAGCCAACCTTGATTTTGCGGTTTTATATAAAGAACATCATCGTACTATCCGTTGTGTTTAATAGGACTTGAGCAACCACAGATTTTGGCATCCACAGAGGGTCTTGGAACCAACCTCTGGTGGATATGGAGGGCCCCGCTATACGTTCCCAAAAGTCAACCTTGATTTTGCGGTTTTATATAAGGGACATCATTGTACTATCCGTTGTGTTTAATAGGACTTGAGCAACCACAGATTTGGGTCCTGGAACCAGCCTCCAGTGGGTACGGAGGGCCCCGCTATACGTTCCCAAAAGCCAACCTTGATTTTTGCCATTTTCTATAAGGGACATCACGGAGGAAACTCCGTTGTGCCAAAGGTTGTAACGTTGTGGAGCCAGGCTCACAGATTGATTTTTTAAAACCCACAATATCATGCTCAGCAACCGCAACGCTGACGCTGCAGTATCTCCATCCCGGCCCCACCCGTCCCATCCTAACGCTCTCCTTACCAAGGACACACAATCCCATCGTCCTTCTAATTCCTGGGCGCTCTTTCTTGCCAAGGGTCCAGCTCAACGTAAGCCACCCCTCGAGGTACGCAAGAGAGCCGTCCTTACACAAATCCGCACCTGCTTGCCACACAACGCCTCCGTGATGCGGCATTGTAGGTGGCTATTCCATCAGCCCGCTCACTCCACAAACCATCATCCACTTCCATTGTGGAAAGTGGCTTAGGTTGAACTGGCTGGTGCTATGCTTCGGGTTTTGGAGACGGGTCTTTTCACTCTGAATTTGAACCTGGGGCCACACCTTGCAGAACGCTTAGCCTCCAGATGTTAGGGACTACAAGTCCCAGTGAGCAGCAGAACAAGGTTATGGGAACTGTAGTCCCTGATGCCCAGAAATCCCAAACTACAATTCCCAACTGAGCATTAGGGAGAGCAGTGAATCAAGATTATGGGAACGGTGGTCCCAAACGCCCCAGAAACCCCAAACTACAAGTCCAAGCGAACATTAGCGAGAGGAGTAGAACAAGGTTATGGGAAATGTAGTCCAAAATGACCCAGAAATCCGAAACTACAAGTCCCACTGAGCATTAAGGAGAGCAGTAGATCAAAACGATGGGAAGTGTAGTCCAAAATGACCTAGAAATCCCAAACCATAAACCCTAGTGAGCATTAGGGAAAGCAGTGGGATGAGGTTATGGGAACTGTAGTTCCAAAATGACCCAGAAATCCCATACTATAAGTCCCGGTGAGTATTAGGGAAAGCAATAGAACAAGATCATGGGAACTGTAGTCCAAAATGTCCAGAGATCCAAAGGCTCCCTTGCCCTTGCTGTCAAAGTATCTGAAGGCAATTATTCCCAAAGGTTGGTCTTTCAGGTGGTTCGGACTTCAACTCCCAGAAGCCCCAGCCAGCTTGGACAACAGTCAGGAATTCTGGGAGCTGGAGTCCAAAACATCTTTAGGATCGAAGCTTGGGAACCACTGATCTAAGAAAGTATGCTTTCTAGGTATCTAAGGCTTCATCTCCGTGGCAGAGTTTAACACCGTTTCAGCTGTGATGGAATCCTGGGATTTGTAGTTTCCTAGGATATCGAGCCTTCTCTGCCATAGAGAGCTCTGGCGCCACGACAAACTACAAATCCCGTTATGCCACGACAGCGAAAGCATGGCAGCAGCTTAAACCAATGGCTTTAATTAAAAACAAGAAACTTTTACCAAATTATCACTTAAGACTCCCTTCTATGGAATCATGGGATTTGTAGTTCCAGGGCTCTACGACAACAGAAGGACGAACAGCTGACAAAAACTACAAATCCCAGGATTCCATAACCATGGAGTTAAAGGGATATGGATTAGTTCTGCAATGCAGATGCAGCCTAAAGAAAAAGGTTCACCATCTCACAAAACTACAAATCCCAGGATTCCCTCGCCTGGAGCCATGGCAGCTCAAAGGGGTACGAAACTGGATTAATTCCACAATGTAGACGCAGTCCCAAAACGAAACCAGGCTACAAAGGCTTTCAAATGTCTAGTTATCTCCCATTCCATAAATTTTAGACCAGTAGTTCCCTACCATTGGTTCCCCATTTGTTTTGGGACTACAGCTCCCAGAAGCCTCAGCCAACTGGGCCAACGGTCAGGAATCATGGGAGCTGAAGTCCAAAACATCCCTCTTTTAAACCAAAGGAGACGTGGTAAAGCATTGGGTGCCCTTTAAGAGCTTTGGGACTTCATCTCCCAGAAGCCTCGGCCACGTTGGCCAATAGCCTTGGATTCTGGGAGCTGGAGTCCAACAAATCGCCTTAAAAGGGATAAAGACACCTGAGACACTCCCCCCCGAAGGCCCTGCCTGCCTCTCCCGCTTCTCCCGGCCCGATCTCTCCCAAGCCAGGGCCCTCTCCCGGGCAATATACCCGGCAAAAGAACGGCCAGGGTCCCCTCTTCCCGTTCCCCCGCTCCGGAGGCCCCTCCGCCGCTTCTAGGGCCCGATGTCGGCGGATAGAAAACAGCCTCCCCTAAGAAAAGCAAGCTCACCCCGGCCGCCGCCATCTTAGCGAGGAAAGGAAAAGGAGGAGCGTCGCGCGACGCGGCCGTAAAGCAAAACCGGCTCCGGGGATTGTTGTGTGCGACAGCGCAGCAGCAGCGAGCGACATGCCTCCCGCGGCCACGCCCCCTCTCCTTTATACTCCGTCACCAGGAAAAAAGGGGCGTGGCGGAGGGAGAGGAGGAGGCGGCAAAGGAGGGAGGGGCGAGAGGGAACGCACACAGAGCTAGTCAAAGGGTAGAGCGATAGATCTCCTTGTTCGCACAGGTTGCTTCCGGGTCTCTGAAATGATGGATAAAGTTTCAGGTTTTGTATTATTTTCCAACACAATGAGAAAATGAACCACAAAGGCTTAGTTACGTTTCAGGGCCTCTAGTTTAGGATTGTCCCAGGCCCATATATATATATATATATAATCCATATATATGTGTATGTATACAGTATAATGTGTGTGTGCATGTATATATGCATGTATAAATGTGTGTGTGCAATTATATGGGTGTGTGTGTGTGTATATGTGGGTATATATGCATATATATATATAGATAGATAGATGAGTGTGTGTATATATGCATGCATATATGTATGTATATATATATATAAAATGTATGTGTATTTGTATATACATATATATATGTAACTATATATACATATATGTGTGTGCATATATATGCATGTATACATACATATATCTGTGTGTGTATATATATATATATATATGTATGCATATATGCTTGCATATAAAATATATGTGTATATATATATATGTATATACATGCATGTGTATATATACATGTATGCATTCATACATATATCTTTGTGTGTATATATATATGTACGAGTATGTATATATGTATGCATATATATTATATAATATCTATGCGTGTTTATATATACATATATGTGTGTGTATGTATATATGCATATATAATATATATTATGTATATGTATTTATATATACATATATGTACATATATATATATGCATGTATACATACATACGTATATCTGTGTGTATATATATATATGTACGTATATGTATATATGCTTGCATATATATGTGTGTGTGTGTGTATATATATATATATATGTATATGTGTGTGTGTGTATGTATATATGAATGTATACATACACACATATATCTTTCTGTATATATATATATATATATATATACACACATGCATATATAATATATTAATTCCTATTCTGCCTTCTTCCTCCCAAATTAAAACAAGATTCAGCTTTTACACCAGGGAGCTTGATATATATATATATATGTGTGTGTGTGTGTGTGTGTGTGTATATATATTATATATACATATATTATATTGTATTATATATACTAGCTTGATGCATATTACGCTGAGAAGGTGCAGAGCAAACCGGTTAATGGAATTGCGAAGACAAAAATATTGGGACTAATTAGAGTAGATTGATTAGTGATCAATTAATAAATTGATGACGCTAATGGGAGTCTAATTGGTCAGGCCATAATTGGTTTTAGGCCCTCAGCATGGAAAAGAGCAACAGTTTCATAAGAATAAGAAGATTTTATTTCTCAAGCGTAGCTTAATCGGCTTGGAAATATTTGTATGCCCTTCTTCAGAGGAAAACAATTTGAAAATAAATAACCCTGCAGGGATGTCAACAAACCAAATATCTCCAAAACATATAATTTTTAAAATTTTACATTCTCTTATCCCCTTTTAAAAGCCCCAAATTAATTGCATTTTTCCAATCTCAGCGCAATGGCCTCAGCCCTTTCGTGAGGCGTTCGCCTCAGCTTTTGGGGTTTTGCAATTGACGGCTGTTTACTTGGCTGTTATTTTGTTATTTGTGAGAATAACAATAACAGTACATTGTTTACTGTTTACTGCAAGGGATGGGGAGAGAAAAATGTGTTTTTGGGACCATTATTATTATCATCATTATTACTATCATTATTTTTTACTTCACACAAAAGGGTTTCATTTTCTGAGGTAAACTTTGGCACACGCCATTTGCAACCCCTTTTTTTCCCGCCTTTTTTGTACTGTGTTTTTAATATTGTGAGGGGAAAGGGTGGGATATTATTATTATTAATAATAATAATAATAATAAGTTTTTTTTTTGTTTATAAATAAAATTGTGTTTATTTAGTTTATACACCACCTTTCAATTGTACTGTTTTTACAATGTTGTGAGCCGCGCGTAATATCCAGGGTGGGATATTAATAAATATAATAATAATAATAATAATAATAATAATTGCTTATTTGTTTGTTTGTTTGTGTTTATTTAATTTATACTCTACTTTTCTCCCAACACAGGACTCAAGGCTGAATGAAACCTAAAGGCCTTTGAAGAAAGAAGGAAGGAAGGAAGGAAGGAAGGGAAAGAAAGAAAGATGATCACACCAGGGTTAATTCCAGAACCATCCTACATTCATCCCTTTATTGGCAATGAATATCCCATTATTGGCAATGGGATAATTTTGGGATGGTAATGGGATAATTTTGGGATGGTTCTGGAATTGACCCTAGTGTGATAATCTTTCTTTCTTTCTTTACACTACTTACTTTCCTGACACTAGGGTCAATTCCAGAACCATCCCACAATTATCCCATTGCCATCCCAAAATTATCCCATTGCCAATAATGGGATATTCATTGCCAAGAATGGGATGATTGTGGAATGGTTCTGGAATTGACCCTAGTGTGATAATAAAGAAAACAATAGTTAAATAAAGAGGGAAGCAGCAGCAAAGGTAGTTTTATGCATTTTAATTTTGGTTACTTTGGTAATATGTCTTGTTTAATAAATATTTCTGTAGCTTTGTAAGGAGAGCAAAAAGGAAGGAAGGAATAAGAAAGGAAAGGAAGGAAGAGAGAAGGAAGAAAGAAGCAAAAGAAGAAAGAAATAGCCAAGGAAGGAAGAGAGAAGGAAGAAAGAAGCAAAGGAGGAAAGGAAAGGAAGCAATGCTAAGGTGGGGATGAATTGCAGCCGACTCAGTGAAGATAAGGTAAAGCCTTCCATTGTGAAAGAAAATGTTGCATGTACACAAACACATGGACACATACACACAGCGACTCGCATCTATAGACTAGTCATAGGAGTTTATCAGACGGGAGGAATTTCTCTCTATTTCGAATGGAGGCAATTCGAATTCACGTGAATTAGCTAGTTTAGCGAATTTACGTGAAATCCCATTGCGTTCGGAAGGCGTTCGGAATGACTTCGTATTAGCCGAAAATGACCCCCCATTGCCCGAAATTGCGTGAGATCCTTTAATTCGCAATAATGTTAAACCCATTATTGCATTCGAATTGACTTCCCTTTTCCCCGAAATTGCGTGAGATGATTTAATACGCAATAACGTGAAACCCCACGATTGCGTTCGGATTGCCATTGGATTATACTTACAATTTCCGTGGTCTGATAAACTCCATAGATCAAATCACACTCCAGGGATCTGTTCTAAATCATAATATAAATATAATAATAAATATTTATTTATATCCTGCCCTTCTGGGTGAGCAATCGGGGCACGAGACAACCTATAACATACAGATACAATTAAAATATAGCAACCCAATCCCTCCTCCCATCCCTTAAAGATAAAATTAAACTGAAGTTAGATTAAAAACGGTAGATAAAACCATTAATGTGGCTCTCATTAAAATGATAGGCAGCCTCGGAATGACTAACGTCTCTGAGGGTGAGTCTAGATGGACAATAGTGGAATGGATTTAATCATTGTTGGGGAAGGCCGGCCGGAAGAGATGCGTCTTGACGGATCTCTGGAAACCGTCCAAAGTTGTAATAAGGCGCACCTCATCCGGCAGCCTTGATCCACTTTGGAGTTCTTGCAAAGAGGTTGAAAGAGCTATGTTTAGGTGCCACTGAGTAACAGCTTAACAACAAGAGTAATAGCCATAACAACAACAGCAACAAATCCCGTGTGTTTTTGTGGGGCTGGAAAAGGGAGTCCCGAGCAGCCACCTTTTCACAGCTCCGGGCCACAGATTGTGCGCTCACAGCGTTGTGGGTCTCCTCTGGCACCATCTCCTTGGTTCAGTTTTGGTCTTTCCAGAAGCCAATGTCGGTAATGAAGGGGGTCCAGCCTTCCCAAAGGGCATCGGTCCACTATGTTGGGGGTATCGGAGTCCAGGAAAGATGGGAGTTGGAGTCCTCTTGGCTGCTGGGGTTCGGCAGGAGAATCTCAAACCCGTGGCCCTCTGGACTTTTGCTTCCCAGAGTTTGGCCCTCCAGATCCTCCAGCATTCCTGACTGTTGCAGCTTCAAGAACACGAGTCGAAAGTGTGCTGCAGCAGCTAAAAAGGCCAATGTGATTCTAGGCTGCATTGAACAATGTGTAACATCTAGAGCAAGTGAAGTAATAATGCCACTCTATTCTGGTCAGTCCTCCTTCGCCGCTGCTTCCTGCTCACGGAGTAGTCTGGTAGCAAAGTCCAAGGAAAATAAAACCTGGTCCTAAGTAGGGGCTGTCCTTGATCTTCACACCCAGCAGGCGTGGTAAGGACCTTCCCTTATGCAGATAAGTCCTTCAATCCTTCCTTTAGGAACAGACAGACACTCACCTGAGAGAGAGAAAGCATTGCAAAGGATCCAGCAGTTGTGAAGAAAGTGTGGTCTTTGGTGAGTCTTGCTTTTCTTCATTGGCCACGATTTGGGAAGGATAGAAGATTTCTCAAATAACGGACTTTGGTTTACGAGGCAATTTTGTTTCCTGCATTGTGCATTCTCACATGCAAAATAACATTCCTTTCTTTGGAACTGTTTTCTGCAAATGCAAGTTTCTATTCCAGCTATAGCAACTCCCTGGTTTCACATGGAGTGTCACCTCTTTGGGGTGATTCGACGGGCAAAGTTTTCTAAATTGTACACGAGTTGAAGTGTCTCTCAGCTAGTCCTGCAAAGATGGAGGAGAGTGGACTGCGATGGAACAACCGCACCGTCCCTGATCCCCAGCAATGGAACTGGTCCTCAGAAGGAGGCTTTGACTTTGCCGGAGACGGCGACCCCTTCGTCCCTTCCGACGTTTCGTTTGGCTTGAGGATGCTCATCACGGTGGTCTACTTGCTGGTCGGCGCGATGGGGCTGCTGGGAAACGGTCTGGTGATGTACCTGATCCGGGCCCACAAGATCCGACCCACGCCGGCCATCAACGTTTTCGTCTTTGGCTTGGCGGTGGCCGACTTCCAGTTCTCCTTGACCCTTCCCTTCTGGGCGACGGAGACGGCGCTGGATTTCAGCTGGACGTTCGGGCCGGCCATGTGTAAGGTCGTCCCCTCCCTGACCGTCCTGTGCGTCTACGCCAACGTCTTCTTGCTCACCGCCATGAGCGTCACGCGCTACTGGTCCGTAGCGTCGGCCGTCAAGGACGGCACGAGGATGACCGCCCGGGGGGCCGCGTGGATCACTTTGGCCCTTTGGGTCTTGGCCGTGGCAGCCGCCGTACCGACCGCCGTCTACACAACGGTGGTGGACGTCGCCGGCGTGGAGCTGTGCGTTTTCAAGTTCCCCACGCCGTCTCTCTTGGGCGTCTACCAGCTCCAGAGGGTGGTCTTCACCTTCGTGGTCCCGTTGGCCATCATCTTGACCTCCTACCTCCTCCTCCTCCGGTTCCTCCGGGTCCACCCCGTCTCCGGCAACAACCGAAAGAGGCAGAGGCAAGTTGCCGCCACGGTCCGTTTGGTGGTCGGCTGTTTCTTCGTCTGCTGGTTCCCCAACCACGTCTTGACGTTTTGGGGGGTCCTGGTCAAATTCAAGCTGGTGCCCATGGGGAAAGGCTTCTACTTTGTCCACGCGTACCTCTTCCCCCTCACCGCTTGCTTGGCTCACGCCAGCAGTTGCCTCAACCCCATCCTCTACTGTTTGATACGCCACGAGTTTCGGGAAGCCGTGAAGGCCACGTTTCGGAGGCTCTCCTCGGTGGCCTCTTCCTACCAGTATTTTTCTTCTCACCGGGCTTGGGAGGAAGGTGTTGTTCTGCCCCTGAGTGCGCTGGAAAACCGGAGCAAAACCCAAAGCGGAGAGAAGGAAGCTTTCTCCACCGTCTCTTTGACTCGGGACCCAACACCAGAGGAAGATCATCTGGATGCCCAGGTAGCGGGGATACCGGGATCGGAGATGCCAATGTGAACCTAACAACCGAGGTACCTCGCATTGTACTCCTGAGCGACTCCGGAACATATTCTCCAAAGAAACCTGGGTTGGGATCGCTTTCTCCGAAGGTGCATTTGCATTGCAGAAAAAATTCAGTTTGCTTTAACTGTTATGGTTCCGTGCTACAATTATTATCAGCGTTATAGCATTTGCATTGTCTGCGTTTCATTGTTGGTTTGCAATAATATACATTTGATGTTTCATCCTTTGCTGGAAAAGGTGTTATAAATCATTATCATCCTCATCCTAGGGCAAACTTTGGTCCTCCAGATGTTTTGGACCCCAAAACTACAAAGCCCCAGAATGTATAGACTTTATAGAGTTCAAATGCCTCCGCAAACTACAAATCTCAGGATGCCATAAGAAGATGTTGCCAAAGGGACAGCAGAGCGCTGTGATTGTATAGTTTGAAATGACATTTCGTGTTGATGCAAAGCAGCCCATAAACTCTGAAGGTCGCAATTTCTTTGTTTATTCGTTTTTCGAACTTTTATGAGCGGTGAACTTTCTCACCCCTTTCTGTTTAATCTTCCTGGCGAATGGTGTGGAGGTTGAACTGATGCGTGGAATTGTACTGGACCAAACACTGATGGACAAGGCTGCGGAGTTAATGCAGTCCGACACCACTTTAACTCCCATTGCTCCGTGCTATGAAAAACTGGGATTTGTGGTTTGCTGTGGCACCAGAGCTCCCCGACGGAGAAGGATAAACATCCACCCAAAGCTACAGTTCCCAGAATTGTATGGCATTGAGCCGTGGCAGTTAAAGTGGCATCAAAGTGCATTAATTCTGCATTTTGAATCCTGATCCTCTCCTCTGTTTTAAACTTTAAATTTGCAAAATGTTGGATTCAGACTCAAACTAGAGTAAGGGAAAGTTAGTTTGTGGAGCGACAACACCCAGAATCCCCTGTCCAGCGTGAGCAATAACGCTCCCGATCTGTGACTCACTGGTTGCATGCATTGAAAATGGTGTATTTGTAAAGTTTATTTTTCCGAACAGATCCATACTTGACCTTCGGATAGGAAAGGCGTGACGGAGAGGCATTTTTCTGCAATGAGAAACCAGAATTGATCACGCTCCGTTTAAGGGCAATGAGCTCTGAATTACGACTTGCAATCTAGAGTAATTTAGTTATTCGAATTGTCTGGCAATCTGCTCCTTTTTTAATTACTTGATACGGGGCTCAATTTCCTTTTTCCGGCCTTCCGACAAACATGGAAAATGACATCCTTACCCTTGAGATCGTCTGGGGCAATAATCTGGATCGTCCTCCCGTGTGTTTTCCTTTTCTGTACAGAGTTTTTTGGGGAAAAAACCCTGAAAAAACCGGCGTGGGTTTTTAAAATAAACATTCGGTTTTTATTATTCCCTCTGTGACAATAATAAAATGATAAAAAATAAAATACACGAGGGATGGCGAGAGAAAATAAAAACATAAGAGAGAACGTACAACAACCGGATTTATTTCCAAAACACCATTTTGGGGTAGCGTTGCCACAGCCGCCGTGAATCTAAGGAACACTGTACATTGCTGGGGCAGAAGGGGAAGGGGGTCAATGGGTGCTACGTATGTACCAAGTTGGGCACCGAGGCGTCCTTGCGGGTCCTGATGCCGCTAGCTGCCAGGACTGGGAGAGGAGGCCGAACCTTTCGGAGGAGGATGCGTTTCCGGCTGGTCCGTTTTTTTCCTCTCCTGCCGGGAGAGGAGGACGTTCATGGACTCCCGCATGTCCTCCAAGAGGGAGAGTTGCGCCTGGGCGATCTGTGTCTGGATCTGGAGGTTGTTGTGCATGCATTCGAGGAGACCGAAGCATTCCTGGGGCTGGTGGTCCGGCGCTGGTTGTAAAAAAAGAGTGAGAGAGTGTGTCCGAACTGCACAACAAGAGCCATGTGATGCCATTCTAACTTAGAATCACAGAACGACAGAGTTGGGTGAGGCCCCGAGGACCATCCAGTCCATGCAGGAACACACAATCGAAGCCCTCCCTGTGACAGATGGCCATCCGGCCTCTGTTTAAAAATCTCCAAAGGAAGGCAGCCTCTTCCATCATCAACAGCACTTACTGTCAAGGAAGTTCCTCTTAATGTTTTGGTGCAATCTCTTTGGCTATAGCTTGCATTCACCGTCCCACCACCCTTAACTCCCATGGGTCCACCTTGTGGAAATCTGGGACTGATGGCTGAGGGGAAGGAACTACCAGGAGATGCATCAGTGTTTTGGAGTGGTTTAGGCCAGGGCTTGAATCCCTGCTCAGCTGTGGAAACTCATTGGGGAACCTTGGGCAAATCACTCTCTCTCAGCCTCAGAGGAAGGCAAAGGCAAAGGCCAGAAAACCTGGGGAAAGGTTGGCCTTAGTGTTGCCATAAGTCAGAAACGACTTGAATGCAACAACACAACCAAAAAGGGAATGGTAAGGCAATCAGTGGCTAGGAGAACAACAACAAGAACCCAAAGTCTTTTTCCAAACTACAGATCCCAGCACTCTCTTGGATGCAGCTGCGGCAGTCAAATCCAAGGTCCATTTTCTATCAAGGGCCCACTCTATTTGTCCCTTCTTTTTCATTTTCAATTTTGCTTTAAAATGCTTTATATTTTTCTTTCTGAATGCCTGTGGTTTTTGGTTTGTATTAAAATGAATAAATGTATAATAGTTTATAAAAATAAACCGGACAAGAGAGCTTTGCACCGCTACTCCGGAGAGTCTGGTTACGGGCATGCGTTCGGGCAACGCTTATGATACGGTTTCTGCGACTTACAGAAATGCCTCTTCCCTTTTCCTAAGCGGTTGGCCTGGGAATACGGCAAGCCTTGGCTGGGCTTCCATTGAGAGGAAGGGAGCTCCAGAAAACTGGGGGAAGGCTTGGCAGGACAGAGAGGCTTAAAAGCAGCGGGTGCGGGACTGTCGGCGTCTTCTCCTGTTAAAGGAAAAAGAAGAGAGAGAAAGAGAAATTAAACATTTTGCGGGGTCAGGAATTCTTTAGAATACTAGGATCAGATCAGGAAGGGCAGAGGCCTCGATGGTCCTCCTTCTCTCCGTTCAGGTTCTTGCTTTAAAATTCAGAATAAAATCTGAAGAGGAAGCCAGGGATGGGGGGAAATGAGTAGCCCTGAAGGTTTCCCTGGATTTCAACTCCCATCTCCCCTGTTCCAGCGGCTGTTTTGTTTCCTAAGGAAGATGGGATTTGCAATCCATCATCATCTGGAGGGCTATACGTCCTTCCCCACTAACCAAATAACTGGGAAATGGAAAACTTCTTGGCTGACGGAGCCCATGAAAGGCTATATACAACCGTTTCGAGAAGCTTTAAGTTATTTCAAATGGAAACTGGTCCTCTCTTTCTAATGCATCTTCTTCACCATCATTGTTATTATCGTTAGTCTTTTCCCAATGAGAGTCGTGCCTTCTCATGATGTGGCCGAAACTCCATTTATTGGTCTTTTTAGCACAGAACTCTCCTCCAGCCCCAAATTTCAAATCTTGGTCGGTTTTCATCCTATCTGCTTTCTTCGTAGCTTTCAGAGCCATATGTAGAAATGAGGAATACAGCGACATGGGCCGTCCTAACTTTCATATTCAGTTATAGATCTTTATAACACTTCAGGACCTTGTCCCTTCATGAGAGTTTATCGCGCTGGGGCTCGTTTCGGCATCAAAGAGAGATTAAAGCGCGTTTAAAGCATCCCGCAAACGAAGCCAAAATGGCGCGGATGATTGTCACGCGCAATTGCGCAAACAAAGCGATGCCGGGAATCCCAACAGTAAAAAAGCTGCGCGTTAATGCTTCTTTGTGACCACTTTGTGCGGCTCTGTGTGAAGCCGTTTTGTGCAATTTTTCCCGGGAAATTAAGGGGATTAAACTCCTGATCTCCTTTGTGCTATAAACTCCAAAGAAAGGCCCCATGTCTCATAGTTCCCAGAATTCCATAGGAAGGAGCCGTGGCAGTGGATTATTTCCGCAACGCGCTTTGGACCGCAGTTTTCAAAGCGAAGAAATATTAATCTAAAGGCAGCAACGCTAAAAGTACTTACTTGGAACGTGAGAAGAGCGTCTTGGCGCACCTGCAAAATATAAAGTGGCAACGAAAATGGGAATGTAGCGGGTTTCCTGGATAAACGTTATTTATCTTATCTTATTTATCTACCTTATCATCTTTTCCCTTAATTAAATAGGATCGGACCCCCGGCCCTCCCCTTGTCCAACGTACTTTTCCGGTGCTGTTTCTCATCTTGGGGGTTTACATCCGGCTCCATCTGGACGGGTCTGGAATTGGCGCCTGGAAAAGGAGAATAAGAAAACAAATAGGTTCGTGAATTGCAGGACGCGGGGGGCAACGTCTCAGGGGTATCCCATGCGGGCGTTTCTTTTAAAAACAAATTAGGGAGAAAGAAGAAGGAGGAGGAGGTCCGAAACTTGGAAAACAACTCCCCTTTGATATGGACGGGAAGAAGAGGCTTAGGTTTCTTATTTAGGGCCGAGCGGGTCTTCTGGGGTCTTTCCGGTTTCATACTGCTGCGGTTAGAAATAAATGGAGAATTAGAACAGACTCGACAGCGTTCGTCGGCTTTTTCCCCCAGGGCTGGTGGCCACATTATTATTATTATCATTATCATCATTGTAATCACTGTTATTATATTTCTTGGTATCCTCCTCTTTTCCCAAAACTAGGACCCAGAGCGGCTCGCAATATCGAAAGAGCCGTACAATTAAAAACCCTTTGGGGTCGCTCCGATCCGGTTTTGCTTCATATAAATTTGTGGGGAGTGGTTTGAGTCTTTTGGCTTTTGGGGACCCGAAGCTGAACCTAAGCTGCTTGGGCTTCGACTCTGGAGGCCTGGGTTCGAATCTCGGCTCGGCCACGAAACCTGAACGGGCAGGTCACACCCTCTCGGCTTCAGAGGAAAGCAAAGGCAAATCCGCTTTGGACAAAATTTGCCAAGAAAACCCCACGATAGGTGCAAGTATATGTATTCCAGAATTCAAAAATATGGCCCTGGTGGGGTTTTTTCAACTGTAGGATATAATAATAATAATAATAATAACAACAACAACAACAAAAATTTGTGATTATTATTGTTGTTGTTGTTGTTGTTGCCAGGTTTCCCTAGCATTGGGCCAGAGCAGTTTCAACTGTAGAATATATTATTATTATTATTATTATTATTTATTAATTATTATTATTATCATCATTATATCCTATAGTTGAAACTGCCCGGGCTCAATGCTAGGGAATGCTGGAAATAATAATAATAACAATACATTGCTATTATTATTCCCAGGATTACTTAGCATTGAGCCAGGGTGGTTTCAACTGTAGAATATAATTATAATAATAATAACGATATATTATTATTATTATTATTATTATTTCCAGGTTTCTCTAGCATTGAGCCAGGGCAGTTTCAACTGTAGAATTATTATTATTTCCTATAGTTGAAACTGCCCTGGCTCAATGGTAGGGAATGCTGGAAATAATAATAATCACAATATATTATTATTATTATTATTATTATTACTATTATTATTATTTCCAGGTTTCTAGCATTGAGCCAGGGCGGTTTCAACTGTAGAATATAATATATAATATATAACAATAATTTTCCAGGGCAGTTTCAACTGTAGGATATAGTTGTAATATATTATTATTATCATTATTATTATTATTCCGAGGTTTCCCTAGCATTGAGCCAGGGTAGTTTCAACTGTGGGATATAATTATAATATATAAATATTATATATATTTATATAAATATAAGTAAAACTAATAATAATAATAATAATTAGTTCCCAGGTTTCCCTAGCATTGAGCCAGAACTGTTTCAACTATCGGATATAATACATATATAATAATAATAATAATAATAATTATTATTATTATTAATATTATATCCTACAGTTGAAACTGCCCTGGCTCAATGCTAGGGAAATCTGCGAATAATAATAATAATAATAAATTATAATAATTTATTATTATTATTTCCAGGTTTTCCTAGCATTGAGCCAGGCCAGTTTCAACTATAGGATATTATTATTATTATTACTCCTAGGTATCTATAGGACATAATCTAGAGGACATAATAATAATAATAATAATAATATTATTATTCCCATGTATCTCTAGCATTGAACCAGGGCAGTTTCAACTATAGGATATAATAGATAATAAATAATAATAATAATAAAATTATTATTATTATTATTATTATTCCCAGTTTTCCCTAGCATTGAGCCAAGGCAGTTTCAACTGTAGGATATAATTATAATATCTAGCTCCCTGCTATGGAATTCTGGGATCTGTAGCTTTATCTCAGCTGTCAAATCCCAATTCTTCCACAAGAGATGGAGCCTAAACTGGGTGAGTCCTGCAGCCTGGGAGGATGGGAGATGAGATTTATTGTGTAAAAATGCTTTAAAAAGGGACATCAGGGCCTTTCCCTTCCCACAACAGCCCTGCGAGGTCGGCCAGTGTGTTGTTGTTGCTTTGGATCCACATTTAGGCAGACTTTCCTGCCTTGCTTTTGCTTAAATGGCTTGTTGGAGGAGAAAAACTACATTTCCCGTCAAGCCCCGCGGCAGGAAAAGGGGGCGTGGCTGTCGGCTTAGCCTCAATAACGTTGGGCCTCCAACTCCCATGATGCTCCTGTGACGGAAGACTACAAATCCCGTCACGCCCCGCGGTTCTGTCGCAGCAGGGCTCCAAAACACTCGCCTCTGGGATGCCCTTGTGGTTCGGGAGCGGTGCGCGGCAAGTGCTGCAGCGACCGCTGGGGTGAAGGCTCCATCCATCTATCCAACGACCGCTAACACTATTAACACTCACTGCGCATGCGCAAAACTTCATCCTCAGGCCTTTGCGCATGCGCGTTCGTGGGAGAGGCGCCAAGGGGTGGGGGGACGGGAGCTGCGCATGCGCACTCCGACAACGTCTCGCCGAGCAAATATATAGCGAGAAGGGTGCGAGGGGATGGGAGCTGCGCATGCGCACTCCACAACAACGGCCGGGAGCTGCGCATGCGCACTCTAATAACGGCTTATAGCGCTTCAAGAGGAGCCAGGGGCCGGATCTGCGCATGCGCACTCCAACAAAGGCGGGAGCTGCGCATGCGCACTCCAATAACGGCTTTTAGCGCCTCAAGAGGCGACAGGGGCCGGAGCTGCGCATGCGCACTCCAACAAAGGCCGGGAGCTGCGCATGCGCACTCTAATAACGGCTTATAGCGCTTCAAGAGCCAGGGGCCGGATCTGCGCATGCGCACTCCAACAAAGGCGGGAGCTGCGCATGCGCACTCTAATAAAGGCTTATAGCGCTTCAAGAGGAGCCAGGGGCCGGATCTCCGCATGCGCACTCCACAACAACGGCCGGGAGCTGCGCATGCGCACCCTAATAACGGCTTATAGCGTCTCACAGGCGCGAGGGGGCGGGATCTGCGCATGCGCAAGGAAGGGAAAAAAAACAGAAAAGCTGACCGTTGAGCTGTCAAGCTCCACCTAACCTGCTGGGAGAGGAGTGGGCGGGCCTTCTCTGAGGGGAGGCGGTTTCTCATTGGCCGAGACCCCCTCGGCGAGGCGCCTGATTGGTGGAGGCCGGGTTAGGCTGTCCGGAGCCCAGAGATTTTTCTAGAAACTTCCAGAAGGTTCCGCAAACGGCTAACCGCTCCCCTCAGAGCGTCCCAATGACAGGAAAGCTAAGGAAACGGGCGAAGGAAGAATAACGCCTTCGACGGAAGAGGAGCCGCGTGCGCAGAAAGCCTTGTCCAGCTGAGTCCGATGCTGTGGTTCAGGCGCATGAGGGAAAAAGCTTCCCTTTCTTCCGAGGCTCGCGGCCCCTTCTTCTTCACTGGACGTCTCTACTGTTGTCGAAATTAGCGCTCAGATACACAGAAAGCGTTGCCCGGCTGAGGCAGGGCGCTGCCGTGAGGGAAGACGATGCCATTATCTGTGGTGATGGTGGTCTTCAGGTCCTTTTGGTTGGACGCAGTGGTTCAGGAACGTGGCGAAAGACGTACATGATGTTCCCCGGTCCGTCGCCCCGAAGCAAGTCAAGACGGCCACAGAGAAGATGCCGGAAGCTTTGGGCGGCACGACGTCGAGCCACATACGGAGAGTTCCTGCCTTTATGCGCCTAAATAAGTGAGGCGCATAAAGCCCCACCTCACATCATCCCACAGAGACCTTTGACTTACCCACCCATAGAGAGAGACAGGACCTTAAAGACGAGACTTAAAAGGCCGTTCTTTCTGAAGCAGCAAATGGAAAGGAACGCACACAGTCGCATTAAATAAATACGCATTAAATACGCATACAAACGAACCCTCCGTCTGCCTGTCTCTTTGTCCGCACGCTAGCAATCATCCCTTATCAGATCGCCATTCATACAATACGTTCATCGATGTGTCTTTCTTTTATTGGCTCCCGACTGTCCCACATCGAACCTTTTTTGTTTTGGGAGACCAAGCAGGAACCATTAAATTATTATTAAAATAATAATTGTAAGCCGCTCTGATAGCCTTCAGGGCTGAAGAGCAGGGTATAAATAAATTTTATTATTATTCATTATTATTTCAGGGTCTGGCCTTTGGGGTTGTTCTGCCATTTTGTCCCGTTTAGTCGCACTCTCTCGGCTTCAGAGGAAAGCAAAGGCAAACCCGGTTTGGACAAAATTGGCCAAGAAAAACACAATGATAGGGAATATCTGTATTTGTGTATATGGTTTCCATGTAGGACTATGACTCCGGAGGCCAGGGTTCGAATCCCGGCTCGGCCATGGAAACCCGTTGGGCAAGTCTGAGAGAGTGTGACTTCTTGCCCAAGGGTCACCCGACGGGTTCCAGGGCCGAGCCGGGATTCGAACCCCAGCCTCCAGAGTCATACGTTCCTACATAGAAACCAATGGGCCACCCTGGCTATGCGCAAATACATGTATCCCCAAATCCAAAAAATATGAGATTTATTGTGTAAAACTGCTTTAAAAAGGGACATCAGGGCCTTTCCCTTCCCACAACAGCCCTGCGAGGTCGGCCAGTGTGTTGGTGTTGCTTTGGATCCACGTTTAGGTAGCCTTTTCTTCCTTGGTTTTGCTTAAATGGCTTGGAGGAGGATAAAAACTACATTTCCCGTCACGCCCAGCGGCTGAAGAAGTGGGCGTGGCGCTCATGACTCAGCCTCAACATCGCGCCTCCAACTCCCATGATGCTCGCTGCGCTTCGCGCATGCGCCTTGCGAGCGGGGCGAGGCGAGGGGGAGAACTGCGCATGCGCCTTGAGCGAAGCGTGTGGACCGTTGTGCGCTCAACCTATACTGCTGGGAGAGAGGAGTGGGCGGGAGCTTGCTTCTGATTGGCTGAGGCCCCCTCGGCGCGGCGCCTGATTGGTGGAGCGCGGGTTAGGCTGCGCGAAAGCGCCTCCGTCGCCTCCTTTTCCTTTCTCCGCTCCTCCAGAAGGTTCCGCCGCCGCCGCCAGTCCGGCTTCTTCTCGCCTCGCCTCGCCGCGGAGATGCTGGGCCAGCGCCCCGTCCTCGTCCTCAGTGAGTCCCCGGGGGGAAGCCAAGGAGATTGGGAATGAAAGGGGCAGAAATTACCCCCTTGACGCCCGGAGTAACGAGTTACTTGTAACGAGTTACTTATAACGGATAGCCAACTACTCGGGGATGGTTTTGGGATACTTTTGACGAGTGACATGTGACGAGTAACTAACTACTCAGGGGTTACTTGTGACAAGTTACTTGTAACGAGTAACTAACTACTCGGGGGTGGTTTTTGAGTTACTTGTGAGGAGTTACATGTGACGAGTAACTAAGTACTCAGGGGTGGTTGTGAGTTACTTGTGACGAGTTACTTGTAACGAGTAGCTAACTACTCAGGGGCGGTTTTTGAGTTACTTATGACGAGTTAATTGTAATGAGTAACTTACACACACACATTTATATCTTATCTATCTATATGTATATATGTACACACATATATCTATATTTATCTTTACATATCTATCTATATGCACATCTCTATATCTATCTATCTAGCTATATACACATCTATATCTATATACACACACACATATCTATATGTCTCTATGTATATAGACACACACAGATCTATATCTGTCTATCTATATGTATATATACACACATATCTATATTTATCTATCTATTTATATACACACATATCTATATACACACATATCTATATCTATCTAGCTATATATATATATATACACATATATCTTTATCAATCTATCTATATACACAGACATATCTATATCTGTCTATATCTGTATGCATATATACATACACATTATCTATCTATATATGCACACATATATCTATATGTACCTATCTATGTACATAGACACACACATATCTATAACTGTCTATCTATATGTATATATATATATACACACGCATCTATATTTATCTGTCTATTTATATACACATATCTATATCTTTACACACATATCTATATCTATCTAGCTATGCGTATATATATATAAACACACACATATCTCTATCAATCTATCTATATACACACGCATATCTATATCTATATCTATATATATACACACATCTATATGTATCTGTGTATATACACACACATATCTATATCTGTCTATATCTGTATGTATATATACATACACATTATCTGTTTATATATGCACACCTATATCTATATGTACTTATCTATTTACATAGACACACACACATATCTATAACTGTCTATCTATATGTATATATACATACACATATCTATATTTATCTATCTATCTATATACACACACAAATCTATACCTGTCTATTTATCTGGACACACACACACATATCTATACACGTATCTATCTATCTATACACACACTTACCTATATCTCTATCTATACACACACACATATCTATATATATGTACACACATATCTATCTATTTATATACACATATCTATCTGTCTATACACACATATCTATATCTAGCTATATATATGTATATATACACACACATATTTATATCTATTTATCTATCTATATATAAACATCTATATCTATGGTATATATACACCTATCTATCTATCTATCTATACACATAATATTAAATTGGATTTGTTCCGTCCTTTGCATTGTCTCTGTCACTTCTCCCATCATTTTCCTTTCTCCAAAACGCACTGCAGGGAATCCTGGGAACTGTAGTCCTTAGGAGACCCTGAGCCTTCTCTGCCTGGTGCCTGAATAAACTACATTTCCCAGGATTCCCTCGCACCGAGGCCTCAGACTGCTTTGGACCCTCCTTCTCTGTTTGGGATCTGCCCCATTGATCTGCCAGTTCGTTCCTCCAAAAACAGGGGGCTGTTTATTTTAACCTCTTGTTTGTAGGACCCTTGTGTCGGTCTCCCCTCCGAGGACTATCCGGGGCTGGCCCCGCTTAGCTCCCAAGACCCGTTCATAGGCTTTTGCAATGCCAAAGGGTTCCCGCAGACCAGGATACAATATATTTGGATATTGACGCTTATTTTAAATCTTTCGTTTGTATATTTTGGCTGAACGACGTTGTGTTTCAATTCCATCTTATATTCTGTTTTCTAGAACGTAGGACACCGGCGGCTCCGTTTTATTTCATTTTATTCTATTTTACGTACAATGCTGTGTAAACCTACAGCGTTTTGTAAATAAATTTAATAATAATAATAATAGTAAATAAATAATAATCTACCCCTCTCCTTCCTGTCTAATAACATTTTTTTCCCTCCAATGATCCCTGCTCCGTTTCTCCGTTTCCCGGTGCCTTATTCACATTCACTCATTTTATTCCCCTTAAATGCAGTTTAATTTTAAATAAATTAAATTATTTTTTAAAAAATAAACAAACAAATTTTAAATAAATGGGTAAATAAATAATAAAATTTGAAATAGATAAATAAATACATTTTTACAGAATTGGGAAGGCTTGTTGCTTTGTGTCTCTTCTCCGCAGCGTCTTCTTTATTTATTGGTGAATTTATTATTCATTTATTTATTGTTTATTATTTATTCATTTATTTATTCATTCATTTATTTATTGTTTATTATTTATTGTTGTTATTATTCCTTCTTGCCTGTTCTGTTAAACCGATGTTCATTCCCCACCGTTTTTTGTTTTTCGGGAGTTTTGTCTTGTTTTATTCCGCCCCCAGCCTCCCGTTTTATGTCGATCATCCCTTGTGTCTTCCTTCCATTCATAAAAGGAGAATCAGAGCGAGGTTCGAAATGTGTGGATTTATGGGAGCGGACAGAGAGAGTAAAGGAAATGGCCTAATACGGGCGCAGATCCTTACTACGGTTCCCAGTTAGCGGGAGTCAGGTTTCTCTTCGGACCGAACGAAGTAAGGTTTTGAAGAACAACTTCCACCAACGTCTGAATAGTCGGGGCGACTGCGTGCGCCTTTCTGTCTTTTGAAGGGAGTAAAGCCTTTGTAAAAGCCCCTCCTTGTTGTGCAGGAGAAGGATTCAGATTTTGAGAAAACCAGCCCTCTGCAACGATGAAAAGTAGCATGCAATGTACAGTGGTCCCCCGGGTTACAAAAGTAATCCGTTCCAGGATCCCTTTCGTAACCTGAAAACCTTCGTAACCCGGGGGACCGCTGTAAGTATAGGAAAGCACTTGGCACGGTTTGAATTTCGCGCCGCTTTCCTTTCGTAACCCGGGGTTTTTTTCACAAGCTGGGGCCGTTTTTCCGGCCCCGGCTCTTTCGTACCCCGGGGTTTTCGTACCCCGGGGGACCACTGTAGTGCTAAGAGCACCTCAAAGCTATGAACCTGATCTTTCAGAGGGAGAGCAGCCCCATCCAGAACAGGCTGCGATCCCGATCCCAGGTTGGTTTTCCTCCTGACCGGCAGCACTTCCGCCTTGTCCGGATTAAACCTCAGTCTCTTCATCCACATCCCGTCCTTTACTGCGTCCATACGACAATTCAGTGCTACTACAGCTTCTTAGTATCCGTCGTAAAGGAGAGACAGTCCTGGATATAACCAACGTACTGATGACGGCCAGCCCTAAAATGTTGGATGACCGCTTCCAGCGGCTTCGTGTCGATCTTTAAAAGCATTAGGGGAGAGTATTGGTCTCTGTGGGGGGCTTATGCTACTACATTTTGTGGGCTTTAGTATATTTGTTCTTTGTTATTTTTATTATAATCTTCCTCTGAACACAGTGGGCCATGCCTCCAAGGAAGCATGCACGGTCTTTGCATCATTGCGTACAAATTATCGCAGCGTTATCCACGTCTGTGGTGCGTTGTCATATAAACAAGTGTAAGATCCTGCCTGGATCAGGATTTACTGTAGATCCTGATAGATGTCAAGGAAAAAGAGAACTAGAAATGAATGCGAGGGGTTACAGTCGCGCGTATTGGATTGCGGTTAGTGGTGTAAATGGGAGGCATGAGGAGGAAAGTTGATGTGAACGAATCCGATTGTTCCCATAACTGTTTTGCCTTTTTTGATGTTTCCCTCAGGTCAGAACACAAAGCGTGAATCCGGAAGAAAAGTCCAGTCTGGAAACATTAACGCTGCTAAGGTACGAGTTCCTTAAAACTGCCTTAAAAGGGAGAGGAGTATCATGTGTTCTTACTTCACAAGATTCCTCAGAAGATGATAAATGGATAGATGCTTGCAGAGTAACAAAGTCCCTATCAATGAGAGCTAGTGGGATGTAATGGATGGAGTATTCTTTAGATTGGAAAAACCTGAGATCAAGACCCTGCTTAGCCATATTCAGGGATGACGGTTGGCATAAAATCATAAATGACAAAGCCGCCTTGTATGTCTGCAGGAGAGCAGAGTAAAAACCCTATACCAATTCACTTCTCCAGTTCAAGCATTGGCTACAGACTTTTTTTCCTTATGCTTTTCTCTTTTAAAAACACCTTGCTTTATAATTCCTTTTCGTTCCAGACCATCGCTGATATTATCAGAACATGCTTAGGACCAAGGGCCATGATGAAGGTGAGAGCGCGCTTTCATTGCTTCACAGAATTTGCTTAGGCTTGCGCTTCGGTCTGGGGATGCTGACATAAATATCCCCAAATCCCCATTGCAGATGCTGTTGGACCCAATGGGTGGCATCGTCATGACCAACGACGGCAACGCTATTCTCCGAGAAGTAAGTTTCACCGAAGCTAACGCCGGGTTTGGGAGGCACAGCCAGAAGGCTGGGATGACTTGGAAAAAAGTAAACAGACAGTGAGCCTTGTCTAGTATTAATGATAGAACCAGTAATACTTTATAGGATGGGCCCAGAAGTGGGAAGTATATGTGGTTCTGCCGATAGCAACTCCCAGCATTCTCCAGCAGTGGCTTATTCCCTTCCAGATTCAAGTCCAGCATCCGGCTGCCAAGTCCATGATTGAAATCAGCCGCACTCAGGACGAAGAGGTGGGAGATGGGACCACGTCTGTGATTATTCTCGGTAAGAAGGGGATTTGAATGGGCCGTGCTCTCCTTTTTCTCTAAGTGATAGAACTTGTATTTTTTGGTGGCACCTTGTTTATTTTTTAAAATCGTGTAGTGAGCCATATTAAAATCTAGTTTCCAGGGAAGGATTTGATATAAATTATGTATCTTATTTATTTTACATCCTGACTTCCTACAGCTAGGGACTCTAAGCAGCTCACAGCATGTTTATTGTGTGTTTTTGGGTGTCGTCAAGTCATTTCCAACATAGGAGGACCTTAAGATGAACCTAGAATGGGGTTTTCTTGCCAAGTTTTCTTTCCTTTTTACATTCTTTTTTTACCCGAGGATATCCTTGGCCTTGGAGCTCACATGCATCACTTTGCCCACTTCCACTTTACATTGTGCCTTTAACAAAGCGTATAACAGTTCGGTAACTGTCCATTCTTTGCTCTTCAGCTGGAGAGATGCTGTCGGTCGCAGAGCATTTCCTAGAGCAGCAGATGCACCCAACGGTTATTATTAGCGCATACAGGAAGGCCTTGGATGACATGATCAGCGCTCTGAAAAAGATCAGGTGAGCGGGGTGCCTGGCATCTAGAAGGGAGGATGACCCAGGCCCAGGTACTATGGTGAATACCTCTCTGGAAGGGAAACTTAGATCAGTCACAGCACACAGAAAACTACCTTAAACTGCTTCAGATTTCTTCCTTCTTTATGGGAGAGTTGATGGCTCCCATCTCCAGTTAAAAGTCAGGAGAAGAGCCATCTTCTCCTGAGGCCTTAGAGAATCTATGGGGCTTTCTAGATTGGCAGGAAAGTGTGACATGAAGTTGCCTTTTCCTTAATGCTTAGCAGCTGCACCGCAGCCTTTAGATGGAGCTGCGCTGTTCCACAGTTTTTAAAAAAGAAGCTGGGAAGACCAGCGCCTTTTTAAAGGCGCTTCTTCTCCCCTAAAACGCAAAAAAAGCGTTTTCATGGCACACTTTCCCTTTTTCTCATCTAAAGGCTAGAGTTTCATGCAGCCATGAACACACTTCTTTTTGGCAATCTAGAAAGCCCCATTGTCAGTCAGAATGAACAACACTTAGGTGTGCGAAATAGTGGTTTCTCTTGGTATAGAGCAGCTTCAGTGATAAGGTGCTATGGGTAGACATCAGTTTGTAATCTGATGGTGACAGTTTTGTGAAGATATTACAGCCTTCTAACAAAGAATGAACAAGATACGCACGGGACTACAACTCTGAGCATCCTCTGGAAGGAATTTCATAACAGCCCAATCATTTTGGGATACGTTTCGGTTTGATCCCTAGATGTGTCCAGAGCTACTTTGCGATAAGGAATGCAGATGGACCTCTTGTTTATCTCTGTTCTATGGAAAGCCTTCTTTTCCCTTGGTTTCTGCAGCACCCCTGTTGACATTAACAACCGCGAAGCCATGCTCAAAATCATCCAGAGCGCAATCGGCACGAAGGCTATCAGCCACTGGTCCAACCTGGCTTGCGGCATTGCCCTTGACGCGGTCAAGACTGTGGAGCTCGAAGAGAACGGCAGGAAGGAAATTGACATCAAGAAATATGCCAAAGTCGAAAAGGTACGAAAGGGGAGCGGGGAGTATTTCCTTCGCTGGGGTTGGAGGCCTGGAAATGAACAAGATGTGAAACAAGAAATGGAGAGACTAGTGTTGGTCTTTTCTTGCTTTCCTATATGGGGAGAGCCTTTCACAGGCTAGAACACATCGCAAAACATGTTTATTGTAAACGCAATGGGAAGGTTATGAGAAACACAATTGATCACTTGCTTTTTCCATTTTGAGAGGGACCGCAAAGAGACTCTTAGGTATAACTGCCTAATTTCCTTGAGGGAGATCTTTGCGTTAGCAGATTAGGTCTCCCGGGTCATGATGTCTCGCTGCGGAAGCTAAAAGTCCCCGGGTTTCTCTCTTCTCACCCGACCCGCTCTCCAGATTCCTGGTGGGTTTGTTGAGGATTCCTGCGTCCTACGTGGGGTCATGATCAACAAAGACATCACTCACCCCCGGATGCGCCGCACCATCAAGAACCCCCGCATTGTCTTGCTGGACTGCTCCCTGGAGTACAAGAAAGGCGAGAGTCAGGTAGGCCGGTTTGTAAGGCTCCTCAGTGCTGAGGCTGCTGACCCAGTTGAACCCGAGTTTCATTGACTTTATCTGTGTTTCCCGTGACTCTTCCGTTACTTATGTTTAAATTCCCTTCATTGAATGCTGTCACCTTTGCCAATTTCATGTCTACGCTTTCGTCTCTTGTCAGTTTCCCCTCCTCCTTAATGTAAAATGTGCCATGTCAATCCATATTGAGATTGCACAGCACTGGAAATCTTCAGATCCGTCATGCCCTAACTTAGCATTGCTTTCAATTGCAGGACTTAAGGAATAACCAGAGTGGCTTTAGTCCTCATGCAGCGTAGGATCCATTTATTTCAGTGACGAATAACGATGGCGTTTTGTGCTATATACCAAATGGACTGTGAATCCAACTCGGTGCCTTTGTTTCTTTTCGGGCAGACTGACATCGAGATAACCCGCGAGGAAGACTTTGCTCGCATCCTGCAGATGGAGGAGGAATTCATTCAGCAGATGTGTGAGCACTTGATCAGAATCAAGCCAGATCTCATCATCACAGAAAAGGGAATCTCAGGTAAACAACTTGAGGACGTTTGCGGGGAGGCAAGGAATGCAGTCTTATTTCTCTGCATGAACATTGTACCCATGAAATGCTTTCTCACTTCAGACCTGGCCCAGCATTTCCTGATGAGAGCCAACATCACTGCAATCCGACGTGTGAGGAAAACTGACAACAACCGGATTGCAAGGTGAGTACGCTTGGGGTTTTTTTGTGCGATGAGCTGGGAAGCCCTTAAGAGGAATATATGTTGTGTATTCTTGGGCTGCAGCTTCATTTCCTGCACCCAGCTACATGTGTTTAGTTGGGCATCCAAGCCGGAGCCTCAGCACTGGAGGAGATGTGTGTTTCCTCTGTTGTGGCAGGGCTTGTGGGGCTCGTGTTGTCAGCCGTACGGACGAGCTGCGCGAAGAAGACGTTGGGACCGGCGCTGGACTCTTTGAAGTGAAGAAGATTGGGGACGAGTACTTCACCTTCATCACTGAGTGCAAGGAGCCCAAGGCTTGCACCATCATGCTCCGGGGCGCCAGCAAAGAAATCCTAGCGGTGAGCAGCATCCATTTGGTCCTGGGAGATAAGACCAATATCAGGACATCTGGTTTTAATTTTGCTGTATTATGGAAATAGGGGAGTTGTGGGTTGGCCCCCAGTCTTTATTTTCCTATCTTGAACCACAGTGTTTTAAACATATGGCAGTCAGGCAGCCGCCTGTATTTTGTTGGACTACACCTCTCAGCATTCTTCAGTCTAGGTGATTGTAGTTGGAGCTTCTGGGAGTTGGAGTTTTAACTGCTTCTGGAGAACTTAATGATTGCCACCCCTGGTTAAAAAGGGCCCAACGGTCCAAGAGTATCCTCCAGTACTTAAGGTATTACTTTTAAATTCCTCCTGCCAAGCAAATTTAAAATTACCACTGAAAAGCCTTCCCTTTTGGAACCAGTAGGAATGGTGCAGCCGTACAGATGTAGAACTCTGACTCTCCTCAGTGTAGCCCCTGGCTAAAAAGCTTAATCTACAAGGTAAGCTTATCTACCTCTGCCTCCCATTTTCTTGCAGGAGGTGGAGCGGAACCTGCAGGACGCCATGCAGGTCTGTCGCAACGTCCTGATCGACCCCCAGTTGGTCCCCGGAGGTGGTGCTTCCGAGATGGCCGTGGCTCACTACTTGACAGAAAGGTCCAAAGTCATGACCGGGGTGGAACAGTGGCCTTACCGGGCTGTGGCCCAGGCCCTAGAGGTCATCCCCAGGACGCTCATCCAGAACTGTGGCGCTAGTACGATCCGCACGCTGACTTCGCTACGGGTAAGGATGCTCTTTCCTCTCGCTGGCAGCCGGGTGCAAATCCGATTTATATTTTGCTTATTTGATTACAGTTGGCCTACCGTACCCACAGATTCTACAGCCATGGATTCTACCATCCACGGCTTGAAAAAATATATTTTTTTAAATGGATTTTGCAATTTTATATAAGGGACACCATTTTATTATGCCAATGTATTTAATGGGACTTGAGCATCCACGGATTTTGGTATCCATGAGAGTCCAGAACCAACGGAAACCAAGGACCCACTGTATTGCCTTAAACCAGAGTGAAGGACCTTTGGCTATTCAGATATCCTTCCAGACTACAGTTCCCATTATCCTCAGACAGTAAGGCTTGTAGTATTTGTAGTCCGTAATGTTTTAAGGTCCTAAAGCAGGCATTTGTATTTGATGCTATGTTAGGCTGCATCTGGTTCCGGTTTGGATAGCAAAGTGGGGGCAAGGGCAGTGTAGCAAGGACCCTTTATCGCGTGTGGAAATCTTTTGAAGCAAAGTTGTGAAAATGTAACTCCAGAATCATGTGGAGAAAGCTAAAACGTGCCAAAGAATTGGATCCTTCCTAACACTTGCATTTTTCAGAGGAAGGGTAGGAGGGAGCTGGGTTTTGGGTGGGTCGGTAGCGGAATCGAGAGTATTCGGCGCTCTGACACTTCTTGCAACTGTGGCTTGCAGGCAAAACATACCCAAGAAGGGAGCCAGACCTGGGGCGTCAATGGGGAGACCGGTGCCTTGGCTGACATGAAGGATCTGGGGATCTGGGAGCCTTTGTCCGTCAAACTTCAGACCTACAAGACAGCCGTGGAGGTAAGGCAGCAACTGCAAATCCATGATTCTGTGCAAGCTGAAACTTGGGCCACAAGACACTTCCTTCTTTCCTGAGGGCAGCAAGAAAGAGATGGATGATATAATGTTAATAGGAAGTAAAACTTCCATTCTTTAGCTATAGAGTTCCCAGACTTTCTTAAAACAAACCAAGGCTCTTTCCTCGATCCGAGTTGACAGTTTATCCATCTCAGCAAGTTCAACAAGTCTTTGCCAGCTCTTTTTCAGGGTTGCTGCTGTTTCGTTCCTAATCCTTATTGATCCTTCCTTTTCCCCCAGACGGCCGTCCTCCTCCTGCGTATCGACGACATTGTTTCAGGCCATAAGAAGAAAGGGGACGACCAGAGCAAACCGTCCGGGGCCCCTGACGCAGCCCAGGAGTAACTCTGCGTGGTTCGCGAAAGCCCTGCGTCGGACGTGGAGCCGAGCGAAATTTGGCCGCCGAATCCCTCCTCCTCCGTCCCCCGGTCGCAGGAGCGGTCAAGAGTCCCAACACCGATTTTGTTTGAAAGTTGGCAGGAGAGAGAGAGAGAAAGAGGACGACGAAGGAAGACCGACGAAACGCGTTAGCTCCCCGTTCCGTTAGGAGACACTGACGCTTTAACTTAAGTGTAATACTGTAGCTCCTTTGTGGCTTTATTAATTAAAAACACTTCACGTTCATAGATTGACCGCTGTCGCTTTCTCCCTTCTTGGTCCTTCGTTCCCTGGACGAGCGTTTGAGCGTTCCCAAACTTTGGTCCTTTTTGTTTTGGACTTCAGCTTCCCAGGATTCCTGGCTCTTGCCCAAGATGGCTGGGGATGGGGCTTCTGGGAGTTGAAGTCCAAAACACCCAAAGGACCGAAGTTTGAGAATCACTGATTCTAGTCAGTGCATTTACACATCGTTTCTTATTTTATTTTGAATAGTTTTGTTTGACTGCAGTGTTATCCAAACTTCAGATTGACACCGCTGTTAACTGCCATAACTCTCTCCTACAGACTCCTGGGATTTGTAGTTTGGTGAGGAACTGGAGTGCTCTGACCGACCAAGCCGGGTACCTCGCCAAACTACAGATCCCACGGACTGCTTAAATGGTGTCCGGTTGCTTTACTTTCCTCCACAAGTCAAGTTTGAGACACCTGTGGCTTCCCCAAATGGGTTTTGATTCTAGCACCCATCATGCTTGGGCAACAGGAGTACACTCATCCCTCCATATTTGCGGATTTGATTATTCACTGATTTGATTAAGATGTTCTCTCTAGGAATATCTAGATCCTCCAGTGTAACTCTGTGGTCATCTTTAACTGAAAGTTGCCCTGGAGGACCTAGAGATTCCTAGAGAGAACACTCTACTAGGCCTTTGTAGCTCCTCCAGGGCAACTCTATGGTCAACTTTAACTAAAAGTTCGACAGAAAGACTTAGATATTATTCCTAGAGAGGACACTTCTCTAGGCCTTTGTAGCTCCTCCAGCGCAACTCTATGGTCAGTATCTGTCAGATGTTGACCATAGAGTTGCACTGGAGGACCTAGAGATTCCTAGAGAGAACGCAGGCCTTTGTAGCTCCTGCGGCGCAACTCTGTGGTCAACTTTAACCCAAAAGTTGCATAGAAAGACTTTGGGGTTCCTAGAGAGGACACTCTACTAGGCCTTTGTAGCTCCTCCAGCGCAACTCTATGGTCAACTTTAAAAGTTTCACTGAAAGACCTAGAGATTCCTAGAGAGGATATTCCATTCCAATAGGCCTTTGTAGCTCCTCCGGTGCAACTCTATGGTCAACTTTAACTAAAAGTTGCACTGAAAGGCCTAGAGATTATTCCTAGAGAGGACACTCCACTAGGCCTTTGTAGCTCCTCCTGCCCAACTCTATGGTCCACTTTAAAAGTTTGCACTAAAAGACCTAGATTCCTAGAGAGGACACTCTACTAGGCCTTTGTAGCTCCTCCTGCGCAACTCTATGGTCAACTTTAAGTAAAAGTTTCACTAAAAGACCTAGAGATTATTCCTAGAGAGGACACTCTACTAGGCCTTTGTAGCTCCTCCGGCACAACTCTATGGTCAGTTTCTGTCAGACTTTGACCACAGAGTTGTCCTGGAGGACCTAGAGATTCCTAGAGAGGACACTACTAGGCCTTTGTAGCTCCTCCGGCACAACTCTATGGTCAGTTTCTGTCAGACTTTGACCACAGAGTTGCCCTGGAGGACCTAGAGATTCCTAGAGAGGACACTACTAGGCCTTTGTAGCTTCTCCGGCACAACTCTATGGTCAGTTTCTGTCAGACTTTGACCACAGAGTTGCCCTGGAGGACCTAGAGATTCCTAGAGAGGACACTACTAGGCCTTTGTAGCTCCTCCGGCACAACTCTATGGTCAGTTTCTGTCAGACTTTGACCACAGAGTTGTCCTGGAGGACCTAGAGATTCCTAGAGAGGACACTACTAGGCCTTTGTAGCTTCTCCGGCACAACTCTATGGTCAGTTTCTGTCAGACTTTGACCACAGAGTTGCCCTGGAGGACCTAGAGATTCCTAGAGAGGCGTCCTCTGAGGTAAAAACATGGCGTTACTTATGATTTGCGGTTTTCCCATATTCAAGGCCCCTAACCCTAGTGAATATGGGGGGCCAAGTCTAAGAAGAGTCAATGAGAGCTGGACTCCAAACTCTGGAGGTCAAAACAACCCAGATGATTGAGAAGCAGATATCTCAGAAGTATTGAAACCAATGGATAAAATGAGGATCAATGAGTTTATTGGCCATCAAGGTGGGCTTTAAAAAAGGAAGATATTCCACAATTAGCATTTGCTCATTCAACTTAGACTAGGCCCAGAAGACCTCTTGGACTGCAACCCCCAGCATCCATAAGCAGTAGTGAGGGATGCTGGGATTTGTAGTCCTGCTGCAAGAATGGCAACCTTTTTTAAAAAAAAAATCTGGGGAGCTTCCCCTTTAAATGTGGCCCCGCCCCCTTGGAAGGCAACCGGTGAGGTCAGCTGACCAGGGGGGTGTCACGTGACTAGTCCCAGGCAAACTCTCTGGAGTTGCAGCCATGCAGGCAAAGGGAAGGGGATTCTGGGTAATGTGGTTCTGGGTTTTTTGGGGGGGATCCTGGGCCAAGGAGGGTCTGGAGTCTTATAGGAGGAAGGTAAGCAGGCCACAAAATTCATATTTATTTGCCTTTATTATTCCCCCCAAAATTCACACTTATTAATTCTTCCCAAAATTCATATTTATTTGTATTTATTATTCCCCCCAAAATTCATATTTATTTGTATTTTTTCTCCCCAAAATTCATAATTATTCATTCTCCCCAAACTTCATATTTATTTATTATTCTCCCCAAAATTCATATTTATTCATATTTGTTCTTCCCAAAATTCATATTTATTTGTCTTTATTATTCCCCCAAAAATTCATATTTATTTGCCTTTATTATTGTCCCCAAAATTCATATTTATTTGTATTTATTCCCCCCAAAATTCATATTTATTCATATTTGTTCTTCCCAAAATTCATATTTATTTGTATTTTTTCTCCCCAAAATTCATAATTATTCTTTCTCCCCAAACTTCATATTTATTTATTATTCCCCCCAAAATTCACATTTATTCATATTTATTCTTCCCAAAATTCATATTTATTTGTATTTATTATTCTCCCCAAAATTCATATTTATTTGTATTTATTAATCTCCCCAAAATTCATAGTTATTCATTCTCCCCAAACGTCATATTTATTTGTATTTATTATTCTCCCCCAAATTCATATTTATTCATATTTGTTCTCCTCAAAATTCATATTTATTTGTCTTTATTATTCTCCCCAAAATCCATATTTATTTGTATTTTTTTCTCCCCAAAATTCATAGTTATTAATTCTCCACAAAATTCATATTTATTCATATTTGTTCTCCCCAAAATTAATATTTATTTGTATTTATTATTCTCCCCAAAATTCATATTTATTCGTATTTATCCTCCTTTAAATTCATATTTATTTGTATTTATTATTGTCCCCAAAATTCATATTTATTCATATTTATTCTCCCCCAAATTCCTATTTATTTGTATTTATTATTGTCCCCAAAATTCATATTTATTTGTATTTATTCCCCCCAAAATTCATATTTATTCTCTTGTATTATTCCCCAAAATTCATATGTATTCATTCTCCCCACCATTCATTTTTATTTGTATTTATTGTCCCCCAAATTTATATTTATTCATATTAATTCTCTCCAATATTCATATTCATTCATATTTATCCTCCCCAAAATTCATATTTATTCTCGCTCCAAAAAATTCACATTTATTCATTCCTCCCAAAATTCATATTTATTCTCTCCAAAAAAAATGCATATTTGTTTATACTTATTCTCTCAAAACATTCATAGTTATTAAATTTGGGGACCAACTAATAATAAATATAACATTCAGGAAGAAGAAGAAAAAGACAAAAGGAAAACAAGAGCCTAAATAAAGGTTAATAATAATAAAATAATAATAATAATAATAATAATTAAAAAAAATTCAAATTCTGGGGTGGCCTTGGGCAAGGCACACTCTCTCAGCCTCAGTTGGATGCCTTTAAGTGGTTTCCGACCCTAAAAAGGGGGTTTTTCATGGGGTTTTCTAGGCAAAGTTTCTTAAAATGGGGTTTGCCTTTGTTCTTCTTGGATGAGAAAGAGAAAGTTCCTTCTTCTTTTCAGCTCTGCAATATTTCAATTCTCCATTCAATTTTCGCTTCCTTTATCTTCGGAGGAGGAAGTGGCTGCGGCGAATTGTCGGGGCGTGGAAATGCGCTCCGGCGTGCCTTTCCGCGCACTGCTTTCATGCTCCGTTTTGTGAGATTTTTGTCCTCGCCGTCCTTTCGTGGCCGAGCAGGAATTCGAACCCGGGTCCCCAGAGCCGTAGTCCGGCGCTCGAACCACTGCGTCCCACAGACCTCTAAAGATGGAGAGCCCACCGCCCTCCGAACAATTTATCCCGCCGCCGTCGGACGATAAATCCTTCCTTAGGTTTCGGTGCGATGTTTCGCAATTTGAATCCGTCGGTTCGTTTTTCTTGTCTCTGGGGCAGCAGAAATCAAGCTCACTCCCGTCGCAGGAATTAATGCAACATGCTGCAAATCCCAGGATTCCACAGCTTTCACTGCCACTGTGGAATCCTGGGATTTGCAGTATGTCGGCGCTCGGATAGAGAAGGCTAAACGCTTCAAAAAACTACAGATCCCAGAAACCCATAGCACTGAACCAAACTGTGTCGATCTGCAATAATTCTGCAGTGTAGATGCGGCCCTAGTTTTCTCCAAAATTGCAAAAAGGACTGTGGGATCTGTATGTTTATATTAATTAGTATTATTTTAGAGATATTTTTAATCATGTAATGCTGTTTTGGATTGTACAGGTTTTTAATTCTTCTTATTTCCCCCTTATTTTATTTCACCCTTACTATATAAAGTGCTGCGCAAACTTAACTGCGCTCTACAAATAATAATAATAATAATAATCCAAAGAAAGAGAGCTCAGTTTTGTGATGTTGTGTTAACCCGAAATCTTCTCCCCCCCCCCCCCCAGGTTTCTATGGAATACAATCCCGGCTGGAACAGCTCCGACGTCAACCTCCTCCACGTCCGCGCCGTCGGCCGGAACGACACCATCCACTACGTCTGGAGCACCATCGGCGCGCCTACGGTTGTGTTGGCGTACACAGCGAGCGACAACAGCACCCTCCGCGTCGACTGGGCCAAGCTCCTTTCGCCCTCGCCCGCCGGCGCCATCCAAGTCGAGCCGCCGGAGAGCGTCTTGTATTCCACGGCCGTTGTATTTGCCAAGGTGCGTCCCAAACGCGAGCCGGCGCGGCGTATAGAGTGTCGGACGACAACTCTAGGGTTCGATTCCCTGCGTAGCCACGAAAGCCACCGGGTGACCCTGGGCGAGTCACACTCTCTCAGCCTCAGGGGAAGGCAATGGCGAACCTCCTCTGAACAACCCTTGCCAAGCAAACCCTGTGAAAAGTTGCCGTGGCACACAACAGCAACCGAAGGAGGAGAGAACTTGCCAACCTCAGATGCCAGTTTCTGGGTGAAGCTGGAAAGGGATAAAAAGGGGGTATATGTCATAGGACTTATACTTGCGATGGGTAACTTTGGCATTTCTAGGGGTCAAACCCTTGATCCAGAATATGGCACCCCAATCATTGGGTTTTTTAGGTTGCAATAGGGAGCTCAGGGCTGGCAGCCTGATCATGGCGAGTTTTTCTCATGCCCCTGTATTAATAATAATAATAATAATAATAATAATAATAATTTATATTTATCCCACCTCTCCAACAGGATCGAGGCGTCTTACAACAGTGGTACAGTATAATATAAAATGCATCATATACTACTACTACTACTACTAATAATAATAATATTTATTTATAGCCTACCCAATCACTAGGAATCCAGGCGGGTTATAACAGATTAAAATACATAAAATTCAATAAAATTCAGAATTATCCCACTCCATTAATGCATCCCATTATCCCCTCCTTCCTAAAACAACCTTCCTAATAACCAAATTGTCGTTACTGCTTTGTGCCTTCGAGTCATTTCCGACTTACGGCAAGCCCAAAGTGGACCAACCGCGGGGTTTTCTTGGCAAGCCTTGTTCTCTTGGCACGCCTTGAGGCTGAGAAAGTGTGACTTGCTCAAGGTCCTTCAGTGGGTTTCGTGGCCGAGCTGGGAATCAAACCCTGTTCTCTATAGAGTCGTAGTCCAGCATTCAAACCGCCACTCCGCACACGTTTTTACAAAATACAGTAGTTTTAAAAAGTAGAGGATGCCAGCTTGAGAAGTGAACAAGCTATGACTACCATGAAACTACCCAGTTAATATATTAATATGGTTTTTGTGCCCAGTTAATAACAGTTAAAATACGTAAGTTAAAAGAGGATGCATATTAAAAGCAATCCATAGGATAAGCCTAATGGAAGGGACTGGGTTTTTAGTGCCATTAACGTTCATGGGAGAAGCCTAGGCGAGCGGGGAAAGGTAATCCATACCGAAATGCGAACAATATTTTGGACTTTGTGATGCTGATGTTTTTCAACAAGGTGTTTGAGTACAACGGCACCAACACCTCGGACCTCTCCAAAGCGCGCGCGGGCGACTTCTACCCGACCTACGATTTGGGCAATTTCACTTGGGACAGCCTTGACGGAAAGACGAACCGGAGCGGTCTGACGGCAACGTTTCGGGGGGTCGGCGCGGATCACGGAGGAGCCTTTTGGAACGGAAGCATCTCCTTCCAGGTAAAGGGAGGGTTTGAGTAAGGAGTGAGTAACTGCAGTGGAGTCTGGGGACGAATGTACTGTGGATAAAAATTGCCCTAGACTTCCAAAAGTGCCAAGAAATCATCTCCGTACGTCTTAGGCTGGTGCCGCACTGCTCAGTTAGCGCAGTTTGATACCGCTTTAACTGTCATGGCTCCATATCTTGGAGATTTTTAGTCTGTTGTGGCTCCAAAACCCTCTTTAACAGGGAAGGCTAAATAGCTCACAAAACTACACAACCCACAATGATATAGTGTGGAGCCAGGGCAGTCAAAGTGGTGTCAAACTGCATTCATTCTGCAGTGCAGATGCAGCCATGCTAGATCTTATACCCATTAAATAATAATAATAGTTAATAATAATAATAGTAATAATAATATATTTATATTCTGCCTCTTCCCGTAGGATCGGGGCGGCTTAAAATCACAACAAAACACAATACAGCAATACAACAATAAAACCCAGTTCACAAATAAAATACAATACTTTATTGGATTGTAAGCCTCTAATTAAAAATAATAATTGTAAGCCACTCCGATGGCCTTTAAGGCTGAAGGGCGGAGTATAAATACTCTAATAAAAATACAGTGCATTTCTAATAAGTTCATACAATATAAATAAATCCTCCCTCCCCTCTCTCCTTACATATATAACATAATTTCTGAATATAACAATAATAAAAAAAATAAAATGAATCATTAACGTTAAAACAATCGAGGCAGGGAGAAGCGGCGATGTTAGATTAATAGTCCGTCTCCGAGGTTTCTGGAAGACGCAGTTCTCTCTTTTCAAGAGCGTCTTGAAAAAAGGGCGGCATCCAAGACTCCCGGCTCCGAATATTTCTGGAACCGTATCTACTTAAGCCCCATCTTAATCCCAAAAAGCAAGGATTAAGATGGTGGGTCTCTTTCACCAGCCTTCCTCCTATTGATTCTTCCCCTGCGGCCGGTTTTTAGGTGACGGCTTTCGAGGACGGCAACCGGGACGCCCCTCTCCCGCGCCTCTTGCACACCGCCAACAGCACCAAAGTCGAGTTCGTCATGCGCGGCGTCGCCCCCCGCGGCAACCGTTCCCGCTTTGCCCTCGAGATCGTCACCGTCGAAGGCCGGCGCGGGCGCAAGCGGCTGCAATCCGTCCGCTCCATCGACGACGAATATACGCCGACCATCTTCGAGGTGCGTTTGCAATATTGAGTCCGGGGAAGAACCCCAGAAGTTGGTCTGTGGTCTTGAGCGGGGTCTTTGCAAAAACAGGTGTCCCCAAACCCAAATAAAAAAAATCCTAAATACTTCTGGTCCCAAGCATTTTGGATGAGGGAGACTCAACCTGTAGCGAAACCTTTTGGTTTCGGAGAGTCTCATATACGCAAAGTTTGGCGTCATGCACAAAATTATTAAAAGTCTATGGTGTAAAAACTAGATTTTTGCAAATAAAAATGGCAGAAGTAAAGCAAGGAAGAATGGAAATATTAAATCATGTGTATCAGTTGACTGGAAGATTGGGATTTTATGACTGTATTGTATGAAATGTTAATTGTAAGCTGCTTCGGTTGTCCTACTGACAGAGAAGCAGGATAAAGCTTTTATTTTATTATATATTACAGGGAAAAGAATATAAGATTAGAATTGCAATTTTGAATTTTAAAATTTAGAGGAGAATTTGGCTAATGTATATGAAGCTATCAGGTCCCAGATGTTAGGTAAAGGATGGAAGTATATTTTATATAATTTGGAAGCTAGAGCGATCGTTTTTACTGAGCAACTTGGACAATTATTATATATGATATGCTAACTTGAACAAGACTTTTGTAAATACTTTTTCTTCTTCTTAATTTTGTTAATAAATAAAACTATATTTTAAAAAATAGTATATTGTATAAACCAACTTTCAGGCTATACATATAAGGTGTAGGTGGAATATAAATGAATTTTAGGTCAAGACTTGGGTCCCATTTCCAAGACGTACGCAAATACAGACGATCCAAAATCCCCCCAAAACAACAACCTGAAATCCAAAACACTTCCGATCCCAAGGATTTCAGATAAGGGAGACTCAACCCGTCATTATAATGAAAATGAATGATAACTGATGGTTATGGTGATGATAATAATATGGTTATGACTATGGGAACTGCCTCACTCTGCCTCGCCCAGTCTTACAGTTGTCTTCTATATCTTATTGATTGATTGATGGATTGATTGATTGGATTGCTCTCCCAAAATGGGACTCAAGCCCTCCTTTCTTCTCTCCTTGGCACAGATGGCGCAGCTGGTTTCCCTGCCCGGCAACGACAGCGTCGGGTCCAGCTTCCTCCAGTGGAAGACGGCGGCTTATGCCTCCCAGAACGCCCAGCGCTCAGACACGGTCCATTGCCAGTATTACCCGCTGCAGACGGTCAACCGCACCGCGCCGGGGCCTAGCATCGTCCACGCTTTCTTTGGCGAGGAGCTGGAGAGGCGCTACGGCGTGGCTGCGATCAATATCTCCTTCGGCAGCGAGGACAACGAGGCTTACGCCGAAAAGGGCTACTTGAGCTGGTGAGGAGGTGTCTCGGCGGCACTAGCTCTCCGTGCCGATATGGGCAGAGGAAAGGAAATGGCCAACGCCTGGCTCTGGTTAGGATGCTGGGATGTCGCGGAAACTTTTGTGGGCATTTCTTGGCACGCTTTGGTCCACCTGCCTTTGCCAGCAGAGCAGTCTCAGGTCAGGTTTGGGCTCTATTTCTATCCCAGGTTGGTGTTTAGAGAGGAACGGAAAGCAATATTTGGAAATAGTCCCAGCCTGAAAAGTCAAAAGCGCAGATGGGACTCTAGGAAGAGATCTCTGGATGACAGAGATGCCTTTATGCCAAGAAGAAATCTCTGGATGATAGAACAAGGTAGAAGGAGAAGGAATATCTGCACAATTCAGGATTGGGGAGTGTACAGGGATATAAAAATAACTGAATTAATCCTGATTTTAACGTATGTTTTAAACTGTTAATGTTTAATCTTGTTTTATAGGAGGGCAGGTTACAGGGATATTGGATTGTATGGGAATTTAATGTGCAAGCCGCCTCGGTTGGCGTTGTCAGGGAGGCGAGATATAAAGAAAAGTTGTATTTTATTTATTTATTATTATAAGGAGAGGTTGGCGTCTAAGACAAGTTGAGTCTCTCAATCCAGAATTCCAAAATTGTGAAATATTTCGGAGTTTGGAATTCCAGATAAGGGAAAACCGAAATTATACAGTCGACCCTCAACGGAGGGACGTAAAATGGGGCTCGCACCCGTAAGGCTTGAATATTGGCGGATTTCCGTTTTCGCAGGAGGGGAGGTCTGGAATGGCTCCCCTGCGAAAACGGAGGGGCGACCGTACTTCTTTCCCCCCTCTTTGTACTTTTTCTTGTTGCGTGCCTTCAAGTCGTATCTGGGTCACTCTTTAGCCAAACCTATCCTGGGCTTTTCTTGTCACAGTCCAAGCGCTCAAACCGTTTCGCCACACTGGCTCGCCTTGTCGTTTTTAACTCAAAACTTGGTAAAAACGGAAAAAGAAGAGGAAGGTGGAAGGAAGTAACAGCCGACAAATATTTTGTTTTCTTTCCTTCCCTCTCCCGCTGCCTTTTCCTTCCAGGTCGGCGCTGATCGGTTACGGGGAGCCCCCCAAAGACTCCTTCTCCACGCTGGTGATCGCCATCCTTGCGGTGGCGCTGGGGACCCCGGTGGTGCTTTTGGCCGCGGGCGGCATCGCGGTGTGTGCGGCCCGGACGAGGCGATATTCGGAATACGAACCGATCAACTGAAAACCCTCAAACCGGAGAGGGACAGAGACCAACCCTTGGAGGCACAACCAAATGGACCAAAGAGTCTTCGGTTTATTCCAAGGACGCCTGTTGCGCTGTTGTTTGCTGCTTGATTCGCCTCGGAATCGGAGATCCGGTTGACGTTTTTAGTTCCTTGTGGGTTCGGGTGCCCTTTCAAAGCTTGGAAGGGTCACTTTTCTGCCCCCTTTCATGAAGGGTAGGATTGTCTGGGGTGCTTTCAGGGTCCCCAAAAATTTTTTTTAATAGTTTTGGCACTAAAAAAAGATATAGGTGCCACCTTTTTGCTCATTTAGGTGGACGCGAGCCTTTTTATTTCCCTCCGCAAGTGAGTAAGAAATTGACTTCCACCTACGTCAATTTCTTCTCCTTTGTTGGGGAAGGAAAAAAAAGCCTCTCTTGGGATTAAAATAACCCAAAAGGTGACAAAATTGCTCCCTTATCTCCTATATCTTATTGATTGATTGATTGGATTGATCTCCAGGAGTCCATTGAGCTCAAAAAGGAAGAGAAGCAGTTCCTCCAAAGTTGCTTCTTTCTGCTCTTTGGAGAGGAGTATATTACTATCTTTTTGCTTGCGTTTTAAAGCATAAGCAACACAAGATCATTCTCACCCTCGAATTTGGGACTCCTGCGACACGTGAACTATTTTTCCGTCCCTTCGGTTTACAATCCTTCCTTCCCAAAGTGGGGATTTATCTTCTCTTTCTCTTTCTTGCAACTAGGTGTGTTGCAAGAGAAAAAAGCAATCGTCTCTTGAGCAAGAATGTTTTGAAAAAACGTTATTTTCCGGCCGCGGAGAAAAAGCCTCGGGCTGTTTCAGGGCCTTTGTTTCTCATTTCTTTGAAGCAGAAGTTCGTTCGGTTTTGGTGTGGTTTTTCTTATACATATCTGGGATTCCTCTCTATGAAGAGGAAGGGAAAGAAATGGCACAGTTCTCCATACAATGCAGACTTTTCCTCCGAGTTGTTGCGAATGCCTTCTCAGGACGTACCTCCCAAATATTCTGGATCTGTTCTTTAAATTCGGTTTCGAATCGTAACCTGTCGATTTGATCGGCTGCGAAAAACAGTTGCATCAATGCTCTGAAAGGCTTGCTTCGGTGGAAGGGGCAAACCACTAGTTGTGTTGTTTACAGGCTCTAAGGGCAAAAGCCCATAAAACAAAGATTTTATTTTTTAAATTGCACTATTGCTTCTAAAGGAACGCACCTTTCTTGCATAAAAGTTCATTCTTTTCCCCGGGGTGGGAAATCATGCCGTCTTCCGGAAGTTGTTGGACAGCGGTTCCCAGCGGTTTCAGCCTATGTAGCCCTTGGTTAGGGATGCTGGGATCTGCAGTCCGAGAGCACCCTTAAAAGTGGACCATTCCCACCCCTTTTGTGTACACGCCGCTCTCGTAAATCAGTTGGTTATATCGTTTTTTGCCTTCTTGCCCGCTTTGCCACAACTTTCCAGAGCAGTGGCGGGAAACAAAGGTGGGTTTGAGTTCAAATCTTGGCAGGCTTGGACCTTAATACATGTTGGGATCTGCCTTGTCTGACGTAATAGCTTCTGGCGACAGCCACAATGTCCCTAGAAAGCTCTAGCGCCGGGCATCGCTCTCAGGGTGGCATCGCCAGGACTAAATCCTAGTGCCAGGAGCGTAGCAATCCAAAATACTGGCTTCCAGTACTCTGTTAAGTATAGTAAGTAACCTCTCTTGGTCTGATTCCCCCAAACTAGATGGGAACGCCGTTTGCCCGTGTGCCAACCGCCGACGGGACGGATCTCCTCCTGCCCTTGCAGATGCCCAGCAAAGTAGGCTGAGAAGGGGACTTACAACCAGGAAAGTATTGTCACAATTATGGCTAGCGATTGTGAATATGGAACACAGGGATGAGTAAACCTAGATAACCCAAACATAGTTCGGGTCGCCACTTAGCCACGGTTGCGGCGCTGTTTGCCGTGATGGTAACTCCTTCTGTGCCAACTTTAGTGGGCATTGGCTGCAAGGGCATAAGGAGACCCGTATTTCCGGTGTTCGGTGCATACTACATCCATTTGGGTGGATCAGACCAGGAGAAGTTACTTACTTAAGCACATTTAACTCAAGGAGCCGATACAGAATATTGGTATCTCTGGTGCCAGGACTCCAGGCGAGACGCATGAATTTATTGGAGTGCCGCCCAATGCCCAGCTTGGTTCTGACATCCTCCAAAGGCTTGAATTTCTCTGCCATGGGGAGCCGCTACCCCATTTCCCCCCACAAACTGGGACCAGTGATAAAGTTCTCACTTGTTTTATGTGCCGGTGAGATTTGTAACTGGTAACGTTTCGCTTTCCAGCGGGCAACCGGTTCGGACTGCTACCCTTGTTGTGTTTACTTCTCCGCGTGGCGTCGTATCACGCGCCAAAGGGATGTATTGAATTGTCGGACTTCTCTGTTTTTGGGGTGTTGACCCTTATGGGTATCCCGCCCCAAAATGTGTCTCTTATGGACCAATTAAAGAATATAATTATTTTGGGAACGCTTCTGTGTGGTCGCTGCGTCTCGGGGAACGTTTTTTTCCTTCCAGGGAGCGAGTTTTCATGGAGGCGAAATATCCGACTAAGTCCTGAGCCCAAGGTACCACTTTTCAAATAAATTGATTTCTGTGCGCTTACTTTACTACTTACTATTCCGTTTCTTCTAACTGTCCACAATGAGACACAGAAATCAGAAATGCAATGGTGTTTGGGGAAAGGTGTGTTTTATATCTTGCTTTTTTCCTGGTACGGGAGCCAAGGCTTGGGATTTGTCCAAAACGGTACCTTTGTCATGTTTTGGCAATTACTTATTTTCTTTAAACATTGGTATGTGATCCATACACAACCAAAGCATCCGTAATAAGCGGACGCTGTTCTTTTTTAAAGCCTCCAACGCTGTTTTGGAGCATGACTAGAAATTAAATTAATTTAATCACGATTTCTTACCCGTTCCATCCAGTTTCCATTGCAATATTTTCTTCCAGTTATTTGCTAAAGAGTCGATCCCTGTCTTTAGACAGTCGCTGACATCGGAGCTTCATATTAGGAACAACATGACAGCCGACAAAGCAACGCTTTTTAATATTTTAGTTTATTTGACAGCAACGGCGCCACGGTCCTTTTGCGCCGGAGAACAAGAGCGCCACTTTTGTTTTCGTTTTTGACAACTTGCAAGGTTTTTCTATTGCATTAAATACGTGCCGGAATCAACACAGTAAAGAGATGTGTTTTCGAGGTTACGTTTCACAGTTAGAAAATCAAAAATTCACATCTTGGCAAGTGATGCTACATTTCTCGAAGCAGACCCATTTGCTTTCCTTCTTGAATGCCAAAACGTACATTTATATACAAATACTCCCCCTAAAAATCCCCAAAAGTTTTTTCATGGGTGGCTTTCCCTTCTGATCGACCGTTTTATGCACCAAATGATGGAAAATATTGCGTAGAAAATGACCTTCAGGCTATGTGTAAAAAGTGCAGACATTTTTAGTATCCACCGGGATTAAGTCCCATTAAATAAAATGGTGTCCCTTATACAAAACGTAGAAGAATAAAAGGAAACAGAAGTCCCAAATGCTGTGCGATGGTCCGAAAAAAATGTTTAATATGTTTAAAAGCCCGACTTCTTTTGGCCTTGGCCTTCTTCAGGGGCTTTTTTTTGTAAAATAAATAAAAAGTGCATTTATTACAGTCGCGGTATCGGGACAAGACATAAACCGCGTAATTTCTTTTTTAAAATCCGAATAGTCTCTATTATCCATATTACCTATTACCAGAAATTTCTGGACTTGCGGTCTCAGTGTTTGTTCTGTTCCTTACACAAAACGGCAAAATCAAGGTTTGCTTTTTGGAATTTGTATATATATATATATGTGTGTGTGTGTGTGTACATAAATATCTACGTTTGCAATATTTTCAAACCGTGGAGATGGCTGAGTCCGTGGACAAAGGATCCGTGGATACGGACGCCCGACTCTGCAAAAGGTAAAACGGATTTTGTGTTTTAGATTTCGGTCCCTTCCGCAAGAGAGATCTCTGCCTCTTCAACCCCAGTATCTTGGCTTAAAATCCTTGTTGGCTCCAGGGCCGTCTTCGGTGGCGAAGAGGTTTTCCGAATCCACGAGGAACATGCTGTAAAGGTTGAAGAGGAGCATGGCGACCAGCGGCAGGAACGTCAAGCCGAAGCCGAAACCGCGGAAAGAGCGTCCCATGGCGAAGGCCAGCCAATAGAGGAGCCTGGAGGAGCAGCGGACAGGTAAGAAAAATAAATAATATTAAAAATTAATAATAATAATAATAATAATAATAATAAATTTGTATTTATATCCCGCCTCTCCGTCAGGATCGAGGCGGCGTACGAAGCATAAAACGCAACAATATAAAATGAAAGTCCATTATCCCTCCCGCCAACACCACCGTTAAAATCCTTTACAGCAATAAGGTATCCAACAGTTAAAACGAATCAAACAATATAAAGAGATGGGTACATAGAATATTCTGTAGTTTGGGGTTTGTGTTTTGTTGTGGCTAATTAGCTAATTTTAAAAAAGATTATTATTATTATTATTATTATTATTATTATCATTATTATTTATAGGCCACCTCTCGCAGAAGGATCGAGGTGGGTTACAACCATAAAACGCATCGATTGCAATATAAAACGTACATAAAATAATTTTTTATAGCCTGCCTCTTCCAAAAGGATCGAGGTGGGTTACAACTATAAAATTGTACAATTACAATATAATAATAATAATAATAATAATTATTATTATTATTATTATTATTATTTGTATTTCCCGCTTCTCCCGAGGATCGAAGCGTGATTACATAATTAAAAGTTAGAATATAACATACAATGTGAAAACGATAAAATCCTAATAATAATTTACAACCTTCATAACAGTATTGCAACGGTCGTCCTCGAAAGTGGAGCGACTTTTCAAACCTTACAGCGAATCACATGGATACGTACATAACACGAAATTACACGAACAACTAAATCATAACAACTGTAAAAACAATTAAGTTAATAATTTATACATTACAATAACCGCAACCAGATCCAGCGAGCTGCGGCACTTTAAAGTGGTGCCAAACTGCTTCATTTTTGCAATTTGATTTTATTGTATTTTACGTATTTGAATCTGCTGTAACCCGCCTGGATTCCTAGTGATTGGGCGCGCTATAAATAAATATTATTACTATTACTATTATTATTATTAATGTGGCTGCAGCCTAAGTATAATACTCGGATGCACAGCATCCCCAGATAAGTGCATGGTTCTTTTTCCGTACGGTTCCCCGAGATTAAGCGGAGCGTAAATCAAGATTATTAGTAATTATTAGTATTATTACCGTGAAATAGCAAAAAGGGCGGTCAGGAGAGGGATGAGCTTGAGGCCTTCCTGGGGCAGGTACGTCGAGAGGACGGCGATGTTGAAGAAGTAGAGGATGAAGAGGTTGACCGACTGGGAGACGTAGCGGCGGTGGATCTCCACCTCCCGGCGCGGCTCTCCGAAGGGCTGCAAGGAGGAGAAGCAGAGGCAAGAGACGCCGTACACGATCATACCTGGGGAAAGAAAAAAGGCACACCTGAGCATCGTCCGGGACCCGAGCGGCCGGGTACCAAGATGGCAAACGTCATCCAGGAGGGAGAAGAGACGCTGCGGTAGTTTGGTTTTGCTTGCGCCGACCGGGAAGGGCATCTCCTCCTTTTCTCTCCCTCGTCGAGTTTTGGGTTTTGGCGACACCTGCTTTGAGACTAACCGCAAGAAAAGAAAGTTGGCAGCGCGAGCTTTCCTCCTTTTCAGCCTACTTCCTCAGATGCGTTTGGTGGAGCGGAAACCCAGACATAGATCTGCCCTTGGTATGTCAGGATGTCAAATCTACAAACTGCAAAACAAAGACCTGCAGCGTCATTTCCGCAGGCAAAGGGTTTGTCGTTTGAATTGTCATCCTCACTCACCAAATGGCATCCTGGGTGGATATGGCTTTAAAACTATATTTCTTCCATATATATATATATATATATATATATCATGCCATCTGTGCACGTGGCGTTTTACAAGTTGTGACAGAACAGGTCTCGGCTTGACTGTTCAAACAAAGGTGCGCCTGGAAGAAATTTTATCAGCAAGTTTCTAGCTTTTATGAGCAAAAAAAGATGAAGGGAAAAGAGCGAGATAAAGGAATAACCGCACCATTCAACTCCTCCGAAGCATTAGCAGAAGGAACGTCGGCCCTGTCGTTTGGAAAAGAGACTTTGCTTGCAATCTGCACCGCACTAATAATCCACTTTGACACCGCTTTAACTGCCTATGCCACGGTGGCGTTTGGAGTTTGTCGTGGCACCGGAGCTGCCAGATAGAGAAGGCTAAAGGCCTCACGAATCCTGGAATTTCGTAGCGTCGAGCCGTGGCGGCCAAAGCGGTCTCAAACTGGGTTATTTTTGCCGCACGGCTCACCTATGATTATGGGGAACGTGGCGAAAGCCCCGCAGCGAAGGGTATAGACCAGGCGAGAGCCCACGGTGGGCATCGGTGGGGCGTCGAAGGGCAGGAAGACGTAAGCGCCGTAGACCAAGCAAGGGAAGATGATGGTGGCGCCCGCCATGGAGGCCACGGCTTTGAGGTTGGCGGAGCTGCAGGTGCCGTTGCGGAGACACGGGAGCCTGTCCGCGCACGCCTTGGCGCCCTCTCCGTCGTCGCTGGGCAAGTCATCGAAGTGGGCCGAGTACCCGCGAGGGATGAAGTCCCGCTTCTCGAGGTTGCCCATCTCCTCATCGCCGTGGGTCATGGTTTCCTCGCGTTCCCAACGTCGCCGCTTCTCGGCGTCGCCCCCCGTCGGCTTGCGTTCGATGCAATAGGGGTCGATGGGCACGAAGACATGAGATGCCACTCTGGGCATGGCGTTGCTCTCCTCTTCCTCTTCCTCCTCCTCCTTGGTGCTTATGGTGGAAGGGGTTCTGGTGGACCTATCCAAGGACCCATCGTCCACAGCAGCCCCCAAAATGGCTTCTTTTCGGCTCCCTTCGGGGCTGGGTCTCGCGTCGGTCCCCGGCGCCTCGAGCGCCGCCATCTCACGAACCGAACCGCGCGGCGATTGACCCCACAGTAAGGTGGTGTCGCAGTCCTCCAAACTCTCCTCTTGGGTGTCGAGTTGCGTCGACTTCTTCCCAGCGCCGTCTTTTCCCAAAACGCCCATCGCCACTTCCTCCGGAGGCGCGGCGACGGCGGACATTTTGCGCCGCCCAACCTTTCCAGAACGTTCCAATATCGGTTCGGACGCTTAGGGCATTCCGTATCGTTCCTTGAGGTCAGTTTTCTCGATTATTCCAACCCAGAAAGTTAAAAACGGATCCGGAAGACGGAGGCCGCCGTCCGCGGAAACTTTCCGGCCCCGGTTCGTCTCATTTTTCTCAGCCTCGCTCTAGAAAGGGATGGAAAAACAGACACAATAAATCAGTTTTTAAAGGTTTGTGTTGCAAGGGGAAGCGGAGAAGGCAAACAACAGAAGGAAAGGCGGCGTTTTCGTTTCCGTCGGCCGCTGTGCCAAAATCGAGAATTGTAAACCGTACAAGTTGTAACTCTGGGTTAATCTTTAAGCGGAGAAAACAAAAATGACCGGTGGAAATTCCAGGCTTTTCTTCAACCCGGATCGGACCAGACTAACTGGGTTTGCAATTACTCAGCGGCCGGCGAGACGAAGGATCGGCTCCCTGCCCAGAAACGACAAGAACCTAGACTAACCGGATTCATGCCTCTTTTTTTGGCCCGGAGCTGAAAACGGAAGATGAGCAAGATCTAAATCCGAATCATGTAACTCCGTGCTTAAGTTTCTTAAAAGACAAGCTCCTTTTTAACTAGAATTACCAAATAATATCCCATTATTATCTTAGCGTATGATAACTCTCCAAAATTTTTAACCTTCCTAGGAGTGGGACCCTGAAAATAATTCACACTTAGGTCTCTTCTGTTTGATCACATTTTATCACATTGTTTTATCACCTCTTCAATTTTGCCTTGCCATTATTCTCATGATTAACTTCCTTATCATTATTATTATTACTTTCCATATTTTCATTGTTAACTTTATTTATCTCTCATTGTTGTCTTTGCCTTCGTTGGATGCCTAAATAGCGGTTGCATCTACACAATGGAGAAAATAATGCAGTTTATACGCGCGTTTAGAGTAAAATTAAAAAGGTTTGTCTTGTCTAAACAGGATTCGAACTGGTAACCCCATCAAAGTCGTTCACTGCAGACAGACAAAGCCTTTTAATTTTACTCGAAATGTGTGTTTGTGTGTGTATATCTATGTGTGAAGAAAGAGAGAAAGAGAAAGAATAAAAGGAAGGTAGGTGTGTATTGTATAGTGATTTGAGTTTTGGGCTAGGACTCTAGAGACCAAGGTTTGAATACTGACTCAACCGGGCAAGTCACACTCTCTCAGCCTCAGAGGACGGCCATGGCAAACCTTTTCTGAAGACACTTGCCAAGAAAAACCTAACGCTTAGGGTCACCACATGTCGGAAACGGAGGCGAACGGCAACACACAACGTTCCCGGGGCAATGTCCCAAGGAAAGAGGCGCCGAAGAATATGAGAAAATGAAAATATAAATCTTACTCGAGCGGAGGATGGAAACCGGTCCCGGCAGCATCTCACCTGTCCTCGCTACTCTCTGTGCGTTCGGTTTTTGTTTCCGACACTCCTTTTTCGCTTTCGCACAACAGAGGTGTGCGGATCCAGTGAACCTGTCTG